>JADHKI010000023.1:0-296788 GCA_019925645.1 Graphilbum cf. rectangulosporium
GGAAAGCACGGGATCCCGTCCGCTCTCCCCTAGTTAAACCAGTAATCGGTGGATTAGTAGTTGGGTCGGTGACGACCAGCGAATACCCGCTGCTGTACGTTTTTTTTTTTTTTTTTTTTGCGATATTAATGATAAGGGTGTATTTGGAGATGCCGGCTGTTGATTGTATCGCGACGGCAGGAAAAAGGACAAATTGGCTCTTCTTTTTTTGTATTATTTTGTATTATTTTGTAAAGTCACAAGATGGGCATCTTGGCGTGAAAGCAACTGGCAGCAAGTGAGATAAAGACACACCTAAGCATATCCTTTGCAAATGAGTACCAGCGCCCAAAGGTATGGCGCGACCACCCCCTGCGCCATTGCATCACCTCTCAGCCTTGCAGCGAGTCTGACAGGACTTCTCCGCGGATTTCTAAGCGCTGCTCCTGCTTACCATGCTGATGTCCACCCCCCATTCCGCCCTTCTGGGCCAAGCGGGAACTAGCCGAGTGCGGTAGCTTTCCGCGAGTGAGCATTCCAGCCCGCCCCGTCGGGCCTTTTCTCGAGACACCAATGAGTCAAGATGGTTTTTTTTTATTTTTTTTTTATTTTTGATTTCTAATCGGTCTTTTTTGTCATCATCACGATCGCACAAGGCAAAGGACAAGGCCCAACAGGCCCAACAGACAAGAGGATTCCCGACTGAACGGCTCGCAAAAGACCTGTGTTGGCTGGACTTACAGGGCCTTGGCGGCTCGGAGCGCCGGCCTTAACACTATCCCCATCAGTACTCCGTAAGATACATATACTTTTGCCCTTGTACAAGTCGATTAGATAAGCACTGATAGCAGTCCTTATCTTGCAAGTAAAGATACACCACACCACTAGATGAGTCCAGATTGCGCTCGGCCTCCCCCAAATCCCCGCGTGCCGTGGAGTCTCCGTCTCGGCCGTGCCAACGCACACGAGTCAGAGTGCGCGTCGGAGCTGAGGCGGTGCAATTCATTTCCGCGGCGTGTGTTGGCAGGCAGGCAGCAAAGCCAAGGAGCCAGCAGCGAGTTCTAGCCTGGCACCGGCACACGTATACGCGTCTGTAAACGTTGACCCGTGCGCGCTCGTATGGCGCAAAGCGCTGCGCCCCATTTTTGACACTTTTTTCTTTCTTCTTCTTTTCTTTTCCCCCCTCTCTTGCCCTTTTTCATTGGTCGCTACGCGAATGCAAACACCCTCTCTCCACGAAGGCCGTGGTCTCCCGCCTCTGGGAGGAGGAGGCCATTGCGGACCACTGCGAGATGCAAATGACGTGCCTCGTAGAAATCAAGAATCCAGAACGCCCAATCGCGCAGCTTTTCTGCGTCGGCTTTTTCTCGCAATCGATGCTGCACCCTGCCGCTTTTTCCGTGGTGCTGCAGCCAACTCTCCGTGCTCGGACGGCCTCGGCTTTTCGCTCGGCTCCCGGCCTGCAGGGCTCGCAATCCGCCTCAGGCACATGGGGGGCTTCACACTAAGCCGTTCTTTCCATCCGTCGGGCCAACCCCAGGCCACCGTTTCCCTTTTTGCACCCCCCCCCCCCAAACCCCTGCCTTCTCCTTCCCCACCCACCACCTACGGAGCCTTTTGGTCAGCCACCTGGTGACAACAAAGAGTTTCTTGGGGCTTCTGCGAGGCTCCGTTCCCCGTCTCCACGCTCAGTAATACTAAATGCACGCCCCCCCCCCCCCCACCTGCTATTTGTAAAGCCCGCCGGCCGAACAAAAGCCATCAGAATCGAAAATACGGTGAAAATCCGTAAAATCCACTTCCTCGGGACCCAAAGAACGCGAAGTGCATGACGGAGCGCAGCACACGGGCATCTTTTGTCGCCGGGTGCCATAGTTAAAAAGTGCCCCGGTGCCCCCGACTTCTTCGCTTCCCATTTCTGTCTTTCCTTTCTTCCCCAGACTCGACAGCATCTGAAAGGAACCACTACCACAAAGCAAAAGCAGCTTTCTTCTTCCTCTAGCTCCGCTTCACCAAAGACAAGACTTCTTTTTCTGTACCTGTGCATGCTCGACTGCCTTGCGCCCACATACAAAGCAGCCCGCCTTACATAACGGAGCCGAGTTTGTTGTCCAGTCACAAAGCAACTCAAGCAACTCCTTTCTGGAACACCCTGTGCTTGTCTCCACTGCCCCACACTACCAAAAAAAAAAAAAGAGGCCTTGACCGGGTCCGTAATCGGGTCTAACACAGCAGCACCGCAAAGCCCGCCTTTGAGTCACTGCTGCAGCCCGACTCCGGCCGACCGATATTAAGGAAGGACTCAGCCCTTGAACTTTTGAGGATTCTCTTCTTTTTCTCTTTTCCCACAATGTCAACCATTACCAATTCCATTCCACCCGCACAAACACCTGCCTCTCCATTACTGGCTTCTCCCCTCAAGCGAAAGACCATGAGTATCACCCAGACCTACTTTCTCGCCCACAAGGCGCGGGCCAAGCTCTCTTCGGAGGCGGCCCGCCCTGACCACAACCTGCGCCTGCTGGTCGGCCACGCCAACATGCTCGACGCCCTGATGCTCGAGCTGGCCGATGCCGAGCGCGAGCAGGAGTCGTGGTTCAACCAGTCGGTGCGCGGTGCCGCATCATCATCTTCACAACAGCAGCAACAACAGCAACAACAACAACAGCAGCAACAATTCCTGCAACAACAGCAACAAAAGGACCGCCACGTGCAGTGGGCGGACGCCGTTGTGGAGGAGGCCGAGGACGACTGGGCGGACAATGACGAGGACGACGAGGACGACGAGGACGACGAGGACTCGGGCTCTGACGTCTCTTCCGACACCAGCAGCGACTTTGACCTGGACGAGCAGGTCGAGGAGGAGGATTCGGACGAGTCCCTGGAGATGGAGGACGTTGAGATGGCCGATGCCGTGCCGCTGCGCCGGGTGTCGTCGAGCCACCACATGCTCAAGGAGGTCACCGTCACCGAGGTGGACAGCAGCAGCAGCAGCGACGACGACGACGACGACGACCAAGAGGACGACGCGGACGAGGACGAAGAAGCCGGCTATGCCCGCCTCTCGCTGACCCGCTCCCCCTCCCACTCTTCCGCCATGATAGCCGCCGCCGCCACCACCGCTTCCTTTGCCCCCTCATCGCCGCCCGAGCTCGTCTCGGACGACGTCTCGTCAGACGACGAGCCCATGCCGCCATCACCGGCCGAGGTCACGCTGCAGTCCTTTGAAGAGCCCCTCGGCGGCAAGGCCGCGGCGGCCGTCCCGGGCACCGTCGCCGACGCCGACGCCGATGCCGAGGACGCCGATGCCATGCCGGCCTCGGCCCCGGTAGGCTCAGACAAGGACACGGCCGGCTTCTTTGACCATGCCGGCCTATACCTGCCGCCGCGCAATCCCGCCCGGCTGGTGCCCGTCATCGCCGGCTACTAAAACGCCTACTGGGCTGAGCTGGCGCTCTCTTTCCCTGTGGCCCAAGACCCAACCAACACTCTTCAGCACGTTGTCACGACCTGTTGCAGCATAATAGCGAGCGATGCATTTTGTTTTCCTTCTTGGGATGTCCGGTTACCAAAAACACACACACACACACACACACACACACACTACTGTTCTGCATGTTGGAGATACCACGGTTTTTTTTTGTCACGCTGCTTGAAAATGGTTTCTAGACGGAGACTCTCCCCCCAAAGGGAAAAAGGGGAACGGAGGTTGGGCAGGATCCAGCAGTTTTTACAACTTGTCTCTCCTCACATACATCTATATAATTTACATAGCACGCAACACGCTGCACTCCCTCTCTCGCGAGAGGTTGAGCGCAGTGCTGTGCGGTGGACGCAATAAAGATCCACCTTTTCATGACTCTGTCTCCCGTACTACAGCGTGAATGGAAAGATGGAGTAGCAAGGGTGCCAGGGTGCCAGTGCATGCCTGCAGCTTCTCGCGCGGCCCCTGCTCGGCTGGCGGCCTGACCGGTCGACGGCCGCCTGACCGCTTGACCGCCTTGGCCAGCTGGCTCTGCGGAGCCCTGCAGCGCACACAAGCAGCTTTGCCTCTTTTTTCTTCTTGTTGTCTCGCCAGCATTTGTTGGCACATTGCCCCCGCCTGCAAGTCGCTGCCACCCCCTTTTCCGCCATCTCCTTTTTCCGCCGTGGTTCTCCCTGGTGCCTGCGTTGCGGCCTCACAGCTTTTCAAGGGGTCCTGCAAGGAGGGTTCTACCGAGAGTGGGGCCTGCCTCTCGTGTGTTTATGTGTGTGTGTGTGTGTGTGTGTGGCTTCAGGCAAGGAGGTGTTCTTGTAATTATGCTAATGCTAATCCTGGAAACTACTCTCTGATAATCAATCGCCGGCCATGTCCTTGGGTTTACTCCGTAAAAAAGAAAGAATTGAAAAAGTAAAAAAAAAAAAAAGTAAAAATTGTCGTGCCTTCAGGGCGGCGGATCGCTGCTAGCCATGTGCGGCTAGCGCCCACTTAAAGCTTTCCCTGGTAGGGCCGAGAGAGCAGGCCTGTAGGACTGAGGCTGGAACCTCTTGCTCCAGGGCCGTGGCCCCACATCAATTAAAACCCTGCGCACCTCCTCGGCGTGGGAAAGCTGTTTGGAGCCTCTGAGAGTCGTGGCAGAAGACTCATTTCCCCCGCAAGTGTGCCAGAGTGACTCGTTTTCACGCTCGGCCAGTCATAAGGTTGTCTTCACGCCCGGTCAGAAGGTTGTCTTCACGCCCAGTCAGACGGTTGTCGTCACGCTCGGCTTGTCAGACGGTTGTCTTCATGCTCGGCTTGTCAGACAATTGCCTTCCGCGCCCGGCCTGTCAGACGGTTGTCAAGGAGTCACTGGAAGGGCGGGCGCAGCGCGGCTCCTTTTTCTCCCCGTTGCTGACACGGACGGGAACCTTGGAGCCTAAGCTTCCGCCTCAGCTGACCAATGGGCCATTTCCAAGCACCGACTTTCCAGGTCCTTCGCTCCGTTTTGATTTTCAGCCAATCAGATGCAAGGTCTTTTTTTTTTTTTCGCAGATGACTCCCGACCGCTCCGTTTCATCCACAAGTCCTGACAAATCCACCGACATGTCCGCAACGTGTCCCCGTCGTGTCGCAAAAGAAGCTTTTCTTTTGGGCGCTTATTGTCTCTGACTGAGCGCAGCGGAAACAAGACAGCGAAATAGACCTTTTTGTGCTGTCGCGTATATGGACACCATGCCAGCTAAATTGAGACCTTGCCGACCTTGTCTCGGCATTTCAGCATACAAGACGGGACTGTAGACTCTCTTGTTCCACAGACTTGCCATTTGCAAGAGTTACCGCCTCTGGCTCAGCGTCTCTGTTTCACGCTTGGCCCAAGATACAAGTACAAGCCACCTCCAGGCTGCAACCGGGAAGCCAGACGCTTCCACGCCCCCGCGATCCGACTGATCCGCACCGGCAGTTTTTTGGGTGGTTTCTTTTTTTCATTATTTTTTTTTTTTTCAATTTCCTTCTTGTTTTCGTCATGCCCACCTCCACAAGCCGTGATGGAGATCGCATCCCGCAAGAGCCGCGCCCCTCCCTCCTTTGCAAAAGAAGCTTTCCGGCCTTTCGGCCTTTCCACTTTGTCGAGATACTCTAGCGCCCTTCGCGGCCGTCTTTCCTCCTTGCTACGTTCACACCTTGCTACCCAGAGACGCCCAGGCAATGCCGGTCATACCAGCCTAGCCCGCCACGGCGACATCACGATCAACGCGTAGTGCACATGCTCTGATATACATCTCGGCCGATCAGCAGCAATGCCTCAACGCGGCGCTAGGGGTCAGCAGGGCTGCTTTCCTGCTTTCCTTGTCGCAACCCGACCCTTCCCCTCTCTTGATAGCAGGCCCTTCGGTCTTTGTGCGCGAGACCACGATACCGCCGTTGCCGGCTCGCCGCAAACCGGGAGGAGGGTGTGTGGGACAAACCCCCTCCCCACCATTTTCGTGCATCCGATGCCGCTTCCCGCGTTGATCCGCAGATACCTTGCACCACCCCCCCCCCCCCCTCCCCCCCACCAGCGCTCACAAGGCTCCTCTTTTGCGTGAGGCACGGGAACCGTTGTCCATGGGAACTAACCTGCATAGACGTTGCCAAACCTTGTGAGATCGCCGGTGCGTTTTTTTGGTGTCTCTTTTCCTCCGCAACTTTGCATTGTGTACGCCCCGGCTACAGCGGCAGGCGGTGAGCCCTTATTTTTATTTTATTTTTTATTTTTTTCGTGGCCGGTGCTTCCTCCCCTCCCGTTTCTTCCCATGGGAAGCGCACGACGTGAATAAGCGTTGCCCGCCCGAAGCCGTTTGGTGGTGGCGGCGACGACGGGGGTTTTCGCATAGGGCGCAGAGCCATGCTCGGTCCTCGGAGCCTGAGACGTCCGACTTGCCGACCACCCAGCGGTGAGGCGCGGCGATTCAATTTCCCGACCGCTTACATACGCGGGACCCACACGCACAGACATATCCCGTCCCCAGCTTCTTTGGCGTCTTCTGCTGCCGTCTGCGTGGCCTGAGATTCGCATTCAAAGGGGGCCAAAGGGGCCGTTGTCGCCATGTCTGTATCTTACTCGTATGATGTCGTACCACTCATGGTCTCGTCTTAGTCTGTGGTGCCATGCGGCCAAAGCGGCGCCGCAAGACGTCTTCGGGAGGCAGATAACGGAGAGCGGAAAGCGGAGAATCAAACTCGGTCCCGTTGATAAGAGCGCACAGACCACTTTTTATCTGATGCGACATCTTTCGAGATCTTCTGCGTGTCATGGTCGGCGTAGATCCGGTTTAACTGCTTACAGCAGTAAGATATGTTCAGACACCCTGCTTGCTTGTTAGTGTTCACTGGCTACTGTTTGTCTTTTAATATTGGGTACCAGAGGCTATGAAAGAAAGTCCTGCTGTTGTATGCAGTTTATGCACTGTTTCCTAGATTACAAGCTTTTGTTCTATGATGGGATCCCGCCCTGTTGTCTATGCAAACCCCTTTTCTGGGCTGTTCTATTCTTCCCTTGTATGTAACCTCTGCCTCCTTTCAGTTGGGTGCCGGAGCACTGGCTGCATCCGGCGCCGCGCTCACCTCGGCTGTGCCCTCGCTCTGGCGCTGGGCTTCGGCGATCCGGAGGGCTTGGTCGGCCGCCTTTTGCTTCTCATGGCTCACGTAGCTGTTGTACCGCAGCATGCCCAGCGTCATGATGACCATGAAGATGATGCCCAGCACGGACCGCCGCACAAGCACCCAGCGCACGCGCTCAATCTCCGACCGCATCTCGCTGTTGAGCATAATGGTGATTTTGTAGTTTAGTTGTTGGATCTGGCGGGAGTCAGCAAGGAGCCAAGGAAGAACTTTTCCAAAACAAGGACAGCAAGGAGCCAAAGAAATCTTTTCCAAAACAAGGACAGCAAGGCAAGACGCACCGCGCTCTCCATGGCCTTTTGCTCCTCACGCACGGCCATCTTGCGGTCGTTGAAGAGCCCGCGCACGACGTCGTTGAGCGTGTTGAGCTCCTGGTTGACCGACTGCGCAGCCATGTCCACCTCCTGCTGCAACAGCGTGCGCTGCTGGCGCATCTCCTCGTCGGCGCGCCGCCGGTTGTTGCGCACCTCGATGCTCAGCTCTGCACAGGCCGCCTTGAACAGGTACGCCTCGTTTTCCACGTCGCTCTTGCTCACCAGGCTGGACTGCGCCCTGTCTAGGTTGTGCGCCAGCAGCGTGCGCACAGCCTTCATCGCCGTGATCGCCTGCGCCCGCCGGTAGCCGCCCTGCTCCAGATGCCGCACCAGCGAGTAGCTGTCAAAGTGGTGCACGTACGGCGGCGGCGCCAGGTGCGGCGGCTGCCTCTGCGACAGCGGCAACGAAGACGCCGACGACGATCCCGCCGCCGCCGCCGCCGCCGCCGCCGCCGCCTCGAATGGCTCTGCCGCCGCCGCTGTTTCCTCGGGCGGCCCCAGCTCAATCACCTGCGCGACCGTCTCCACCGTCTCGGCCGCCCGGCCCGCCGTCTTGGCCGCCGCCGCCACCGTCACTGCTGCATCGTGGAGCTTCTTTTTCTTGTCCATGATTTCTGCCTGCGTCTCTGCCGGTCTCGCTGTAGCTGCTGCTTCTTCTTCGCCGCCGCCGCCGCCGCCACCTGGAGGACCTGCCGCATTCGCATCCTTGACCGGTGCCTCTGTCTGTTTTCTCTCGCCGGAGGAAACGGCCCCTCCGGTCCCGGGTTCCGCCGTCTCTCCGCCGCTCTCGCGCGGCCGTGGCTGTGCCTCTCCGAGTCCAAGCATCGGCGCCACCGCCGGCGCCACCGCCTTCCCATGCCGGGGAAACGCCGTGTTCTTGGGCGTCGTTGCCGTCGTGAAGCCCGCCGCCCGCACCCTGCGCCCCGCCGCAGTGCTCATCGGCCGCTGGTGGTGCTGCATACGCGACGACGTCCGGGCCGCCACCCCCGGGTGAGTCGCCGGCGACCAGTGCCGGGAGGATATGCCGCTTACATGGCCAAGCAGAGAAGAGGCCACCCACTCCGCCTGAGCACAACTGCAGGAACGCGCCAGCTCTGTTGTCGGCGCCGCCGCTGCCGCCGCTGCCGCCGTTGCCACCTCTGTGACTATTCTCCGGCCGGCTTCGAGCTTGCTTCGCCGGCCACCCAAGGCTGCCTTGTTCCTGCACGGCCCTAGGCCAAAGACATCGCTGCTGGCGCGCACGTCATCACTGGCATTCGCGTTCAGCTTCGCAGCCGCCGTCGTTTTCGTCGTTGTTGCCGTCGCCGTCCGAAAGAGCTGCAACTGCTGTGCCGGCGGCGGCGCCAGCAAGAGCAACCGGGCTGCAGGCATGGCGATCGGCAAAAAGTCGTCGACAAAAAGCAAAGAATCGGATGATAGGCTGTCTGCGGCTTTCTATTGCGCTTCGATCAGAAACACGGTCGTCATGTTGGGTGCTGGAAATGACTGCTGGGCCAATACGGGGTAATGGCCAGGAGAAGTAGTGAGCTTTCCTAGTGGCGCAAACACCCCACTCATACACCCCACAGTACATACACGGTACGAACACGGCCTTTTCGTGCACGACATCTCAGACAAACCGTTGACGACGCTTGTTGGCATTGATAAATATCATCTATATGTCCCACGCGCACTCTGTATCTACGATCTGCTTGCTTCCTTTTGACAGGTGAAAGTTCGTAAACAGCACACAAAGCAGTGAACGAGGCAACACGCAATGTAAGTAACCCGAGCAGAAATCATCGTGAATATACTTTGAACAGCGCAACATGAAACGGGAATCATTGGAGGGCCATCTCTTACCCTCGGAGTATATAAGATGCGGGCGAAATCGTCGTCGAAAACAAGCAGAATCATGTGTAGTCACCGATAACAAGATAACCGCAAATGAACACGAAACCCATAACAAAAAAGGGAAAAAAAAATAGACCCCTTCTCCCACGCCTGATTCCGTCCACCCTTAACGCTCCAGCAAGTCATCTCTTTTTGAGAAGCCAGAGCCGGCTTCCGTTTGTTCCTGCTCCTCTATTCCCGAGCCCGTTTTGTCCCAAACGTCGTTCTTGTTCCCTCCATCCAAATGCTCGATGAGAATGTTTCGTCATATCCCACTAACGAGCACGCCGTTCTTCCGAAAGACAGTCCGAGTAGTTTCGCAGACTTTCCCGACGACTTTCCGAGCAAAATAGATTGGCAAACGAATGACCACAATGAAAAAAGGTCTGAAAAGGTGGAAAAACAAAGCACGCCGTAGTAGAAAAAATCGAATGGCTGGCATAGGTCCTGACAAGGCACCCATTTGCCAAAACTGATGACGCCTTGCTGATGACAACTCTGGTGGTTTCATCGGGAGCCGCCGTACCACCCGCAGCTTTCCTTCCATGGCTATCTCGCGCTCCTTTGGTAATAAGAGGCAACCGGAAGCCCAACGGGAGGAAAGAGCAAATCATAAATACCGCTCTTCAGGAACAATCCTCTTCGGTCACATCCACGATTTTTGTTGTCACCGTCACATCTTTGCTCTTTGTTCTGGTCAGTTTAGCAACGGGTCCTGCACTGATGCTGGGCGGGTTCAGGCTTTCCGGTGTGTTGGGCGCGCTTGTGAGAGGCGGAGTGGAGTCTCGTTCTGCTTGCAGCGGCGGAGAGGCGGCCCCGGTGGAGCTGCGGCTCGAGTTCTCAGTCGAGGTGGCTTGGGTATCAGAGCTGCTCTTTGACAGCTCGTCCACAGCAAGAGCCAGCCGGTCAATAGCAGCGTTCTGACGGACCGTACCGCACCGGCGCACTGCGCTGAGTTGGCTCGACAGTGCCTCGGCAAAAGACTGGCATTCCTCGCCGTTCAGCTGCTTCAAAAGCTTCTCTGAGACAAAGAGATAGGTTAGTCAAGTACACCGACTAGAGTGGCACCGTTTCAGCATTCAACTTACGTATCACGTAGTTCCCATACTGGTCCTTGATCATGTGCTGCAGGACCGGAATGCCATCAGAACCGGTGCTCTTTAGCTCTTCCAGAACCCGGAGGCGGTCGTTTGGTGTGCCGTTCTCGATGCATTTCTCGACCACGTTGGAGGCAAACTTGTGACGAGACATGGGCACTAGGCGAGCCAAGACCTTTCCAACCATCTGCTCGCGATCCTCTGGTTCGCCAAACTGGATAACATGTTGCGCAACGTAGTTGCCATACTGATCTAGAATGAGGTATTCCGAGTGCTCATGCAGCTCAGCTAGGATAGCTGCTTTATCCTCGTCAGATCCGTGCTCGAGCATACGCTGAACAACACGGCAGCCAAAGTTGTGACACGACAGCTCCTTGACCTTTCCGCGGAAAGCGTCCATGATGAAGCCGATATGCTTTCGAGGCACAACCTCAATGATCTTTTGAATCACGTGGTTGCCATTCTGATCTTTGACGACCCTCAACACATCAGCTTCCAGCTCCTTGGTCAAGGCCACTTGTTGATCAACAAGGATATGCTGAAGAGCCTAGCAAAAAGTTGTTAGTTCATTACCAGTTTCATTGTTCCCTAGAGAGGGCACGCCGACCCACCTTTTGCACAACACGGCAGGCGTATGTCTGCATTGACAAGTCGAGCATTTTGCCCTTCATCTGCTCCGCCAAATACTTCTTCTGGACCTGGTTGCCGTGCTCGAAAAACTTTTGCACAACATAGTTGCCAAAGACATCTTTCATGAGCACAAGAGTGTTTACCGATATCTCGCAAAAGACGTGCTCCTTCTCGTCGCTGTTGGCTGCCTCAAGCTTGCTCTGAATGAAGCGCGACCCGTGTTGATCGCCGCTAAACTCCACAATGTGATCATAAATGTCCGCGAGCTCGAACCTCCGGTTTGATCTGTTAGACCGGAAGTCATCCAAAAGTTGGCTTCGGAATGCCCGGGTAACATCTCTGTCTCGTAGCACAGGGGCAGGAGTGTGGGGATGAATAAAGGGATTTCCATAAGGCACGGGCAACGACTGCACCTGCACAGGGGTCCTGTAGGGGCTATACATTGGATAGGGTCCAAAATTAGAGAACGGTGTCGGGGGCATAGAGAGGGTTGTGCTAGGTGTTCCTGGTGCAAGGTATTGGTGCTGTTGCTCTCGAAGGAGCCCGTAAGTCGTCTGCCGTGGGAAGAGACTGGCACCGTTGTGCAGGAAGGTCGAAGATGGCCGAGGATCGTGAGACGGGGGCCGACTCCATAGTCCAATGTTATTGTCAGGAGTGCCAATACTGCACGGACTATTGATTGAACGCAGAGAACCGTTCAGAGGCGCCCCCCCTTGGCCCATGCTAAAGCTCCCCCGACTGCTAGGCGCAAAGGTGGCAACCGAGAAAGTTTCAGCGCTGCGCGTATCTTGCGTCAACTCCCCAAAATTGCTGCCTTGGCCGTTACTGTCGCCGGACACGGAAGCATCCCAAGGCTGTGACCCCGGGTTGAACTGGAAGGAGGGCTTGGGATGGGATGACGCCTCGGAGTAGGTTGGTATGCCGCCAATAAGTCCACTGTTCAGCGTCCCAGCTGAAGTCTCGGGACGTGGGTCCAAGCTCAACCTTTTGCGAAAAGACTCTGCAAAGCTCAATGCGGCCTCTTCTGCTTGAGAACCGCGGTGAAATGTTAGTGAGCTATTTGGTATTGCCGGTGACTGAAACGCAGCCGAATTTTGCAGCGAGGCACGGTGCGCGTGGCCTGCCTGAGGTGATGCCAAAGACCCAAAAGGGCCGTGGATGGGCAGAGTATTCGCGGCACTGACGTTGATGGGCCCTGGCGTAGAGGTGGAGGTGGACGAAGACCCCGACACGGACGCGGACGTTGAAGCTGCCGAGAAGGAACCCGGCTTGTTCTGCGAATTTCTCATCCGCATACTTGACGAAGAGTCGGCATCGAAGCCATAGCCTGAGAAGCGCGACGCGCTATTGATATCCTTATCGTCGTCTGCGACACTATCGCGCAGCGTAGATGCGTACTTGAAGCCATTGGTACTTTCTGCAGACGCGCCCGCGCCTTTGGGCCGAGAACCAATAGCAGTCAGGTATGGCGTGGAAATTCTGTTCTTGCCCAAAGCTTGCGAGCTTTCTCGTATGCCGGTGGGAGCTGGGTTGTGCGAAGTCTTTTGCGAAGCTGTGTTGTCGGCGTTGTTCCAGGGTCGGGGAGTATGCGACCACGCATTGGCGGGTTCCTGTGCAGCGGAATAGGCAGCTGCATTTGCACCGTTTGCATATGCTTCGTCTGAGCCTGGACAGAACAACAGGTTAGCTTCGCGCTCTCACCCAGTCACAGTTATTCAGCTTTCATCCACCAGCCCGTGAAGCCCAACCCAGTCGTGACTCACTTCTCAGGGCTGTAGTATTCTCGTGGTTGCCGATTGCTGAGAGACTGTTTCCCCATATGCCATTTGGTTTCCAGTTCGAATTAGCAAACGTGTTTGGGCCGAGAGTCGGCTTGGACGAAGCATCTCGCGTAGGGACGGTTTGGAACGCCGAATAACGACTGGATTGGCCCTGGAAAAAGCACACAGTAGCATTAGCAACGTGTTTAGGAATTGCTCCTGCAAGACAGAGCAGGATACAAGAAAAACAGCCTTTTCCTTTTGACATTCGACCATGGGTCAATGGATTTGCACTTGGGCGGCAACGGATCGTCAAAAGGCTGGAAAGGGGGAAAGGGGGGGGGAGAGAGAAACGAAGGAACTCACAGCCATCGCTACAGCCGTGGCGAGACCAGGCCAAAAAAAAGCACTGAAAAAGAAGAGGAACGAGAGTCGCAGAACGGAAAACACCAGAGGATGCGATAGCGAAAGCCAACTTCTATACAGCCTTGGGGATAGAAGCAAGCGGAACGCGACAGCCAAGAAAAGCGAAGAAATGAGTGACTGTCGACGTGGAGAAGAAGACCACCTGAGAAGAGGAAGAGTTGGAAGTCGAGGTGCAAAAGGCGGCGTCAGAAGCAAGCTTTATGAGTTGGAGAGTTGGAGAGGAACACGAGTAAACGGCGTCGGGCGAGAAGCTAGAAGAAATAATGAAGCAATTAAGAAGATAAATTAGAAGCACGAAATAAGAAAAAAGGAGATTAAGAGCCCAATGAGTGAGGGAGAAGTGATCGAGGCACGAAAAAAGGTGGCCGTATGCAAGCAAGAAAAGCTTGCTGCGTAGGGCGTTGAGCAGGCGAGACGAGGCTCCCTTTGCTTGCGACTTGGGATGGCGATGGAAGTCGACAGCAACTAACTAATCACTAATATTTTTAATTGAGAAATATGATTTTTATGGGGTTAAGCGGCCGGGGGTGGGTTTGGCGAGAGGAGCATGAAAAAGCGGTCCTGGTTGGTCGACAGCTGGAATGCTGCCTGGCGGCGAGATAAAAACGGCTGTTTAGCGTGGTAGAGAGGGGGTGAGACAAGTCGCGGAGGGAGAAAAAACAGAGAGGGTAGCGTAGTGCGGCGAGAGTGCTGGACGCGGGCGCTGGCGGTCGAAGTGGTGCGCTAAAAGCACCCAAAGTTAGTCATGGTGAGATAGCGTGGAGGTAAGTGATATATAGCGTGGTGCAGGGTGGCGGTAGCGCAGAAGAGGGGGCAAGGTGGGAAGGAATACACCGTAAGATACAGGAAGCCAGCGGTAAGGCTGATGGCACCTGGCGAGGAAGTAGCACTTGATGTAACTAGGATATGGGAGGAAGGAGAGAACGGGGAAACCAGCAGACATGTCATGGAGAAGAAGGCGCGAATGGAGAGAGCGGGAGGGAATTAAAAAAAATGCACAGAGGGAAGACTCGATCACTCACATGGCGGAGCTAATCCGATCGCTAAACCGGTAGTTAGTTACCCCTGCCCTGGATTAACAGCGCTGCGCGGAGTGGCTGACTGGAGCAAGTCGCCTTGATGGGCCAGAGAGATCAAGCGAACAGACGGACAGCAGCGACGGAAGGCAAAGTATGAAAACTGCTGATTTTGCGCCGGAAGGTGCGGGCCCTGGCAGATACGGCAGGGAAGGCACGAAGGCAAAAGCAGGGCGGCCAGGAAAGAAGGGGAGGCGGTGAGAGTAAAGCACGATCCAACAAGCATGCGATGAGATTTGCGAGTCACCGAGGCGGGGAGAGGGGCGCAGTAGCAGAGATACAGATGTGAGTTGTGAGACTAGACAAAACGCAGCAAAAAAGGCCCTGGATGATGCCCTTTTGAGCGGCAAAACGTAGTAGCAGTGGTCGGAAAGCCAGTCAGGGTCATGTGGGCTTGGAGGGAGGAAAAGAAGGCGGTAAAGAACAGGGATCAACACAGGCGATCTTTGAAAGAAGAGTTGGTTGCAAAGGGGAAGGAACAAGAAAGGGTGCGTGAGGGACGTGGAAACGAGAGGGGGCCTGAACCAGAGGTTGGATAGGATCGGCCCAGCGACCTGGAATGGGGCGGACGGGATGCTAAAAAACCGCCGCCAGCTGACGGGACGATCAGGAAGAGGGGTGGTTGACGGGAAAGGCAAGCGAGGTTGCCCCCCCCCTCCTCTCGGGCGGTATGACAACTGACTATCGCACTCTGGTAAGATAGGTTACAGGGAAACCGTGCCTCTGGCGATATGCAACAGGCCTAACAGACGCAACAAAACAGTGGCTGCCAAACTCTGGCTGCCTTACATTGGATACTTGGGATGCTAAATAAACGATGCCAGTCCGCCAAAGCGCAGCTTCGCCGAGGAGGAGGACAGCTTGTCTTTCTTGCCGTGCATTCACCGGGTTGTGACGAAACGCCCAGGTGTGATTTTGGTCAAAGGCGTAAAGAGAACCGAACCAGCAGGTAGATGTCCCAAGATACACCTCTTACAGAGCACTGGCAAAGAGCGGGGGCGCTGTTCCCGCGCGGATTCCTGCCCAGAAGATCAGTGCTATTTTGCGACGGCGCCGGTTTGCGGAGCAGCCGCGCCAGGAGCCTGTGCGGGTTCTAGAACACGTAGCGGAGCCCCATTCATCTACGGGAGTAGCGCAAGTACCAAAGTCACTTGGGCGGCTTGCTATGTCCTGCGATGGCAGCTCGTTTTTCTTTCTTTTTCGGCCAAGCAAACCCGCTGTCAGATAATGCAACCGGTACAGTACAGGCTCGATCGTTTGATCCGCATTCCTGTGCTCGCCTGCACGCAAAGAAGAGAGCACACTGTGAATCGACGACACTTATCGGGATGGGGGGCCTCCACTTTGTTGAATGGGCTCTTTTAGCGGCCGGCGGGACGTTTTCGTAGTGGGTGGGCACGAAGAGGCGGAAGGCAAAGGCGCAAAGAGAACAAAATCAACAGCAAAACAACAGGTGGCAAAAAGGGGACACTACACAACATGTAGAATGGGTGTCACTGGTTGTGCGACGGACGCAAAGGAAAGCTATGCGCGCCCCAAAGCGGAAACCGAGGGCAAAGCGACGGCGATGGAGACAAGAGAATCAGTGTGCCCCTTGCATTCTCGTCCTTTGCTTGCCCGGAGCAGACGGCCGCCGCAAACAGGCCTTGCCGGGGACGAGCCCACCTCGCCTACGGTGGACTTGCTTCCGGCTCGCCAACAAAGTGACAGCTCACATCGTACTGCGACTTTGCGTGCCGTCTGGACTAGAGAACTCACCAAGCGAGGGGCTTTCTGGCGCCCGGCCGTTTGCCGGTTCCGACGATGAAGAACCAAGGGCACGCGAGCAAATTCTCCTACAGGTGCCCAAACAAAGTACGGCATGGTCCGGAAGAAGCGCAGACGACGGAAACAGACACAAAAAAAAACTTCCAAGACGCGCATTACACAGGAGCAGCCGTTTAGAGACGAAACGTGACACTGCGAGTGCCAGCTGTAGCCGGCATACGCAGCGCTCGTTCGTTGCACTGTCTCTTTTGTCAGGCGCCCGGTGCAGGCTGCCAGCCAAGCATCGGCGGTTTCAAGTAGACGCATGCGGCCGCGAGAGTGCTGGTGCTGGCGGAGGGGGGGGTACTCACATGCTGTGCTCTGCGTAGGAAATCCGGGATGCACTGCATCTAGCCGCCCCGGTCCTGGCGTGAGCCTTTTTTGATTGCCTCAACCGTGCTCCTTTTCTGTGCCGCTGTTCAACGTCTGCTTCGGCGACACCATATCTCGAAACGAAACGGACTTGCGTCTGTGGTACGGACATGCAATCACGACTCGCTCAAAATTGGGCCGCAGCATTGGGCACACACTACAAACAGTATTCGCGCTGCCACTCCGTATTTCGCGCCTGTATCTTACCGCGCCCAGGCGGCTTTGAAGCGGAGAGCGCCACGGCAAGCCGCCTTGTCTTATGGAAGACGACGCCCAGTGAGCGGTTCGGATAGACCAGAGGCTGAACCACGTTGACAACGAGGGGGCTCCTGCAGGACCAAGGGGAGAAAGACAGGAATGGAGGGGAAAGGGGCCCCCTGTAAGCCGCGATCTCTTACCTGTGGCGCCCATGCGCGGTACTTTTAAGCTCCGCGTCTCGCCCACATTCCAGGTTCTCTCCTGGACGGATGCCTGAAAAGTAGGGCATAAATGAGCGAAAACTACGTATCTTACATTATTTTAGTGTCGTGCTCAGCCAAAGCGGAACGGATAAAAAAAAGCTAGCGTAGGATCCCCCTGATACGAAGCAACACTATCAGACTACTGCACGAAATCGGACTTTGCTAGGTTACGCCGAGCTTTTGCTTTGAGGCATATCAGCCCGCCACGGCATCGTGCGCCATACTCCGTACTTATACGCTAAGATGACTTACGTACTGCTTGCAAATGATGGGCATCACGCTCGTATGGGTCGGCGGCTCCAAGGCGACTTCCAAGATTCAAGCGCTCTGTTGTTATTGATTGCATGTTTTTCTTTTTCTGGATCCGGACGTTGGAGCACGGTCCATTTACATCGGGGGCTAATCCAAATGAGACCCCGCCATGGCCCGCTCTTTGGGTAGCTCTGGAGGCGCTGATTGGCTCCAGGTGGCGCCAGCTCTTGCTGCCCCTGGGCGTCCGTGGCAAGAGCGGCGCCGTCCATGGCCGGGCTAGAGCCCAGAATAGCCGTAGCCTAATTTCTTGCAAGGTGGTTCCGGATGCTGTGGGCGCTTTCCTCACAGGACCTTTCTCCTTTTTGGCTAGGAACACCACTGCGAATACGACGCTTCCTGCTGGCGAGTGAGAGGCTGATGGGCCGGTGGGCTATGCCGGCTAGCACATTATTATTATGATCCCCTTTCCTCTTTTCTCTCCCTTTCCTCACTCCTTCTTGCTGCCCAGGTGTCCCGTCGAGAGATTGTCAATCGTTTTGCACTCTCATCCTTTCGTTTTCACGCCCGTTTTGCCAGTTTGTCTTTGTGGACAGCTACCGACTTTCGTTTGCCTGATTTTTGGCTATTCCTCTGGGTTCAGCGAGCACTCCTTTTATTTCGTTGATCTCCGTCCAGTCCTTTGTTTGCTGCGTTTTTGTCTTTGTTCTCTTCTTGCATCCACGATCACGACTCCTGTTCTTCGTGGCTTTTTACAATCGGTATGTGAACACCCCCTGTACTGCCCACAGTCCACAGCCCACAGCCCTTTGCCGTCTTGACTGGAATGTGTTTGCACGCGGCTTCACTTGAAGGCTGGAGCTCCCCTGCCAGCCATTGGAATGCCATCTTGACTGACCTAGTGGGTTTTCTTGTACGCTGTAGTTCTCCAGCCTCTTCGCTTGGTTCCCTGGTTGCCCGTTGAGCTTTCCGCTCAAGTTAATTCACGGTTTTTTCTGTTTTATTCGTTCAAAACTTCGGAACCGACCTACTGTTCCACAACATCCAACATGCAGTACTTTGAGACCATAATCGCCCGCAGCCATGTGGCTATCCGGTCCACACTAGACGAAGAAGACGACGGCTTGTCCAACAACACCATCAACGCCTTGATCGCCCTGATGAGCATCATCTTCCTCGGTCTCATTCTGTCCTCCACCCTGCTCATGCTGCGGAGGGCACGCAGGATGCGGGAGCTGCGTGAGATGGGCCTGCCCCAGTACAACAACAACAACAACATGGCCAACGCCCGCAACGCACGCGGCCTCACCATCCAGACGACCAATGCCGATGGTCGGCAGTCTGTGCTCGTCTTCAGCAAAGACGGCCAGCCCATGCTCTCCAACCCGCAGTCCCCGCCGCACTCGCCTGACAACGTGCCGGAGATCCGCATCACCTTCCCCGACGAGCACGACGAGATGGGCCGGTGCAAGAGCGGCCGCGTGGTGGTGGTGCGCGTTGGCGATGCCACGATCGGCATGGAGCCCCTGCCAGAAAAGGAGAGCCTGCCCGCCTATGAGAAGGAGAACAAGAGCCAGTTCTACACCATTGATATGGACAGCATCGGCGGCCTGAAGGAGAAGAGCGGCCGGGCGAACTACCAGTAAGGGGCCATCAAAAGGGCCTCTTGCTATGATCTCTCTCTCCCACTGCCGCATAGCTTTTCTCTCTGGCCAGTTTTCTTGTGCTGCTTCGCTTCTTGCTCATCTTCTCTCTCTCTCTTTCTCTCTTTGAACTCATTTGCGCTTCACGTCTCTTGCGTCATTTCAGCGGTTCTGGGCACCGAGTCTGTTGGGAAATCTAATCGATACCACAACATAATCAACGACGGGGAACAAACGAACGAACGATAATCCAAGCGGGAGTGGCCTTTGCCATTTTGCTGGCGGGCGCTCTTTTTTTTTCTGCCCTTGCGCCTGTGTTGGCACGGCATGCTTTGGAAACACCAACCTTTAAAATAACAAGCATCGACTCGGGAGATGGTGCTCCGGGAGGCTCACGGAGCTTGCCCGTGAATGGCAAGAGGATCCAGCCAAACTTGCTCTGCCATGCCTGTCTGCGTGCGTCTCCCGGCCTGTATAGTTTCAATGTACATATTGCATATTTCGCTACTGCATCAATAGTGCACCACCAACCGGGTTTTTGATCCTGAAAGTTCTCTCCGTGAATCCGCGTCCCTCTGGAGACAGGTTCGCCAGACGCGTAACCGTAACGTGCTTTCCGGCCGTTCCATGGAAAAAGTTGGAAAGTAATCTTACAAGTACATGCAGTTTTAGCATTACGACGTGCTTTTCTCCAGTGTTCCCGAGAAGTCTTAAGTGGAGCCGCTATTCCCGTGCCTGCCCTTCCGAGGTGCACATCCCGCGCAATGCCATTGGCTGGCCGACCTAGCTTAGCTGTCCCTTTGGACGGCGATTGCATCAAAGATCAATTTTCTGCTCTTTCTTCTCTGTCCAGGCTAAGCCGCAACCTTCTTTCACAGCATCGCGAGCCACGGCGAGAATGGCTCTGTGCTGCATGTGCTTCACCTGTCCTGCCCCACGAGGCTGCTATTATTGATGCCATTTTTCCCACTGTGTTCTGCTCTATTTCGGTCAAAGCCGTGATAATTCTCTTTCTCTCCTTTTCCTTGATCTTTCTCCCCTTACGGACAGTTCGATCACTTGAAACCAACCCCTCCGCAATGGCCTCGATACCGAGTGCGCGCAAGAAGGCGCCGGCCTTGCCAACGCCCAACGAATACAAGGCCATTGCTGCGCAGTACGCGGCGGCCAAACGCGCGGAGCAACTGGATGCCGCCAGCCGCCTGAGCGCGGATCCGCAGGTTGCCCGGAAGCTCAACAGTGTGCTCGAGCAGCGGCGAGCGGCCCGGGAGGCTCTGCGGAAGGCGGCGTACGACCGGCGGTGGCTCTGGACAGTGGCCTTTTGGCTGTGGCTGCTGGCCATTCACGTGGCCGGTCTGCTCTACTTTACATCTGGCTTTTTGCTGACGCGGCTGGTCCTGGACGAGCAGTCGAGCTGCGATGCGAGCCCGCTGCTGCCGGCGGGCGGCGCGGGGCGCGGAGGCGTTGCGGGCGGCGGCGGCGGCGGCAGCGGCAGCGGCTGCTGGCACGCCAAGACGTTTGACCGGGCCGTCGTCATCGTGGTGGACGCGCTCCGCTACGACTTTACCGTGCCGGTCAACGACAGCGCCGAGTTCCACAACGCGTTCCCCTTTCTCTACGAAACGGCGACGGCGCAGCCGAGCCACGCCTTTCTGCGGCCCTTTATCGCGGACCCGCCCACGGCGACGCTGCAGCGGCTCAAGGGCCTGACGACGGGCACGCTGCCGACGTTTATGGACATTGGCAGCAGCTTTTCCGGGACGGCGATTGAGGAGGACAACCTGCTGGGGCAGCTGCGGGCGTCGGGCAAGAAGATTGCGCACCTGGGCGACGACACGTGGACGGCGCTCTTCCCGGGCTACTTTGAGGCCAACATCAGCCGGGCGTACGACAGCTTCAACGTCTGGGACCTGCACACGGTGGACCAGGGCGTCATGGACCACATCTTCCCGCTGCTGGAGCCCGGGCACCGGGCGGACTGGGACCTGCTGATTGGGCACTGCCTGGGCGTGGACCACGCCGGGCACCGTTACGGCCCGGACCACGCGGCGATGCGGGCAAAGCTGCAGCAGATGGACGCGTTTATCCGGCGCGTGGCGGCGGCCTTGGACGACGACACGCTGCTGGTGGTCATGGGCGACCACGGCATGGACAGCAAGGGCGACCACGGCGGCGAGAGCGACGACGAGGTGGAGGCGGCGCTGTGGATGTACGCGCGGCGGCCGCTCTTTGGCCGCACAGACGCGCGCTCGGCGGCGGCGCCGCCGGCCACGGCCAAAGAGCGCCCCGTGAACCAGATCGACCTCGTGCCAACGCTGGCGCTGCTGCTGGGCGTCCCCATTCCCTACAACAGTCTGGGCTGGCCCATTGAGGAGGCCTTTATCGGCGCCAAGGGCGACGACTGGGCCAACCTGGCGGCCGTGGCCGAGATCGCGGCCGCCGGCATCCACCGGTACCAGACGTCGTACTTTGCGGCGCGCGGCATCGAGCCTGGCGCGTCCGTGCTGCTGTCGCCTCCGGCTGCGGGTACCGCTGCGGGTGCCGCTGCGGCAGAGGAAGCCTTTGCGGCGCTCTCGCAGTACCAGGCCGACACGCTACGCGTGTGCAAGGGGCTGTGGGCGCGCTTCGACGTGCCCAGCATGGTGGTGGGCATCGGCATCATGGCGGCGAGCGTGGCGGTGCTGGTGCTGTATGCGTCGCGAAGCGTGGACGGCGACGGCGACATTGACGGCGACGGCAGCAGCCTGGTTGACGACCCGAACCTGGAGCGGGCCGAGCTGCTGCTGGAGCTACAGGGCGAGCTGGCGGGCCAGAAACGCGGCGAGGAGGATCCGCACCTGCAGGGACAGCAGCAGCTGCACCGGTCGCTCGTGGTGGCGGGCGTGCTGAGCGGGCTGCCGCTGCTGGCGGGCGGCGCCGTGTGGTCGGTCGTGTCCGGCGCCGGCTGGGGCGCGTGGCATGCGGGCGCGGGGGCGGCGGCGCTGGCCAGCTCGCTGGCGGTGGTGGCGCGGCTGCTGGGCGTGGGACGGCGGCAGCTGTGGCGGCTGGCGCCGAGCAGTGCCTTTGGCTGGCTCGCCGTGGTCTTTACGGTGGCGCAGGCGGCGGGCTTTGCGTCCAACTCGTACACGATCTGGGAGGACCGCATCCTGCTCTTTTTCCTGGCCACGTTTGGCCTGGCGTCTGCCATGACGGCGCTGCGGCTCGGCTCGCCAGGCGACCGGGCGCTGGGCGTGTACCACGCGGTCTTGTTTGTGGTCCTGGGGCGGCTGGCGGCGCTGTCGCGTCTGTGTCGCGAGGAGCAGATGCCGTACTGCACGTCGACGTACTACGCGTCGGCGACGTCGTCGACGTCGGCGCCGTGGCAGCTGGCGATCCCGTTTGCGGTGTTTCTGGTGCTGCCGACGATTGTGCGCGCCTTTTACGAGACGACGCGGTCCTACGAGGGCCTGGCGCCGCTGTGGATCGGCTACGTCTTCCGCGCAGGGCTCTTTCTGGCGGCCGTCTTCTGGACCCTGGACGCGGCCGACAGCGGCGGCTGGTGGGCGAGCGCGGCGGGCGGCGGCACAGCGGGCAGCACGGCGGGCGGCACGGCGGACGGGGCGACGGGCGGGCCGCTGCCGGCCGGGCTGGTCAAGTCGGCATCGGTGTACGTGGCGCAGACGGTGCTGGGCCTGGCGCTGGTGGCGGGCACGGTGGCGTTTGCGTGGGCCGGGCCGTGTGTGTCGGTCAAGGCGGTGTCGGCGCCCGGCTCGAACCGGGCGCAGGTGGCCGTGCTGGGCTACGCCAATGCGCACGGCGCGCGGTACCTGCTGCTGCCCGTCAACCTGCTGATGGCGCTGGTGCTGCTGTCGAAGCCGATGGGCGGCGGCGCGTTGGCGCTGATGCTGTGGCAGGTGCTGTCGCTGGTGGAGCTGCTGGACCTGCTCAAGTCGGGGACGGTGGCGGTGACATTGGCGGCACCGGCGGCACCGGCGGCACCGGCGGCACCGGCGACAGAGACGTCGGCGGCAGCTGCGGCAGCTGCAGCCCTGGCGGAGGCGCCGGCCGAGGCCGAGACGGTGCCGGTCTCGGTGGGCGTGATCGGGCCGGTGGTGCTGGGCATGCTGGCCAACCTGCACTATTTCACGACGGGCCACCAGGCGGCGCTGAGCAGCATCCAGTGGGACAGCGCGTTCATCCCGCTCTTTACGATGCGCTACCCGTGGAGCCCGCTGGTGGTGGTGGCCAACACGTTCCCGGGCCACCTGCTGGCGGCGGCGGCGGTGCCGCTGCTGGTGCTGTGGAAGACGGGCCCGCGGCGGCGCGGCGGGCTGCTGTCGATGACGAGCCGGGCGCTGGCCGGCTTTGCGGCCTACTTTGCCGTGGAGGCGCTGGCGACGATGATGTGGGCGGGCTACCTGCGGCGGCACCTGATGCTGTTCCGGGTGTTCAACCCGCGCTTCATGCTGGCGGCGGCGGTGCTGCTGCTGGTGGACGTGGCCGGTCTCTTGATTGCGCTGACGGGGCTGCGGGTCAACACGATATCCGTCAGCGATGTCTTTGGCTGGGTGGACGACTTTTGAGTGGGGATCGACGTGGACGCGGCCGACGGGCCGACGTGGACGACTTTTGAGTGGGCTGCCATGGCGGCCGTTGGTGGCCGTGTCCAGAGTAGGGTACGGTGTGGCTTGAGAAAAAAGTGTACTTGTAATGGTATATACTGTGACATTGTGTAAATATCCTGATATTGTGGCATTGTGTAAATATCCTGATACAAAGCCAGTTTATCTGCGCTAATCAGCGTGAGGCTCTTCGGACCAGTCGAGCTAACGGGCGCCCCACTAAACCGAGACCCACTCGGCCGAGCTAACGGCCCAAAAACCGGAGCTCGTGGCGGTCGCCACTACAAGAGCCGGCACAGGAGCCGTCTGTTGCAACAAGCTGCGTTTTTGTGTTGTGGCTGGTGGGCGAGCGTCCAACAGTGGCACTTGACGCGTGACACAGCACCCAGCTATTCTCTTGTCTCTCTATCTCCCCTCGTTCTCTTTCGCTCTCCCTCGTTCTCTTTCGTTCTCCCTCTCTCCCTCTCTCCTCACGATGCGGCGCACGCTGCTGCTCTGCTTCATCCACGGCTTCAAGGGCGGTGCCGACACGTTTGGCGTGCGCTCGCGCTTCTGCCAGGACCTGCGCGGGCGCGTGGCGGCCGGGCTGCCGCGGGTGGACGTGCGGGTGGCGGTCTACCCGCCGTACGAGACGCGCGGCGACCTGGCGGCCAGCGTGGCCCGGTTCCTGGCCTGGCTGCAGAACACGGTCATCGACCTCGAGGTGGCGGCGCGCACGGCCAGCCCGACGGTGGAGCCGTCGGTGCACTGCATCCTGATCGGGCACTCCATGGGCGGCATCGTGGCGGCGGACGCGCTGCTGGCGCTGGTCGGCGACCCGCGCATCGACGGGCCGGGCGAGGCGGCAGCAGCATCGACGACGACGGCGACAAAGACAAGAACAGCAAGGACGGAGCGGCCTGGCGAGCTCAACGCCCTCATGTTCCCCTACGTGCACGCGGTGCTCGGGTTCGACACGCCGTACCTCGGCATCGCGCCCGGGGTGGTGGCTCACGGCGCCGAGGACAAGTACGCGGCGGCAACGGCGGCGCTGGCGCAGGTCAGCATGCTGAGGGACGGGCTGAGGGACGCCTTGTGGGGAGACCGTGGCGGCAGCGGCGGCGGCGGCAGCAACAACAGCAACAACAGCTCGCAGAAGAGAAAAGCGCTCGAAGCGGCTGCGCCGGCCGCGGCCACAGCCACCGCTACTGCTGCAGCTGCGGCTGCGGCTGCGGCTGCGGCTGCGTCTTCTTCTGCTCCTGCCCCGGCAAGACGTGCTTCCTCTGGCTCTGGCTCTGGCTCTGGCTCTGGCTCTGGCTCTGCCTCTGCCTCTGGCTCCTGGGGCTGGGGCAGGATCGCGGTGATCGGGGCCGGGGCCCTGGCGGCCGGAGCGGCGGTGGCCGGGGCGGCGGCGGCGTACCGGCGGCGCGAGCAGCTGACCGAGGGCTGGGCGTGGGCGGCGTCGCACCTGGCCTTTGTGGGCTGCCTGGCGCGCGGCGAGGAGCTGCGGCGGCGGCTGGCGCGGCTGGACGAGGCGCAGCGCGTGCTCGGCGTCGGCTTCGGCAACCTGTACACGCGGCTGGGCCGCGCCGCGCAGGAGACGACGACGACCAACAGCGCCGGCGCCACGGTGCGCCTGCTGCTGCCGGGCGAGCGCACCTTTTGCAACCTGCCGAGCCGCGAGGCCGCCGGCGAGTGGCGCCCGGCCGTCAACGACGCGGCCACGGACGAGACGGGGGCGCACATCAGTGAGTTTCAGTATTTCTTTATTTCTTTTCTATTATTCAATCCCCTGCGCCCGCTGACTCGCAGGCATGTTTGAGCCGGCCGGCAACCCCAACTACAACAAGCTGCTGGCCGACGCGCAGGACATGATTGTGCGCTGGACGCGCGGCAGCGAGTGGTACCGGGCCAGCAGCAGCAGCAGCGGCAGCAGGCCGGCGCGGGCGTCGTGAGGTTGATTCAGGTTTATGCGGTAGTGTGATGTATCTATGAATAAGCTTTTCATCCCGTCGTTTCTCCATCCCCTCCTGCGTGCCTTGGCCCGTCCCAGCGGTCTCGCGTCTCGGCTGCCATCTCGGCCACCGCCACGACCGCCGTCTCGGCCTTCTCCGTCCTCCTCACGTTCGTCCTCACTGCGCCTTCTTGCCCGCCGCCTCGGCCTGCTCGGTCGCCAGCCGGCGCAGCACCTTGCGCCGCTGCGCCAGCATGTGCGTGTACAGGATGTAGGAGCCCGGCACGTAGATAGCCAGCACAGCGTACAGCGCGGCCGGGTAGAGCGGGTGCAGCGCGGCGGCGGCGGCGGGCGTCGTGGCGGCCAGCCAGACCAGGGTCACCTCGGAGGCGATACCGACGGGGTAGAGAACCAGGAAAGTGCTGTAGCGCAGGCGCGTAAAGGCGGCGGGCACGGGCTGCTGGGCGCCGGCGCGCGCCAGGGCGACGACAAAGTAGGCGTAGCGGATCACCTCGGTCAGGCTCCAGGCGAGCACCATGGACGTGTAGGCCGGCCGGGGACCGGTGGCGTCGGGAAAGGGAAAGACAATGGCCCAGACGAGCAGCAGGCGGCTGGCCACCTGCATCACCGTCGTCATAAGGGGAGCGCGCACGATGCCTGGGGGGGTCAGAAACAGAAGAGAAGAGAACAACACAAGACAAAGGAAGACGAGAAAAAAGTCAAACAAATCAAAAGAAAGAAAGAAAAAAGGCGAAACAAATCAAGAAAAAAAACACACCCAAGGCCGAGTGAGCCACCTCGAGCAGCGCAGCCGTCTGGGTCCAGCGCAGAAAGACCGAGACGGCGGCGGGCACGGCGGCGGGGCCGCCCGTCAGAGCCGTGACCGCGGTGCGGCCCAGCACGGCGCCCCAGAAGACGGCCGAGAAGAAGTTGTAGGCAAATAGGTAGAACTGCTTGGCCGCCGATGCCGGGGCCGCCGCGGCCTCTTTCGGCGCGGCCTTCCGGGCCGACGCAGATCGTGTCTCGACCATGGCGGCTGCTGCGGTGGGCGCTGGGAAATGTGCAGAGGAGGAGGTGGCCGGGGGGGGGGGTGTCGGAGCCGGCGCTGTCGTAGGTCAAGCCGGGAGGAGGAAGCTGTCCTCTATTTTTTTGACTACTGCGCAGATGCAAAATGTAGCGGCAGCAGCCAGGGACTGGATAAAGTGGGGCCGAGCTCAAGTCGTTTTATGCATCTTTTATGTATTATTTTATGTATAGCATTTTGGGTGGAAAGTGTCATATTTGTATTTTATGTATAGTATTTTCAAAAGTGTCATGTTTGTATTTTATGTATAGTATTTTTAAAAGTGTCATGTTTGTATTTGCGCTGCTTTACTGAACACAATGCCAAAAACAGTCTCCAACCAACGCCAGTCGTTTGTCTCGTGGGATCCTGATCCATCCTGTCATAAGTCGTAGCGGCATGCAACCCAGAGACGCCCAAACACGGGCAACACACCCGTCTGCTTTCTCTTCTTCTTCTTCGTCCCGCGTCCTGTCGGCCGGCTGCGCGCTCTGCGGCTTGCGGCTTCACAGAGACGGAGAACCCCCCCGGCGGCGGAAGGGCGTCGTCCAGCCGCTGAACAGCCACTCGTTGCTGTGGCGGCCGCAGGTCGTGTAGACGTTGACCTTGGCTTTCTTCGGAGCCGTCTTGGTCCGCGCGCTCGACCGCGAGCTCGAGCTCGAGCTCGCGGTCGAGCGCGCGGACGAGGCGTAGCATGTCGACGTGCCCGAGGACCACGAGTCCCGCGACAACGGGGGCGTGCCGGGCAGGTCGCCGGGCCGGCCGCCCGCGCGGCCCGCGCTGTCCCGGTACGGACAGGAGGACTGCGTCTGAGCCGCCGCTGACGAAGAAACAAGGGTCGGGGGCTGTGCATCCGACGATGGCGTGCTGGTGGTGGCGCAGTCGTTCATGGTCGTCTAGGAGGGGGGCGCGGGCAGGGGGGGGGGGAAGAGGAGGGGTGTGATGACGGTCTGTAAGATACGCAGAAAAGGGAAAAAAAAGGGCAGGAAGGGGCAAGACCCAGTCTTGATGAGGCGTGGTATATCAAAGGAGGCAAAAAACCTCTGAAGAGATGTGGTATTTTAGATTGAAGAAAGCAGCGTTGGGAAGAAGATGTTGTCTTTGGTTTAAAGAAAGCAGCGTTTGGGGAGAAAGAAGCAGACACGGACAGGCAGCAGACTCCGTGCGGGCAGAGACCAAGGGCGAGAAAGGCCTCTGCAGGCGTCAGACAAGCAAGGCGGCGGTAGGACATCCTTCCTGTCTCTGCCAAGACGACACGATCGGGACACGAGACGGGAGAGAAGCGAGCACGACGGTAAGACGGTCCACTTTTCCAAGGCTGATGCGACGCGGACTCGCCGCAGATACGGAGTAGGTAGTGCAGGATAGCAGTACGAGTGCTGTAAATATACTGCAAGTAGTGCAGGATAGCAGTAGAGTACTGTAAATATACTGCAAGTGGTGCAGGATAGCAGTACGAGTACTGTACATACTGCAAGTGCAGGCCGAGACGACCGGCGGCAGCTGCTTCCCAGCGCGGTCAAATGCCCGGAACTGTGCAGACAGCATACTCTGGGATGGGCGCGATCCGTTTTGACAGCCGGCAAGGCCGCGCCAACGCCAATGCCTGCGCTAGGCAGCAGCGTAAAACGGAACGGGCCAACCAGGAGCCGCGGACGACAGGTGGTAGTGCAGACGGAGCTTCTCACTGCAGACCAGCTACAGATGACGGAGCCACTGGCCGGCCGCGCCTCTGATTGGTGCTGCGTACGGCGCGGCCACCGAGTCCGGCCACGCTTACGTATGCCGAGCCAGACGTCGGCCGCCCAATGCTCCGCAGACACGTCAGGTGGTCCAGCCGGCCGCCTTTCTTCCCTGGGCTGCAACCTGGAAAACCGGGAAGCGTGTGCTTGCCTCTGCTCATTATGAGACCAGTCTGAAAGCGGCCCGGAGAGCACAAGGCAGAGGCTCCCAGAGTGTGTGTGCATACCTGCTTGATCGCAGGGCTTCCGCGCAATGCTGTGATACTACCTGGCCGGCCACCCCGGGAAAGACGCGTCTGAACCTGAAAAGCCGACGTCATGGGCGTTTTGCATTTGCAAAGCCCGATCGCGATTTCTGCGCACGTGATGTTGATGTTGCTGATACTGTCAGCAACGGCCGCCCGTAATTTGCAATTTTATTTTCAGCTACTTTGCGCTACCCGGTCCCCCACCAGGGCGCCTATGTATCTTATCTTACCTGCCGGGCCTTGTCAGAGCAGCTGAAAGATGGCTCCGTACCTCACTCAGCTGCCCGGGGTGCTCTGTTTATCCCGCACACTACGCGAAAACTAAATGTATCTTACGTAGAAGATAAGATGTTTGCTGCTCTCTAGCAGTCGCCAGAATTCAGTAGTACATATAGTAGTTTAGGCCCCGGGGACCTCCCCTCTCTGTTTTCCCATCATCGCTCTTTTTTTTTTTTCTCTTCCATCCAACGACGCAAAAACCGCCCGTTTCTCTTCCTCCTAATCCGATCCACCCGCACAATGGACGCTCCTACCAAGACCACTCCCATGGAGGCTGTCCCTGCCAAGACCGCCGAGCAGCCGGGCGCCGCGCAGCCGGTACGTTTTTGATTTGCGCTGTTGCCCATTTTTAGAGCTTTCTTGGCCATATCGTCATCCACCGCCCCATTCTTCCCACCCCCCCCCCCCCCCCCCCTCTCCTCCCTTTTTTCGCCAAGCCCGGCTGTCGCGCAAGAAGGCTTGGCTCTGACGTGACGCCTGAATGGCCGCCTTGCTGACTTTTTGTTTCTTCTTCTCCCACAGAGCCGCATGGAGCCCATGACCGCCGAGGTCAGCCTGCGTGGCGGTGACGAGGGCGAGGAGATCTGCTGCGGCCTCTGCGCCGCCTTTGCCTGCTTCGAGTGCTGCAAGTGCTGCTGCTGAGCGCTGTCGCCGTCGACGGGTGTATAGTTGGAAAACAATTGGTCTCTTGAATATTAATTGATCTCTCGTCTGATTGCATCAAACAAATTGATCTCTCGTCTGACTGCATCAAATAATTGATCTCATCCAATCTCACTACCGAAACGACATTCTTCCATGTAGTCAGCTTAGGCCATCTACTGAAGCCCAACAACCTGGCTCGTTGACCGGGCTCAGGCCTTGGCCGCCTTCTCGGTCGCCTCCCGGATGCGCTGGCCCAGGTCGGCGTCGACCTTGGCAAACATGCCGTAGGTGCGCTCGCGCGTGGGCTGGCGCGCCGCCGCCAGGTGCTGGGACACGTTGTGCACCAGGGCATCCTGCTGGCCGGGCGTGCGGCCCAGCACCTTCCACAGGCCGGCGGCCTGCACGTAGTCGTCGGGCGTGACCTCGCCAAAGAGCGCGGCGACGACGCCGCCGGCCCACTTCTCGTGGGCGGCCGACGCGGCCGCCGGCCGGTAGGTGAGCGGGCGGTAGGAGCTGACGTAGTTGGGGTTCTTGCCGTAGTTGCCGTTGACGGCCATGAAGCCGTCGCGCTGCAGCGGGTTGAAGGCCCGCAGCGGCGCGTTGACCGGGATCTGCTGGTAGTTGGCGCCCAGGCGGTGCCGCTGCGTGTCCGGGTACGAGAACAGGCGCGACTGCAGCACCGGGTCCGCCGACGGCTCCCAGCCCGGCACCACGTGCGACGGCGAAAAGGCCAGCTGCTCCACCTCGGCAAAGTAGTTGTCCACGTTGCGGTTCAGCCGCATCCGGCCCACCGGCCGCAGCGGCACCTCGCCGTGCGGCCACACCTTTGTCAGGTCGAAAATGTTCCACCGGAAGCCCTCGGCCTGCGCCGGCGTCAGCGTCTGCACGTACACCGTCCACGACGGGTGCTCGCCGCGCTCAATCGCCTCAAACAGGTCCTGCGTGTTCCAGTCCGGGTCCGACGCCGCCTTGGCCGCCGCCTCCTCGTTGCTCAGGTTCTTGATGCCCTGGTCCGACAGCACGTGCATCTGCACGTACACAAACGACCCGTCCGGCTTGGTGAACTTGTACGTGTGCCCCGAGTACCCGTGCATGTGCCGGTACGAGTACGGCGTGCCGCGGTCCGAGAAGAGCGTCATCACCTGGTGCACGCTCTCCTGGTTCGTCGACAGGTAGTCCCAGAACATGGTCGCGTCCTTGAGATTCGTCTGCGGATCGCGCTTCTGCGTGTGGATAAACGTCGGGAAGTTGGTCGGGTCGCGCACAAAAAACACCGGCGTGTTGTTGAACACCCAGTCCCAGTTCCCCTCTTGCGTGTAGAGCTTGACCGAGAAGCCTGTTGCCCCGTCAGTGTCAAGTGTCCGTCAACTGCCCGTCAAGCTGCCCGTCAAGCTGCCCGTCAAGCTGCCCGCCAAGATTCCTACCTCGCGGATCCCGCGCCGTGTCCGGCGAGCCCTTCTCGCCACCCACGGTCGAGAAGCGCGCCACCAGCGGCGTCTTCTTGCCAATGGGCCCCGTCAGCATGTCCACCGAGCAGATGTCGCTGATGTCGTGCGTCAGCTCAAACTCGCCGTACGCCCCGGCGCCCTTGGCATGCACCACCCGCTCCGGCACCCGCTCGCGGTCAAAGTGCGCCAGCAGGTCGATCAGGTGGAAGTCTTGCAGCAGCAACGGGCCCTGCTTGCCGATGCGCTGGTACTTCTGCGCGCTGTCCACCGGACAGCCGTTGGAAGTCGTGTACACCGGCGCCTCATCGTAGCGGAAGGTGGACGCAGCAGCCGGCGGCGACATGATGGGAAGAGGTCAGAGAGGGGGAACAGATGGATAAACTGGTGTGTCCTTTTTCTGTGTAGCTGTACGCTGTGAGCTGTTGTGAGCTGCTTCAAACAGCTCGGCAACCGCAACTGCCGGGTCACTCACTATATACCAACGTAGCCACCGTTGACATCATTTCTCTCTGTCATCCCGGGGGGGCCTCGCCAGAGTTCCCCCCCCTCCCCCCCCCCAAGCCAATTGCCATCAATGGAACATGACCAACCGCCCGCATGGCACAGGAAGAGCAGCAAAACGAGGGGGAAAGCTTGTGTCGAGAACATGACGTCGTATGAGATCATTGATCGGCAGATCTCCAAAAAAAAAGGCTGCGAAAAAAGCAAATAAACGCCTCTTGACTGGATACGGCTGGTTGCTGTGTCAGCCACGAGAAGCCGCAATACTGTGCACAAGCCGTCTCGAACGCGGTCTCGACTCTCATCTCTGCGCACAGTGTCTGATTATTCTTCCAGCAACCTTTAGCGGCTGCCTGTTCGTGATCCAGACTCGGCTTTCTTTACTGTAGGACTTGCGGAGATAACTCGGTAGTCTGGTATATTCATTAAGAACTAAGACAAGACAATATCGTACAGAATTATACAGAACGTATCCAATGGCATTCGAATAGAAAGCGTCCCGGGCCCACCAAAGACACTGAGCAATACGCAACCTGCAAGCACATCACGTTGGTTGAAAGACCCCCCCCACAGCCTTGATTTGACACACGATGGAAAGGCATGGGAAGCGGTGGGAAATCGACCTGTCTACTATCTTGGACCATCTGCCGCGACAACAACACATTAACCGGCCAAGACACCACACACACACCACTGCTCGCGACATGACGCCCAGCCAAACAGGACAGTCCGAACCTGCACGCCCCTGATCCGCTCTCCAATGTAGCCCGTAATATATATGCCCCCCGGGAATCTTTGACAAAGAATAGCTGGCTGTTTGGGATGCCGTTTCTGCACCCCTTGCCGTGTAGATGAACAAGGCAATGTGGCCCCCAAAGGCCCAACCAGGGAACAGGAAAAAAGGACGCCTGGAAGGGACAACCGGAAAAGAAATAACGAGTGGCTCTGCCATGAGAGAGAGAAAGAGAACGGGTGGCTTGTCTGTCTGTGCCGGAGGGTATATTAGGATATGTATTTTTCTGCGCAAAGTCGTCTGTCATGGCCGTCGTCTTTCGTCGTTCGTACGGCGTCTCAACCTTTTTTCAGGCCGAGAGGCCTGATAAAGAGAGCGGAGGGACACATCCCGGTGGTATTATTCTTGCACCGTTTGCTGCCGCCGTCGTTAGCATTCGCTTTGTTACTGCCTCGATCGGATTTGTTGGGGGGGGGGGGGGGAAGAGTTTCCTGCTCCGCCATCCCGCTGCCTCGCGACTTACCACCAGCCAGTCCATGCCTTCAGTGACACCGCTGCCATCCACAGCCGAGCAGGCCACGATGCTCCAATTGCGGTCGCGCAGCTCGCCCAGCTGCAGGGCCTGCGATATATCCGCCGCCCCACGGGCGCCCGGCTGGTCCTGCTTGTTGGCAAACACCAGCAGCGCCGCGTCTTTGAGCTCCTCCTCGTTGAGCATGGCTGCCAGCTCGTCCGCCGCCGTCTGCAGCCGCTCAATGTCGGTCGAGTCCACGACAAAGATGACGGCCGCCGTGTTTGCGTAGTAGCACCGCCAATATGGCCGGATCGACGTCTGCCCGCCCAGATCCCACACGTTGAAATTGAGGTTCTTGTAGGTCACCGATTCCACGTTGAATCCAATCGTAGGTATCGTCGTCACCACCTCTCCAATCTTGAGACGGTAAAGCAACGTCGTCTTCCCGGCATTGTCCTGCCAGCCGCCGTTAGCAAATCCCCCGGCAGCCTCCCTGAGAATAGACGACGGAGCAGCCTTACCAAGCCCAGGATCAGAATCCTTATTTCCTTCTTCGCCCACAGCAGGCTGGACAGCCACGACACGCTCTGGCCCATTTGTGCTGATGCTGCAAAAGTCTCGGATGCCCCGTGTCACGCGCCTCTTGCCGGAATCTCCTTGCCGGGAATCTCCTTGCCGATGACGGCCCTCTTCGCGGAAAAGAACAAACGCCTCGGGTTTCGGGATATATCGCTTTTTCTGTGTCGCCCTCGTCCAACGAGAGCCTGCCCCAAGCTGGCCTTGTCGGTCTCCCGTCTCCCAGTCGTATTAGGCGCTACAAATACGTAAGATTTAGGAAATTCGATGCGGAGGCTCGCGATGCCGTGTCTTTCGCGTTGGGGATGAAAGTCGTGGGGGTATGCAAGTCTCACTCTCGAGCAGCAGAGAAGGTTGTGTTAAGCATGAGCGAAAATACGAAATGTCGCCGAGGGCTTGCTACCCCTTTTATTGGATAGGAAACAAGGAAGAAGAAGGGCTCCAGGTCGCTCGCGGTTTTTCCAAGGTCGTATTAATAAGGCGCCGTAAATAAGGTACGACGGGATGTGTCAACTCAGATGGAACTGAGATCGCCCGACAGCCTATTCGCGGGATCGCACTCCTTTCCTTTGCACCTTGGGGGATTTCGAGGGGGGGGGGCGGCAGCTGCTTCTGTCTGCGGCCTTGCTGTCGTCTCACGCTTCTGCTCAAGAGCCCTGTAACAGAGAGACTGTTAAGCGGGCATCTGTCCCTACAGCTAGTCCAATGCAGCTGGTCTGGCCTGTTCACAGAGGCCCCACTATCACGGGACCGTGCAGCGCATCACATGAGCGCTACACGTGACACTGCCCTCCCAGCTCGGCAGAACCATAATTCCGGGTCAAGACAGCCCAAAGCGCACGAAAAATTAGGCGACGAAAAAAATGTGCGCCCCTCTTCCCGGCTACTAGACTCGCTTCGCCCTTTTCGACCGTGTCCATCCAATTTGTTTCGAACATTATCAAGTTGATTCGAAAACCTCTCAACATCCGTCAAAATGCCGGTACGTATTGACAGCTGAGCGCTGCTGCTGCGGCTCTCTGGAACCAAGACGAGCGTGTGAACTGCTGTTGTTGGGTCGCGACGGCAGCAATCAGAAAGAAAAAAAAAAGGATGCCACTTCAGCATTGCACACATCGGGGAGAAGCAAACTGTCCCCCACGAGTGTCGATGCAGCAGCGGGGGAAAAGGGGAGGGAGGGGGAGAGGCAGAGCAGCTTGCAGCAGCCGGAAAGAACAAGCATATGACAAGAAGAGACGAGTACTGACGTTCTGGAACGCAGAGCCACAAGTCTTTCCGGACGAAGCAGAAGCTCGCCAAGGCGCAGAAGCAGAACCGTCCTATCCCCCAGTGGATCCGTCTCCGGACCGGCAACACCATCCGGTACGATTTGCCGTTGCCCTTTTTTTGTTCTGCATCGTACTGCCTCGGACAGACTGTACTGACTGTATCTTCTTTCTCTCTAGCTACAACGCTAAGCGGAGACATTGGCGCAAGACTCGCCTGGGCATCTAAATGTTTTTCTTTATGTGCGCAGGTTGCTGAGGAGGAGGGAGACGGAATCAGTGAAGGAAGAAGAAAACCACACGAGATCAACGAACCACGATTTCCCCCCCCCCCCCCCCCACGCCGGGCCTTGTCTTCCTTCCAACGTCCTCGCTTCCCTCCCGTCTTCCTACGAGCCATGAAACCGACGAACTCTGATCTCGGGCTCACAGCAGCCTGACTTTTCCGTGCAAGGTGGCTCAAGTGAAACGACAGCGGAGGGGGAATGGAAGGAAGCGTTTCTGCGCGTGATTTGGGTTTCTTCTGCGTTCCATGTTGACGGACTTGCACGGACTTTGGGTTCACTTTGTTTATACTTCGAGAGGACGGAGATATAAAAAAAACGGCTACAGGGACTCTTAAAAGACAAAAAAGTATCAAAAAAATCGAAACAAAAATAACCTAAAAGTGCCACATCTGCACAGGAGGTGTACCCAAGCACGCTACCAGATGTAGTTCTGGCTCGTCCTCCTGCTCAGAAACTTGTCAACGCTCCAAGTCAAAAAGGAGCGAGGCTGACAGCTTCTTCTCGTTTCTCGTGACTCCCACAACATTACCCATGGCCGGCTGGGTTGCAGGATTACGGTGAGAAGCTGTTGCACATGCCAATGAAGTAAAGTCTTCGATACAGCTAAACATAGTAACTGCTTACAAAAAACATGCCGTAGCAACTGCGTTGTCCTGGTGTGCGTCCATTATCAATCATGCTGCCTCAACTGCCATATAGCTACGCCTGAAAGCGAATCGCGAAAGCAACAAGAAACCCAAACATATGCATCCCCGCTCAGCGGTCTTCAGCCCACTCGTTCTCTCTGCGGATCTGCTCCTCTTCTTCGGGCGTGAAGTCGTTGGTGATGTTAAAGGTCTTGCGGATCTCGTCCGGCGACTTGCCCTTGATCATGTTGGCCACTGTCTTGCAGCCGACATCGAGAAGGCTCTTGATGTCCATGTAGTTGGCAGCCTACGAAGAAGGCGTTTGGTTAGTCCAAAGCATGTCCCAGAACACAGCCTGTACGATGAGGGACGCATACCAGAATGATCTCAAATAGCATCTCCTGGTCGACCTGCATGAACTTTTGGTCCCACTCCTCAATGTCTGTCGTTTTCTTGCGGTTCTCGTTCTCCTCGTCGTGGCTGGTGATGGGGTCGTTCCGGTGGTGCTCGCAGTACTCAATGACCTTGCGGAGAACGGCCTCGTTGACCTGGAAAAGTCAACGCCATGTCAGCATGCAGGGCCAAACTGGAGGCCACCCCAACCCAAAAAGTATCAACGACGTACATTTGGCAGGGGGACGGGGCCAAGATCCTCGACACCCATGCCCTTCAAGTCCTCCAGCATGGTGCTCAGAAGGGTTGACCGGGTGGCCACATCGTAATCAACGACAATGGTCACGCCATCGTTGCTCTGCAGCGAGATCTTCTCCGTCTTCTTTTCGTCAGACATGGCGGCTTGAGATGCGTGCGTTGGGTCTGGACAAAATCGATGTAGCAATTGAAAATAGAGTCGGACTGTCGTGTGTCAGTGGTTGAGTTGATAAAGAGCACAGAAGTGAGGCGGGAGGCGGGGGAAAGGCGCAACAGGGAGAAGGGTAGGTGACGGCTGAACCTAATGGAACTGACTGAACTCTAAGATGCAAGGGAGAACAGTAAGGTTACAAGTGGCGCGGGAGGGTTTGGCAAGCGGGGGAGGTGGCGGGCGCTGGAAGCAGCAGAACGAACGAACCTACCTTGATTCTGTGCCAGGAAAACGAAAGGCTTGGGGGGGGAGGGGGGGATATTTTGATGTCGCCTTTCGCTTAGATGTTTCGGTTGCGTGCTGAGGCAACAATGGTTAAATGATGGCTAGTTGGATTGGATGCTGGAAGGATCGGAAAATCTCACACCCCGCTTTACGTAGTGGACGTTTACATATATAACTTGTACATATGCGCAGGCAACAACGGGCTCTGAGTATTCTTACGACGGCGCACCAGAATAAAAATAGCGTGCCGTCTTCGCTCTCCCCCTGTTGGAACGCCCAAGCCAGAGTGTGTGAATTTCACAGCTACAAAGGCCACTTGTTGCCTGTCCCAAGCGTCGTTAATGTTAATATAGGCACCAGCGACCATTCTGGAATACGAAGTAAGTACTCCGTAGTGTCTGTCTCCACTCTACGATACTGCTGATGATTACCGCATTTTCATGTCAGGGGCAGACTCTCAGGCCGCCATCTATCTGGCCGGGTGCGCTAATTGGATGGCGCAAGCTAATATGGACGCGACATGGCCGCCGCGAAAATGTAGCTGCCGTCGCTCTTCACTTTCCTTTCCGATTGCTCCCACTGTTGATCGTCGCTCCTTCCCTGCTTTTGATTTCTATACTTGTCTGTTCCGTGCACCAAGTTCGCGTGTTCCTGAGACAGGCCACCGTTGCGAAACCGCAGGCCGTCTTTTCGCTTCTCTTCTCCTCCTACGGCTCTTAATTCTCTTCCTATCCATCCGCCTCTCTTCGACACCTATCGAACCTGCGACGACAACGGCCAGCTGCCCGCGAAAGCTGCTGGTGTCGTTCACTCCTGCCCTGCTCGCCTAATCATGCCTTGCCGCCGCATCTGCAGTCCAAGCGCTGAACCGACGAGTTTGCGACGTCGGGCTCTTCATTCACCCCGAGCTTGAGTCGCGCATCTTTCAGCTTTTCACGCCGCCGCGACGGGCTCTGCGCTCCGACTCTGGGCCTGTCTCCCGGCGCTGCAACACGTCTCTTTTGCCCCCTGCCTCGCGCGGCGAATCGTACGACCCCACGAACGAACCCTCCTTTCTCACGGCGCATAGCACTGCGCTCTTGACAATGGCGCAGCTATACGGCGGCCAACATGTATATACCGAGCTCACTGAGCGCGCCAGCCGCCGGCCCGACCGCACTACAAGCAACACGTGGAGCTGCTTGTACCTGTTCCTGATCGGTGTGCGGCTGTATTTTGCCTTTTCGCCCAGCTATCTCCACCCGGACGAGAACTTTCAAGGGCCAGAAGTGATTGCCGGTAAGACGCGTGGCGCTCTTTCTGGGTTTGTGGCCATGGCCCTGGCCATGGCCGGCGCTGGTCGCTATGCCTGAATCGTGGTGCTGACGACGAGCTCCTTCGCAGGCGAGGTTTTCAACTACCCGGTGCGCCTGACCTGGGAGTTCACTTCGGCCCAGCCGATCCGGAGCGTCTTCCCGCTCTGGCCCGTCTACGGGCTGCCCATGTTCTTGCTGCGCTGGCTGTGGATCGGCGACGGCGAAATCCCTCCGGCCGTGGTGTTCTGGGCTCTGCGGCTGCTCATGTTCATCATGAATTTTGTGCTCGAGGACTGGGCCATCTACGAGCTCGTGCCGGTCAGGCGGCACCGCCAGGTGGCCATCCTGCTGCTCGCGTCGTCCTATGTGACCTGGACCTACCAGGCACACACGTTTTCCAACTCGGTCGAGACGCTCGTCGTTGCATGGAGCCTGATCCTGATTGAACGCATTGTTGCTAGTCCTGTGAGTCTGGACGCTCGTTGAAACGTTGCTGCTCTCGAGTCTTAACACATCTCTCGCGTGCAGAAACGGCGGACGTCACTGCTGTCACCGATCATTCTTGGCATCGTGGTGGTGTTTGGCGTGTTCAATAGAATCACATTCCCTGCTTTCCTGCTGATTCCCGGACTCCGTCTGATACCCTACTTTTTGAATAAGTAAGTGTGGCGTGTAGCTTTGCTCGCCCGGCTCGACCGATGGCGCCGATGCGCATGTTACTGACTGTTTTCCCCTTTGGCCAATAGACCCTTTTCTTTTGTTGCCCTGGCCCTCTCGGGTCTGTTCACGACCGTCACAGCCATTGCATTCGACACTGCCTTTTACACGCCACATGCCATTACTTGGGGCGACCTTTTCTTTCGCCCCGTCATCACACCACTCAACAACTTCCTCTACAACCTGTCGCCCTCGAACCTCGCCCAGCACGGCCTGCACCCGTGGTATCAGCATCTGCTGGCCAACCTGCCGTTGCTCATTGGCCCCGCAGCCATCCTTCTCTGCCTCCGGCCGCGTCTGTCGCTGCGGCTCTCCTCGGCGGTGTCGGGCATTGCTGTGCTCTCCAAATTCCCGCACCAGGAGGCACGCTTTTTGCTACCCACGATCCCACTAATTCTGTCCTCGATTCAGCTACCGCGAAATCCGCGCGTTTTGCGGCTCTGGGTGGCAGCATGGATTGTGTTCAATGCCCTTCTCGGCGTCCTCATGGGCGTCTACCACCAGGGCGGTGTCATCCCCACGCAGTTGTTCATGAGCCGTCAGCCGGACGCGACACAGGCGGTCTGGTGGAAGACGTACAGCCCGCCGATATGGTTGCTTAACGGCAAGAACGAGGTGCTGCAGACGCACGACGTCATGGGGTTGTCGGGCGAGGCGCTCATGGCGCAGCTGTCGGAGCTGGCCACGTGTGACAGGCCAGCCGACCGGCGAAACAATGAATACCTCAAGGAGAAGAGCGGGACGTACCTGATCGCGCCGCTGTCGGCGACCTGGCTGGATCCCTTTCTGCCGAACAAGGGCCTGGAGGGGCTGCGGTTCCGCGAAGTGTGGCGGTACGACCGACACCTAAACCTGGATGATCTGGACTGGGGAGAGGACGGCGTATGGAACACGTTGAAGCGGGTGATTGGACGCCGGGGTCTTGCTGCATGGCGTGTGACAAAAAGCTGTCCGGAAAGACATGGCTGATGGGTGGTGGATAGTAATATGCATTGAATGAAAGCATTTGTGTCCGACTTGATCCGTGGTGAAGTAGAGTAGGATGCCAGGTACGCGTCCCAGTGCGTCGCCTCCTGTCGAAATGGCCTGGGAAACCCACTCGGAAACAAACAAGGAGAAAGAAGAATGAGACAAAGAGGGTGGTTCGTGTAAAGCTTGGGAATATTCTACGGAGTAGACAGCTAGCTCGACCAAGAGGCGTCGAGATAGGAACAACCGCTTGATTACACCTCTTGATCCATTGACAACTGACGATATCCTGTTGAAGAACTGAAGAAATCCTCTTGGTCCATTGAAACTGAGGAAAGCAGAGTGATAGGATCCGAGGTAGGATAGACATTGTGCCTTGACAAGATGAAAAACAAGCACAGGTTACAAGGCAGTCGGCCGGGGAACTCGAGCTGCGTTGTTTCTTGACCAGGCCAACTGGACACGACAAGCATCGCCACTTGGGCACGTAGCATAAAGATGGGAGTGAAACCGGGTGGATGATAGTTCGGCTACTGCAGGTGCAAGTTCAGCTCGACTTGAGAGTGCGGCGTGGACACATGAGGGCCGTGGAGTACCTTTTCGTGAAGAGAGAAAGGAGAAGGATGATGAAACTTGTCCTCACCAGTAGTTTGTTAAGTTGGCAGGCACGACACAACTATCACAGGGCAGGCACGACACATTACCATAGGGCAGGCACGACACAATTACCATAGGGCAGGCACGACGGGACCCCCTTACGTTTCTGTTGGCACTCGATAGGCCCACAAGTCTTTGCAAGAACGTATCTGAGCCCACGTCTTGGCTTTTTCTTGTTCACTATCCTGGGCAGCCACCCACATTCCCGCGATTCGATCGTATCAGGCTCTGCGCAACAGCCAGTGCCATCACAACAGACTCGATGACTTTCCACATCGGCGAAGCGTGTCAACAAGCACACCTGACGGGAGCTTGCCAGTGGCCTGTGGCGGAAAAAAAAGGATGCCGCGGCTCGTCGTTGCATGGCGGCAGAGCGATGCCGGCGCCGGCTGGCCGGCCGGGCGAGCCGCGGTCCGTGATCTGTCTGATTCGGTGTGGCCCAGTTGTCAAGCACACAGCATGGGCTACCCCTCCACGCCAAAGTCCATCTTGAGCGCAATCGACGGCGGCCCCTCGTCGTCGGCGGCCGCCTTGGCCGTCATGGCCTGCCGTCCGGCCTGGATGACGTCCTCCATAAAGGCGCGCTGTGCCGCGTTGAGGCCGCCGACCACGCTGCGGAAAGCGGCCGCGTCGGCCGAGGCCAGCTCGAGCAGCCGCTCGCTCATCTCGCGGTAGATGGCGTTGCGTGCTGATGCTGCGGCCCCGGCCCCGGCCCCGGCCCCGGCCCCGGTGCTGTCCGGATCCGCCAGAGCCACGTCGTCCAGCTTCTCCAGCTCGGCCACGGCCCGCGCCAGCAGTGCCGGCACGACAACAGCCATGGCGACTGTGGCCCCGTTCTCGTTGTTTGCCGCCGCCGCCCGGTCCACGGCAAACTTGCACAGCGTCTGCGAGACCAGGCCGCGCGCCTGCTCCGGGTCCTCGGGCTCGACGTTGACGACAAAGGCCACCAGCCGCGGCAGCAGGTAGCGGGCAATAGTCTGGTCGGCTGCCGTGGCCTGCGTGTGCAGCAGCAGCGAGCGGCAGCAGTTGGCGGCCATCTTGGCAGTCTGAAAAGTCAGTAGGCAGAACGAACACTAACAATGCGAATAAAACAATGCGAATAAAAAAAAAATGCGAATAAACAATGCGAATAAAAACAATGCGAATGAACAAGGCAGACGCACCATTCGGTCGGTCAGGCAGTCCAGCAGCTCGTCCAGCCAGCGCACCACCAGCGGGTCCTGCGCCGACAGGCCGCTGTGGCCGGCCGTGAACAGAATCGTCATGGCCAGCAGGCAGTTCTTGACGCTGGCCAGCGCCGTGGCCGTCTCGCGCCGCTGTGCGTGCAGGTAGATGGCGAGGAAGCGCCGCAGACACGCGCGCATCTGCGCCCGGGCCTCGTCGCCGCCGCCGCCATCGGCCGGAGACGGTGCCGTCGCCGTCGCCACGAAGCGCTTCAGCGTCGCCAGCGCCTGCGGCACCACGGCGGCCTGGCACGCCGGCGTGGCCAGGATGGTGGCAAAGATGTGCATGATGCAGGCGTGCAGGTCCGTCCGGATGACGGCCGGGAACACCTCGGCGGCGTCGACCAGCGCCCGCAGCGCCGTGTCCATCAGCACCAGCACGGCCTCCTCGGTCATGTGGTAGCGCAGTCCGGCTCCGGCGCCGGCGCCGGCGCCGGCGCCGTTCCCCCCCCCCTCGGCCAGCGCCGGCAGCAGCCCCGACAGCACCAGCACCATGATGCGCGTCAGCTCAAACAGCTGCTCCACGTCCTCGGACAGCTCGCCCGTCTCCGGCGCGCCCTGCCGCGCCCGCGCCGCCGCCGGGTGCGCCAGGCACAGCGCGCGCGCAATCTCGACAATCACGCCCTGCACGTCGAGGCCCTCGGTCAGCACCAGCCGGTCCAGCAGGTCCATGGTCTCGGAGAAGACGGCCTCGCGGTAGATGGCCTGGCCCGACACGCTCGGGTGCAAGATCTTCTTGAGCGCCTGCAAAATCTCCAGCGTCTGCCCCGGCACCGCCAGCGCGTCGCCGTGGCCCTGCCGCGCCGCCAGCGCCTCAAAGGCGAGCCCAAACAGCACGAAGAAAAAGGCCACCGGCTCGTCGCGGTAGTTGATGTCCGCGCCCGCGCCGCGCCGCGCCACGCCGCGCTCTGCCGGGCCTGCCGGGCCGACGACCGCCGGCTCTGCCTCCGCCGGCTCGGCCTCCGCCTTCCCGTCCAGCGCGTCAAACACAAAGGCGCTGTCCTGCTCAATCAGGCTGGCGATCGCGTCCACCAGCTTCAGCCACGCGTCCTGGTAAAAGGCCAGCAGCGTCTCGCGGTTCAGCGCCGCGTAGATGCTGTCCAGGCTGCCCGACAGCGACGGCGGCCCCAGCGTCATGCTAATGTCCGGCTCGAACCGCAGCCGCGCAAACTCGCGCAGCGACTCCAGCCACAGCGGCGTCAGCCGGCCCAGGTGCGGCCGCAGCACCTCCACCAGGTACCGCTGCTCCAGGCTGGCCACCTGCAGCTCCGCCCACGCCGCGAACACGGCCATCTTGACCATGACCTGTGCGTTGGCGCTCAGGCCCTTGAGCTCGCCGATGCCCGCGTCCTGCTCCGGCCCCGGCCCCGACCCCGACCCCGATCCCGGCCCCAGCCCCGATCCCGGCCCCGATCCCGGCCCGGCCCCACCTCCGGCCCCGCCCGACGTAAAGGTCGCCAGCGCCGACACCAGCGTCTTCAGGATCCGCCCCATGCGCTCCACGTCCGTCACGATGCCCGTCGCCACAAACGCCGCGCACACGTGCACCGCCTCCGCCGCCAGCTCCGGCGACGAGTCCGCCGCAAACGCCGGCGTCAGCGCCGAGCTGATCTGCGCCTGGTACTGCTCCAGCAGCATCGCCTCCTCGAACTCGGGGTCCGCTGTCCGCCCAAACATCCGCAGCACCGCCCCGATGATCCGCAGACCCCACAGCCGCTGCTCCAGCACCCCCGACGTCGACGCCGAGAACGCCATCCGCACCACGTCCCCGATCCGCGCCTGCAGCGCCGCCTGCGCCCCCGACAGCTCGCCGCCCGCCGCCCCGGCTCCCGCCGCCGCCGTGTCCTGGCCCACCAGCACAAACACCTCGTGCAGCAGGCTCAGCACAAACGCCGAGATCTGCCACCGGAGCGGCTCGACCCCCGATGATGCACTGCCTGCCTGTCCTCCGCCTCCGCCGCCTCCTCCGCCGCCTCCTCCTCCTCCTCCTCCTAGTCCTCCCCCGTGTGCTGCTGCTGCTGCTGCTGCCGATGCTGCTGCCGCTGCTGATGTTGTTGTTGACGCCGCCTCTGCTGCCGTGTTATCGAGGCCTCCCGCACTCGTCTCCACCGCCGCTCCCAGGCCGGCCACCTCCTCGTCCTGCAGGTCAATGACCCCCCCGGCCGAGCGCGCCGCCGCCGCCGCCGCCGTCCGGAACGCCGCCGCCAGTCGTGTCGTGTCCGGCGCCTTGGGCCGCGTCATCTTGAGCACGCGCTGAAACCGCTGCAGCCACGCCGCCGTGTCCTGCCGCACCGTCGTGCGCATCCAGCTGCGCATCATGTTGCGGATGCCGTCGTGTGCCGGCTGCCGGTCCAGCACCAGCCACAGCTGCGCCTCCAGCCCCGGCGCCGCCGCCGCCACCACCTCGTCCGCGTTGCGCTTCATCAGATTGTACAGCCCGTCCACCGCCGCGTCACGCAGCGCCGCGTGCCCCGACCCCAGGCTGCGCTGCAGCCGCCGCACATAGTCGCCAAAGTCCACAAAGCCCGGCGCGTACAGTGACAGGTGCTCCAGGCAGCTCAGGCTCGCCTGCTGCACCGGCAGCTCCGCCGCCGGCAGCTCCGCCGCCAGCATCGCCAGGTCCGTCTCGCGGTCGCTTCCCATCCCGCCGGCCGCGCCCCCGAGGGCGCCCATCCCCCCTCCTTCCTCCTGCTGGAACTGGCCCACCAGCATGAAAATGAGATCGCGCGACCGCGTCGGCTCCTGCAGGTCCGGCCCCAGCACGTTGATCAGCGCGTCCACGCAGCGCGCCATGGCCGCCGTCGTCGACAGCTCCAGCTCCAGGTTCGACGACGCCGCCGACGCCACCTCGGCGTGGTGCTGCTCCGACCCGTACAGCTGCGCCAGCATGCCCAGCGTGCTGGCCACGTAGCCGGCCATGTTCAGCCCGGCCGCCGCCGCCGCCCGCCCAAACGCCTCCAGCGCCCAAAAGTGCACCGTCGGCTGCGGGTCGTTGCACAGCGACATCAGGATCGTCATAATCGTTTTGAGGTGGTAGCCCGCCGCCAGCCCGCCCACCTGCGTCTGGATGCTGCCCAGCGCCATCGCGCAGCCCGCCCGCGCCGTCGGCTCGCGGTTCACCACAATTGTGTCCACCAGGAACTTGACTTCCTGGCTCGTAAACGCGTGCCCGCGCACGCCGCACAGCCGTCCCGCCGCCGCGCTGCCGATGCTGCGCACAAACGCGTCCGCGTCCACCACGAACCCGCGCACCAGGTCCTGCAGCAGCCGCTCCACCGCCGCGTTGGACACGTCGCCCGCCGCCGCCGCCGTCTCGCCCGCCGCCACCCGCAGCGTCGACAGCAGCGCCACCGCCACGTTGACCTGGATCGCCGCCTTGCGGCCCACGTCGCGCTGCAGCGACCCGGCCGCCATAAACGTCGCAATCTGCTCCAGCACGCTCTCCTGCACCTTGGCCGGCGTCAGCGGGAACACGTACGCAAACAGCTGGATCGCCAGGTTGACCACCTCCGTCGCCGGCGGGTCCGGCCGCCGCCGCCGCTGCAGAGCGTAATCCTCCTCCAGGGCGCCCCCCCCTCCGCCCCCGCCGGGGGGGGCGTCCGAAGCAGGCGGAGGAGCCGCCTCGGCCTCTGTGTACAGCAGCGACGCGTCGTGCTCAAAGGCCCCGCACACCGGCGACAGCAGCAGGCTCTCCATCACGCCCTCCGGCCCCGCCGCCGCGTCCTGCGACGGCAGCAGCAGCAGCTGCTGCTGCTCCTCGTCCTCGGCGTTCTTCTCGTGCTGCCCCGGCAGCCCGCGCACGCGGAAGCCCGAGACCAGGCCCGTCACGCCAAAGCCCGCGTTGTCGGCCACGTCCCAGATCGTCTCAAACGCGCCCGCCGCCGTCGCGATCGACGCGCCCAGCGCCCCCGCGCTCGAGCCGCCGCTGCTAATGTCGCCGTCCGGGTCGGCAAACAGCGCCACTGCCAGCGTCAGCAGGTTCGACTGCTGCAGCAGCGCCTCGCTGCCGCCCGCCGGCGCCAGCGTGATCAGCCGCAGGTAGCACTGCAGCACCCGCCGCTGCACCATAATGTCCAGGTCGCGCAGCTGCAGCGCCGGCGTCAGCCGCTGCGTAATGTCGTCCGTCACCTTTTTTGCCGGCAGCGTCTTGAGAAAGGCCGTCGTGTGCTGCAGCATCGCCGCGATCCGCTTCGACACGTCCACCGTCAGCAGCCGCCCGTTGTACTGCAGAAAGGCCCGGATCGAGCCCAGCGCGCAGTCGCGCACGTGCGTCAGGAACGCCGCCTCCAGCATGTTGCGCGCTGCCGTGCCGTCCCGCGCCAGCGGCTTTGGCAGCGCGTTCTTCCACAGCAGCAGCATCTGCGACAGGTGGATCTTGACAAAGTTGGGCCCCAGCGCCATCAGCCCGCCGATCAGCGTCCACGCCACCTGGATCTGCACGCTCGCGATGCGCAGCTCCAGCTTGCCGCTCGTCTTGAGCAGCTCCGTCGCCATGGTCAGCACCCGGCTGTTGACGTCCACCGACCCGTACAGCGGCCGCTGCGGGCTCGCGCTCAGCGTCGCCGCCAGCCCGTGCGCGAACCCCAGGCACCGCCGCTGCTGGTGCGTGCTGTGGCTGCCGCCGCTGCGCAGCTGCCCCAGCTCGCGGCCCAGGCTGTTCATGCACACTGTCAGGCACGGCAGCAGCTGCTGCGGGCACGCCAGCACAAACCGCTTGAGGCACGCCGCCGCGTGCACCTGCACGCTGTATGTCGGGTGCGGCAGCAGCTGCAGCAGCCCGTCGCGCCCGGCCTCTGCGAAGCTGTTGGCCGCCGACCCCAGCGACCCGATGAGCGCCCCCAGCGCCCCTAGCGCCGCCACCAGCGTGTGCTTGCTCTCTGCCGCCGCCGCCGCCGGTGGCGGGCCATCGCTGCGCAGAATCTCGTTGATGAGCGCCTTGGCCACTGCGATCTGGCCCGCCTCGCTCAGGATGCGCCGCCCCACAATGTCCTGCATGACCGTGTCCACGATGCGCCGCGACACCAGCAGCCGGTAGCGGTGGTTGGCAATCGTCGGGTGGCCCAGCAGGCCCACCGTCAGGTTGTCCAGGATCTGCAGGTAGTGTGCCTCCACGGCCTGCTCGCCCAGCCGCTGCAGCACACGCCCGTAGCAGAGCCCGAGCGCCGCCCGCGCCCGGTTGCTCGTCGACATGCGCACGTAGTGGGCCGACAGGACCTTGAGCAGCTCGCCCAGCGGCAGCGAGAACACGTGGCCGCTGCTCGCCGTTGCGCCTCGACTGGGCGCCGGACTGCCCGCCCGCGAACCCGGGAGGTCGTCGTCGTCCTGCAGGCTGCCCATGCCGGGATGTGTCGATGCGCGCTTGAGTCCGCGGGACTTGGGCGTCGCAGCTCCCGCCGCCGCCGCCGCCACCCCCGCCGCCGCTGCCGCCGCTGCCGTAATGATATCACTGCCGCCGCCGCCGCCGCCGCCTCCGCCGCCGCCGCCGACCGACTGGGCATAGCCCTTGACCATGGCCTCCACCAGGCAGTCGGCCGCCGCCCGGCGCACGTGCGGCGAGCTGGCGTCAATGGTCTTGAAAATGGTCTTGCAAAGGCTCTCAAAGTCGCTGGCCGCGTCGAAACACACCGTGTGGCGCACCAGCACCGTCAGGCAGCGGCAGGCGGCCACGACCACCAGCGCGGCCTTGTCGCTGGCGGCGTGGTTGCGCGCCTGCTTCCAAAAGTCGCGCGCGATGCTCTCGTCGAGGCTGGTGCCGATGCACGCGACCAGCTTGGCAAAGGCCACAAACACGGCCGCGCGCATGCCCGCGTGGCTCTGCGACGCCTTGAGCACCTTGAGCAGCGTCGCGCACGTCATCTGGTGGATGCCAATCGCGCTTTCGCCCGCCGCCCCGAACACGTCGCCGAGGCACACCACGGCCGCCAGCTTGGTGCGGCTCTCGCCGCCGCCGTCTGCCCGCACCTTGCCGCTGCTGGCAATCACGCCGTTCAGGTCGTGGATCGTCTCAAACAGCAGCTTGCGGTCGCCGTGCTGGAACACGTGCGCCAGGCAGCGGCCCAGCGTGTTGCGCACCACGCGTGACGGCGCCGGCGCCGGCAGGTTGATCATTTTGAAAATCTCCTTCTTCAGGTAGAACTGCTGCGCCGTGCAGTCGTCTGCCGCCAGGCTGCACACATGCTTGCCCAGCCGCGCCGAAAACTGCAGCAGCGTCAGCTCCTGCTGCTCGGGCGGCAGCGTGGCCAAGAAGTTCGTGTCGAGCTCGGGGTGCGCGCTCGAGGACGCCGCCGCTGCCGCCGCTGCTGCTGATGCCCTTGCCGCCACTGCTGCCGCATCATCAAGCTCGCCGCTTCCGCCTCCCGCTCGGGAGCCTTGCGGCGCAGCCGAAGACATGAGTGAGGGGGGGGGGGGGGGAGGGGGGAAGGGAAGCTGTCTCTGTCTGTTGTCGTCGTTGGGCGTGAGCGCCAAGCAAAAAAGGGGGGCCGAGGTCGAGTGTTGGAAATATGCGGCGAGGAAGAGGCAAGGCACAGCCTGTCTCTCCTGTTCGTTCTACAGTGTTTCGTAGGTATATCTCTATCTTCGTCAATGGGGATGTTCTTTCTCTTTTTCTTGTTCTGGGGTCGTGGAAGGGCCAGCTGTCTCCTTTTTGGCCGCTCCCAATCTGGAGGCGGTGGGCGTTGCTCACCAAGCGCTCCAGCCAATCATCAACGGTGGTGCCCCGCCATAGCTCCCATCACCCGGTTGCACGAGCCACAACGGCTGCCGGCCGGCTGCTCGAAAAATTTTACAGCGTATTACAGGCCCGCCACAGCGCGTTTGCGCTGTAAGATATATTCGGCCCCCCCCCCCCGCGGGAAGCCAGACTTTGAGGCTTTCACGGGTACGGCATCGAGGTTTCTTGATAACGAAAACGACGACCAGAACGACCAGCATGGCGGCCACCACCTCGGCCGGCTTCTTGTCGGGCCTCCCGGCCGCCTGGCGACGTCTCGCCTGCACCGAGTGCCGCCGCATGCTTTCTTGCAGCCCGGCGCGGGCCAGCGGCCACAACCGGTGGTCCAAGATCCGCCACGACAAAGGCGCCGCCGATGCCAAGAAGACGGCGATGCGCAGCAGCTTCACCAAGTCGATAACGCTCTACTCTCAGCGTGCGTGCACTGTTTCTTGCGTATTTGAAATCTTGGTAGTTGCGGACAGACTGACACGCCGCCAGTCCACGGCGCCGACGTGAGCCTCAACTCGCAGCTGGCCGCCGTCGTGGCCGCCGCCAAAAAGGCCGGCGTGCCCAAGGCCATCATCGAGTCGGCCATTGCCCGCGGCCAGGGCCGCTCTGCCGACGGCACGAGCCTGGAGAGCGTGACGTACGAGATCATGATGCCGCCGGCAGTGGCCTTGATGGTCGACCTCGAGACCGACAGCCGGGCCCGCACCATCCAGGAGCTCAATGCGCTGGTGCGGCGCGCCGGCGGCACCAACACGGCCACCAAGTTTCTCTTTACCCGCCGCGGGCGGGCGGTCCTGGACCCGCGTCCGGGGGGTCTGCGGGAGGAGGAGGATTCTGCCGCCGCCGCCGCCGCCGCTACCACCGCTGCGCCCCTGACGCCGGACGACATTCTTGAAAACGCCATCGAGGCCGGCGCCGAAGACGTCGAAGAGGACGAGGACGGCAACATTGTCATCTGGACGCCGCCCCAGCAGACCGCGGCCATCGTGGACGGCCTCGCGCCCAAGTTCGGCCTGGCCGTGCTCAGCGCCGACACCATCTGGGCCGCCAACGAGGAAACCCGGTCGCCCGTCGGCGATGCCGAGGACCTGCGCAAGCTCGCCAACATCCTCACGGCCCTGCGCGGCCACCCGGACGTGCGCGCCATCTACACGAATGCGGCACAAGGGGCCGCTTCGGAAGACACGTGGCAGCAGGTGGCACAGGATCTCGACTGGTAGCAGGTAAAGAAGAAGGAACAAAAAAAAAGAAAGAGAGCGCCCGGGTATAGATGAGAGTGTCATGCATGCATCATAGAGTACAGTAGAGCGTATTAGATCACAACTCTGTCTTTATTTTTTTCCCCCTTTCTTCCCACCATGCCTTGGACTCCGGAAACGCCAGACAAGAACAGGTTAAAAAAGGCTCGGTGGCTGCGCCGCGACCTCATGACCGGCCGGCATCGTCGGTGCTCTCGGGCGTTGATGCCTGCACCTGCGCCTCGCCCGCCAGCCGCTGCTCGCGCTTGTAGAGGCGCCGCGCCCGCAGGCGCTGCAGCTCAGAGTGGATTTCGTCCTTGTCCAGAGGCAGTCGGTGGGCGTTCTCGGGCTTGGGCCAGAAATCGGGCACGGCAAAGCGAGAGTCCAGGTTGGTGCCAAAGTAGTACATGATACCAATCGGGAACATGACATACATGCCGAACTGGGCCCCGCGTCAGCAACCAGCACCCCGACAGGCCGCAAACAGGCTTGCTTGCCTACCTTGAACACCTCCAGATTCAAACCCCCCATGGCGGCAGAAAGGCGGCGACGGTGGGCGATGCGACGCCAAAGACTGCGCAAATTCGTAGCGATAAAGAGCCTCGGTCTGCCGCGCTTTCCTTCCTCTGATGCCGCGATAGAGGTCACTGTTGCCGCGCACAATCTGTCGTCCTGGTTCGTACTTGAGTGAGCATAGGAGGGAAAATGTCGTTTGCGGTAATCTAATCAGCCCACCACCGTTCAATTCGAGCACGTGATATGTATGCATCGAGGGACGTATCTTTTGCATACTGTGCGAAGACGCTCGAGTTCGAGACCCGGAAGCGGCAAACCCGCAAAAAAGTACAAAAGTACGCATTGCAGCCCGGCCCCTCGCTCGTCCTGCCAAGAATGTGGCCCGGGGCCTTTCTCTCTGGAATGCGCATGTGCTACGTCATTCATCTTTCTTTCAGCAATATTCCGGGGATCTGACACGTGCACGCCCATTCCCCAGGAACCCCTCCGACAAGACGACAGCACCCCCCCGAACGGCACTGACGTACCTGGCCGACAAAGTGACAGCAGCCACGCAGCCATGGCAGACACGATGGCCGCGGCCGCCGGCGCCGCCGAGGGTGCCAGGGTGGGCGGCAGCGTCGACAGCCCAGCGCAGGAGGCTGCCAAAAAAGCCGAGGCCAAGGCCTATCTGCAGACGCTGCTCAATAAGAAACTGCTGGTCCACTCGAGCGACGGCCGCATGTTCTACGGCGATTTCATGTGTACGGATCCGGTAAGCTGCGTCGGGACGAGAAGCTGGCCGGGCGTTGGATGACGGACCCGAGCTAACACAAGAGCTTCAGGAACGGAACATTGTGCTGGCACACGCCAACGAGTACCGGCAGCCGACGGCGCAGCAGGTGGCCGAGCAGGCCGCCGCCGCGCAGGCGGGTGGCGCTGGCAGCGGCACTGGCAGTGGCGGCAAGCTGGTGGTGAATATGAAGCCGCGGTACCTGGGGCTGATTGTGGTGCCGGGACAGCATATTGTCAAGATTGAGGTCGAGGAATTTATCAGCCAGATGCGCAGGTAGCGAGCCGGGGGGAAGGGCATTTCAGCGGGATCAAAGATTAAAGGCATTGGGATTGGCAACATGTAACGCGTTTGTATATAGGATTAAATTACATCTCCTAATTTTGAAATAAAAATGACCCGTCTCGGACAACCCCGGCTTTCCCTGTATAGCTTTGTGCATGAAACGACTATTACTGCTGGGCGTGTATCTGGTGCAGTAGAGGCAAAGCCTCTTCGTTACCGTTCCAGCCAAAAAACCAGTCCCGGACACCTGAAGAAGAATTGACGGCCAAACGACGGATATGAAGATATCAAAAAACACAAAAATCAGGCGGCAAAACGTCCAAACATCAAAAAATCCAAAACAAAATCAGCAGCAACTCTTGATATTCAAAAAAAAAAAAAGCAGATCGGAACGCAGTCAGTCACCCCATCCCCCCCCCCTTTCCCACCTCGGCTTAGGCGGCAACAGGCTCCTGGGTGCGACCACGGCTCTCGGTGGCGAGGATGTCGGTGTCGAGCACGGAGCGGCGGCTGGTCGCGTCGTCGTCGGCGTCGCCCTCAAGGGCGGCCTCCTCTTCATCGTCCTCCTCGCCGTCGTCGGCATACTTGCCGTCGTGGTCGGTGGCAGGCACCCAGTGGTCGCCCTCGCTAAGTTCGCGGTCCTGGGCCGAGAGGTCGTGGCCGTTGGTGCCTCCCTCGGCGCGGGCCTTGATGATGTTGCGGCGGCGTGTGGACAGGGCGCGGGCGCGCGTGGACAGCTTGGCGGACACGGCGGCGTTCTGGGAGACCCAGTTGGTCAGGGAGTCCTCACAGTCCTGGATGATGGCCTTGCTGGCCTCGTAGCCGTCGTACGCGGGGCGGGTCTCGCCGGGCGTGACCGGGGTGTCGTCGATCAGCTCCAGCAAATGCTTGCCGTAGCCAGCAATGACGGCAACCTTTTCGCTGTGCTCGCGCAGGGCGTCAAACTGGTAGGCGTAGGCCGCCTTTATCTTCTCGCGCGTAATGTTGGACAGCTGCGCCTCGGCCACCAGCGACTCGGCCTCGGCACGCACGAGCTCCTGCTCGAGCACGACAATCTTGGGCGAGTTCGGCTCCTTGTACTTGAGACGGGCGATCTCGTCCGTGATCTTTTGCTTGCCTGCCACGTGTTAAAAGAGCTCTACCAGACACAAAGACGATGACGCCATGGGGAGGGGACCGGGGGGGAAGACGTACGGTCTCTGCTGGGCTGCACCGAGGCCTCAATGTTGCGGATGCTCTTGATGGTGACGCGGTATTGGTCGTAGCGGTCGACATACTGGTCCTCGAGCTCGCCGATTTCGTATATCAGGACACCAAGCTTGTCGGTGACGTCAGACACGTCCTCGTCGCAGTTCTCGCCCCAAAGAGACAGTTGTTGCTGTCGCGCAAACCCAGGTCAGTAAGAGCGGCCGCGTGAAAAAGGGAAAAGGGGCTGCTTACAGCCACATCCATGCGTTCCTTGGCCACCATTTCCAGGCTGCGCATCACATTCTTTTCCATCTTTACGAGCTGCGCCAGTTTCTTGGACAGGTCTGGGCCAAAGGCACCGGCAGCGTTCCTTCTAAGAGCATGGCCTGCACGGGTCTTGTCAGAAACATGGTCACACACAAGAAAAGAAAAGAGCAAGAAGACTGGCCAAGAAGCACAGCCAAAAAGAGCTACTTACCGAAGCCTCCGCGACCGAACAGGCGGCCGGTTTTGGTGCTCGACGGCGGCGGCGGCGGGTTCTACATTACGAAATTTGCGTCAGTTGCTGCAGCACGAAAAAACACATCGGGAGAAACCCGTCTGCATCGGAAGTCGGATACACACCTGGATCTGCGACGCAGTGGGCGCCCGAGTCTGGCGCATGGAATACGTGCGATGCATGATTGACGTGAGTGAAACAAACTTTGTTGACTGGGGTATCAAAGATGAGGGAGAGCCGAGAAGGTTTGAGCTGAAGAGAAACACCAACTCGAGGGGGCAGTAGTAGTGGTGGAAAAGGTGAAGCACACAAAGGAAGATGTGCGAGGAGGGGGAAGCGGAGGGGCAAGAAAACTGTGGGCAAAGTGAAAAAGAGTGAGGGCAGCAGAGGAAGAGGAAAAAAAAAAATAGAGGTAGGAAGTAGAAGAGATCTTTTGAAGTCAGTAGACAATGGACAAGTGCGTGCGAAAGGCCTGACGGTATTTATGTTGCGGGCGGGAAGCTGGGAAAACAGGTGTAGGACGGATAAGCTTGGTTGGGCGAAACGGAGCTGTTCGTCGACGGTTCTTCTTTGTTGTGCTGAGCAGAGACGCCGACGTCATCCGCCAGCAGGAAACCGCCTGAGAACACAGAGGACAGGCGCCTGCGCCTTGCCCAGTTGGGAGCTAGCGCTGCTAGCGGATGGCCTCTGCACCCAGCCACAGCGCGAAAGAAGGGCGGCGAGGCCTGACGCACTGTGAGCGATTGGGCCTCTGGCAGTGGGTTCGGCAGCAGCAGCAGCAGCAGCAGCAGCACCAGCAGCACCAGCAGCGGCGGCGGCGGCGGCGCTAGCGCAGCAACCGAGGTGAGCTGGTATGTGTGAGCACGCCGCTGGGCTCTTACGCGCAGTTGTCTCAGCCAGGGAGATATAACGCTATTACATACCTCATGTACATACATGCTTTGCCGATAGCAGGCAAAACGTGCCATGTGACGCCTTTGTTGCGGTATGCGGCGTCAAGCAAAGCAGCAGCCAAAGCCGCATAAAAAGATGAGTTGTTGCTGATTGGACCGTCTGAGCCCAATGGCAGACGTGGCCAATCACGGGGTTCGCCGACCCACTCTTTGCTGGCCGTCCCCCGGTTCGGCCAGACCCCACTGATTAATCGCTGCCCAAAACGCGTTTTTGCTCTAAGGAAAAGCTTCAGCGTCGGCGCGCACGCGGCATGTGTCCTCCACGGTCTCTCGCCAGCACACACAGGCCTCACGGACGCCCATACGGCCGCTCGCCCCCTAATCGAGCGTGTTTCCCCGACACTGAACAGCAAAGTCCGTTGCGCGCGCGCGCGCGCGTTTCTTCGGTCGCCGCGACCCCGTGCCGCACCCTATCAAAAAGCAGCAAGTTAGACCAAAGTTGATAGAAACAGCCTTTATTGTTCAGAACCCGCCTCCGACTGTTCGTATTCCGATTTCTGTGGCGGCGATCTGATACCCGGGAGCTCGGTCTGTTACTACTTTTTCCACCGCTCCTTTTCTGGGCCGGGCTTGTTGTTTTCCAACGGTTTCGGGCAGCTTTTTTTAAAAAAGCACGTGCTGCCGGCTGTTTGCACAACACCTCTCACCTACCCTGATGCACGACACCTCACCCGCCCGGATGCACGACACCTCATCTGCCCTGAAGCATTGCCAACGATATTAGCGAAAAAAAATAGCACCCCCGGCCCCTATGAAGTACAGCAGCGGCAGCACTGGGCCTGTTGCGATTGGGAGAGGTTAACGTGGCAGCGAGCGCCCGACACGGCCGGTCCAAAAGAGCGGGCGTAGCAGAGATGCCCGACGTGATCGACCTGACGCTGAGCGACGACGACAGCAGCGATGCAGCGAACATCCGGCAGCAGGCGCGGCGGCAAATGCACTCGGAACAGCGGCCACTGCAGCAGCAGCAGCAGCAGCAGCAGCAGCAGCAACAGAATCAACAACAACAACAACAGCAACAACAACAACAACAGCAGCAGCATCAACAGCAGCGGTCGGGCCCGTCGCTGTTCCAGGTGGTCGCCCGCGAGAGAGGAGGCGGCCAGCAGCCGCTAGTAGCGGAATACGGAGCCTTTTTGGCGCAAAGCACGTCTCCAGTGCCCTCCTCGGCCGGCTTTCCCACGATTTTCATCAATCCGATCCTGGGCTCAGCGGCGCCCACAGCCGCACCGAGAACGCCGAATCTGCGACCGCCGGCGGACAACAAGCACGCACACAATGCACAGCGCGGAGTAACGGGCCCGGCGGTAGAAGCACCGGCGGCGGCGGCGGCGGGCGCGACAGCAAAGGCGCCGGACACGCGGCCGCTGGTGGACAGCAAGTACGCACACAATGCACAGCGCGGAGTAACGGGCCCGCCGGCCCTGACCTTGCATTCGCTTGCGTCGGCCGGCTATGTGCTGGGCCCGGCCAACGCGCTCGGCTTCCACACGCGATCGGCAAACTCGATAGCGGCCGCAGCGGGGGAAGCGCCAGGGGGGGCGTCCCTTGACCCACAGCATCCCTTGCATGGTGCGCGCGCGGCGGCCGTAAATGCAAAGCCGCTAATATCGACTCACGCGCGCGACGCCTCTTCCATCTCCTCCGCCAGCCCCGTGCATCTCTTCAGCCTCGTGGCGCCCTCCGGAGAGCCCGTATCGTCGCGCCGCCCGGCCGGGCCGCAGCATCCCCCGCAGCCGTTGCCGACGCTTTCGCAACTGCCGGCCGCCAGCCCCTCTTCGCGTCAGCCCGAGTCGCGACATGCGTTCTTCCAGCCGCGTCCGCAACCCGCGCAGCCCTCGGTGCAGCTCATCCATACCCTTACCCATCCCTCGTTCTTTTTGCAGCACCAGCGTATGCTTCACCAACAGCAACGGCAGCAAGGGCCGCAGCAGCAGCACCAGCAGCAGCACCAGCAGCAGCAGGGGCAGCACCAGCAGCAGCAGCGACAGGAGCAGAAACACCGCCAGCAACAGCAACAGCAGCTGCTGCAGATACAACAGCAACGCCAGCTCCAGCAGCGCCAGCAGCAGCAGCAGCGTCAGCAGCAGCACCAGCACCAGCACCAGCACCAGCACCAGCACCAGCACCAGCACCAGCACCAGCAGAACCAGCACCAGCATCGGCCCTCGCCCACAACACCCTACTTTTTCTTGGCCGGCGCTCCTCGTCCGCAGCCCGCCCAGCACACCCTTCCTCCCCAGCAGCTCCACCGGCTGTCTTCTCCGCAGAGCCAGCCGCTGCCGCTGCCGCCGCCGCCGCCGCCGCCGCCGCCGCCGCCTGCCTCCCAACAGTCGCCGTCCACTGTACACCAGTCGCGTTTGCCGCCCTTGTATAACCTGTCCGGCAAAACATCGCCAACTCGGGCCGGATCCCAGGGCTCCCAGGGCTCCCGGGCCCTCTCGTCGCCGCCTCGGCCGCCGGAGATGCAGTGCTCGCCCCCCCCACACTCTGCGCCGCGCCCGCCCAGCCCGTCCCGCTTCACCGGCCCCTCTTCTGCCACCACGGCTACCCCCACGGGCCATCCGCTCTCCTACCGCCGCCACTCGCCCGCCGAGCAAGCTGGGTTCTCGGGCTCCCCCTCGCTGCGCAACCTGCCGTCATCCTTGTCGCTGTCTTTTACGCACCCATCGGCTGTGGACAGAAGAGCGCCTCTGCCTGCGTCCGCGTCGCCAGCCTCGGCCTCAGTGCCACCAGAGGAGGCAGATGCCCGGCACCACCCCCCCTCCGACCCGTCCGTCGCCGCGGGGTCCTCTCTGCTGCTGAGAGCCGCCGCCGCCGGCGTTGCCGGCGGCGCCACCTCACCTCACCCGGCAGCACCAGAGGTGCCGTCGAAGCCGCTCTCATCCTCTTCCTACCCCGGGCCGTCTGAGCCGCCGCGGCTCCCGGGGCAGCCTTGTACGCGACGGCCTCCGGGCCAGCCGACGTTGTCTGAGGAGGCCGCTCTCGCGGCGTCGCAGCCCGGGCGACCACCACCTCCACCTTTACAGGCCAGCGCACCCCTGCCACCTCCGGCCCGGGAGCTGGGATCCCGCCCGCAGCCGACGCCGGCGAGACCGTCGTTCTCGGAGCAGCCATCGCCCTCCAACCAGCTGCTGGCATCGCAGCCGTCGGCCTCGACCCCCACCCCGTCGCCGTCACCGTCGCCATCGTCGTCCCCGTTGGCGTCCTCTCGGCCGTTGGAGCTGCGGGAATTGTCCGCCCTGCCCCGGCGGCGGCGGTCTCTCTCCTCCGTGCCGTCGCCGTCCAGCCAGTTCTCGTCTGCTGTCGCTGCTGCTTCGCCACAAATGGCAGCTCAGCCACAGGCCCGGCCGCCCTTTGTGGTCGCGCCTTCCATGCTCGCCGCCGCGCCCAAGTCCCCCGCGCCTTCCCCATCATCTTCCTCTCTTTCCCTGTCTTCACTAGGCTCCCACTCTCCGCCCACGCCTGCCTTTTATCCCGACAAGCCAGACGCGCGTCCTCCTCCACAACAGCCGCCACAGCCTGTCCAGGCTGACGCGGCCGCTCGCGCGCTGCCAACGACGGCTTCAGCGACCGCGATTTCGGAGCCGCCGCCGCCGCCGCCGCCGCCGCTGCCGCTGCCCAGCTCACAGCCCTGGCACAATGCCGACTTGGCCCTGCGTACCCCTTCTGCGGGAACGGGGCCTGCCTCTGCAGACAGAGGCAAGCTACAGTCGCCCCAGTCTCTCCAGTCGCCTCGGCAGCATTCGCAAAGCGCCCGGAAAGATTCGGCGGCGGAGCTGCGCGCCGAGAAACCGGCACAACCGGCACAACCGGCACACCCGGTGCAGGCCATGACGCCAAAGCCGGTTGCGTGGACGATTGCCAAGATCGAATCGGCCCTGCAAGAGCTCCTCAAGGCGCTGCACGCCGACCACGCCCGCATGGTCGAGCACACCATTGCCGCGCAGAAGCCCCGTCAGCAGAGGCACCTGAGCTCCTTTGACGACTTTGCCGACATGCCCAGCCGCAACGCCGACGCGGCCGACGGCAAGGACTGCCTCAAAGTGCGAATCAAGGTGAGTCCGTGTGTTGCGCGAGCCCAGAGCCAAAAAAGAAAGAAAGAAAGGAAAAAAAGAGACATGGCTGATGTTGTTTTTCTCCCGCTAGATACATCGTGAAAACCAGAAGCGCCCAGAGGCACGCGTGCTGCACGTGGAGACAATCACCCTGAAGACGCCCAACCAGAGGGTGCCCAAGTACCGCTTCCACCACGTCGAGATTGCCAAGAACATCTTGTCGCCCAACACGCCGCTCAAGTTCATCCCTCACATCCGAGATCTCGAGGACGGCTCCGAGGACAAGAAGAAGTTTGACCAGTGGATCGAGGAGCTGGAGAGCATGGAACTCAAGTCGGGCTTCGACTCGTCCAAGCGCATGGACAAGTGGGCGTCCACGCGCGTTTCCGAGTTTGCCAAGCTCGTCTCGCTCTACCTCGAGAGCTGGATCGCCGAGCTGCGCATCGAAAACTGCAGCAAAGCCACCCTGATCCGCTACATGGCCAGCGAGTCGAGAAACGACGAGGCCATCACCCCCAAACAGAAGAGCAGTCTGCTCAGCTCGTGCGGCGGCGACCTTGCCGCCACCCCGCGCGCCATCAAGGCCGCCTCCATGTTTACCGACGCCTTTAACCGTGTCTTCAAATCCAAGGGCATCACGCTGAAGAACGTCTTGATGCAGGACGAGGCCGTCGACAACGTCTTTGAGCCCAAAAAGTCCACCAAGGAGATGCCTGTGCCCCCGCCCGCCGCCGCTCCGCCCGCCGGCACCGCCGCGCTCACCGCCCCGGCCCACCGGCACGACCAGGACAAGGAGAACCAGCTCGATCTGATCCAGCAGTATCTCGGCACCTACTCCGTTCTCGGCTGCCTCATCTGCCATGCCCATTCGTGCGAGCACGGCGAGTTCGACGCCGAGAACGTCCGCCGCGGCTTCTCCATCGAGGACCTTGGCTGGAAGCTGTGGATGCATGTCGCCCACCGCCGTGACCTGCAGGCCAAGGACCGCCGAAAATATCAGAAACTGTTACAGCAGCAGCAGCAGCAGCAACAACAACAACAACAACAACAACAGCAACAACAACAACAACAACAACAACATCAGCAGCTTCTTCAACAAAAGAGCCTCCTCGGCTTGGCCTCCTCGATGCACAGTAACAGGCTAGGCGCTATGAATGTACTGCCTTGTGACAATCAGTGCTACCGAAACTATGACATTGGCGACTCGGCCTTTGCGAACCGTCCATGGACCGACGACGAGACCAACCTGCTGCGGAGCCTCCACTTCACAATGGCCGACAGCAAAGGCAAGCTGCAGTGCACCACCGCTAGCATACTGGGACGCGCATGCTGGGAGGTGTACCGCCAGATGAAGGCTCTGGACATCCAGGCGCCGCTGCCCCTTCCATCCGGCACCACGGACCCGCCGACGGTGAAGCCGGCTTCCTGGTACGACCGCCACCGAAAAGCCCTCATCGGCGACTGGTCCGACCACACCTACACACATGCGCACGCGTTGCGCGAGCAGAGAGAGCCGTGCAACCACGACGGACCGTGCACGGTAGCCCGAGGCTGCCCCTGCGCCGAGTCTAAGCTGCTGTGCGAGCGCTTCTGCCGCTGCACGAGCGAGACGTGCGCCTACAAGTTCACCGGCTGCGCGTGCCATGGTTCGGGGAGGTCCTGCTATGCCCGCCAGAAGGAGGGGCGCCCGTGCATCTGCGTCCAGCTCAACCGCGAGTGCGACCCCGTCCTCTGCGGCGGCTGCGGCGCGCGTGAACGGGCCGACATACGGAACCGCTTTGATGCGGAGCTTCATGCGACAGGGTGCCAGAATGTGTCTCTGCAGCGCGGCCTTGCCAAGGCTGTCATCCTGGGCAAGTCCCAGCTCGAGGGCTGCGGTTACGGCCTGTTTACCGCCGAGGACATTGGCGCTGACGAGTTTGTCATTGAGTACGTCGGCGAGCTGATCACGCACGACGAAGGCGTGCGGCGCGAGGCGCGGCGCGGTGACGTCTTCAACCAGGAGTCCAATGCCTCGTACCTCTTCACGCTCCTGGAGCAGGACGGCATCTGGGTCGATGCGGCCATCTATGGCAACCTCTCCCGCTACATCAACCATGCCTCTGAGAGCGATAAGCGCGGCTGCAACATCACGCCCAAGATTCTCTATGTCAACGGAGAATTCCGCATCAAGTTCACGGCCCTGCGCGACATCAGAGCAGGCGAGGAGCTCTTCTTCAATTACGGCGAGAACTTTCCCAACCTGACAAAAAAGCTCCTCGAAGACAAGGCCTCCACCAGCGACGACGGTGACGATGACAACAACGACGACGACAACAGTACCCGCGTAATGGCCAAGAACGGGCGGGCAGGCGCGGCCAGCAGCCGCGATTTGCGGACCAAGCGCAAGCGCCGGACCGCCGCCGCTGCCGCCGCCGCCGCCACCACCACTTCCGAGTCCAAGGCACTGCGCCGGGGGGCCGACCCGGATCATAGCAGCACAGCCATGAAGCGTGCCGCAAAGCCCAAGGGGGCCCGGAAAGAAGCACCGCCCACGCATGCCGAGGTGGCCGATTCAGTCGATGGCGATAACATGGACATGGACGATGACGCGACTGAGGCTCGGCCGCGCGCACGACGAGCCCTGAAACGCAAGCGTCGGCAATTCGATGACGACGGCGAGGATGATGATGACCCTGAACAAGGCAGGGGCAACTCATGGTCCCGACGGGCCGCCGGGCTACGCCACGAATCCGATGGGGACGGCGCGGGCGGCGCGATCTCCTCTTGGGATGGTGCCGCTGGAAGCTCAAGAAAGACTCGTCGGAGGGCCGCCACGATGAAGCACCATTCGGGGGGTCACGATGACGACCAAGACGATACAGACGACGACGAAGCCGATTCCAGCGTCCGACTCCGCAGCGGTGCCGCCCGACATAGGGCGTCGACGCGGCATAGTGGGGGCCACAGCAGCGAACCGCAGCGGAAGCGGATCCGCATCGTCCGTGGCGGCCGAGATCGTGGCCGTGCTGGAGCGGGAGCAGCAGCGGGTGATTCCGATGCGCCTAGTATGACTTCTTCCTCCCAGGTCCCCTCTACCCAACAACAACAACAACAACAACAACAACAGCAGCAGCAGCAGCAGCAGAGGCGGATCCGCATCATCAGCAACGAGAAGGAAACGGCGGCGGACTCGGATGATTCTGTCAGGCCCATACGGCGACGCCTGCGCCGTGTGCGGCAGCCACAGGACCAGCAGAGCACCGCCACAGACGACGACGTCGCAAGCGCGCAGTCGACGCCGCGGCGCGATACGAAGCGCAGCAGCCGCAGTGGCGCGGCTCTGGACGGCGGCCCAGGCAGAATCAATTTCAACATTGAGAGCATCGGCATCAGCCCGAGGCCCGTCATTGCCGATTCGGACGAAGAGCATGCGGCCGAGGACGACGAAGAAGAAGACGACGACGACGATATTGTCGATCGCACCCGTCGCAAGAGGCAGAAGCCGGCACGGTACCGAAATGAGGTAGCTTGACCGCAACCGCGCTGGTTTGCACGGCAAAAACAAGAAATGGTGGAAACGAGGTGGCCTCTGGTGTATAGTTAAGTCGAGGGAAAGGAGTAAATTAGGGCAGGGCAATCGAATCGCGCTTGATCGATTGCCAGCAATATTTTTTTTGCTCCGTATGCAAGAGCTTTTTGTCCATTTTCCGTAACTAGCTATATGCTGTTTCACTACTGAATGCCCCGACCCTGCTCAGCATGGCTCCGCGCATTCTATCGATCCCAGCTTTTGTTTGGGGGGGCCACACAGCCTCGCCCATGTACCCCTGAATATTCCCTCCGTGGTTCTCCCTTCAGCCCATCAATCTTGCTGGCCCTGGCTGTCACAAGTAGTTGAAACAAGAGAGGCAAACAACAAAAACGAAAACTCAGGCATGTCCTTGGACCACACTCTCCACGCCGCCTCGCCTCTCATTCTACTTTCATACCGTTCTTAACACACCTCCACCAATATCCCTATTTCGTATACACGGACCATCTCCTAGCAAGCTGGCTCATCGGTAAGCTGCGCAAATAAAGCGGCCCAATGGCAGTCATCTGCTTGGCCGCTCGCCATCTCAATGCCGTTGCTGTTGTTCATCATGCCGCTCATAGAGCTGTGCATGCCTGCGTAGTACGCGCCTTCTTGAGCAGCGGTGGCCTCGTCTTGATCGCCGTGGCGTGCCATGCGAACACGGGCATCTTTGATGGTATCGGCATCTGAAAACACCCGAGATGGATCCTCGGTGTCTGTAGTCTTGTCAACATGAGCAGCGTTCGTGCCAGCAGTCTCGATAGCTGACTTGGTCATATTATCAACCTCGGGGCCGCTGCCTCCTGGAACTTGGCACTTATTCGTGTCACCTCTATTATGAAACTCTGGGGTCTGGACAACAAGTTGACTCTTGGAAGCCGGCAGTGACACATCTGCCAGCTGGCTGCCAGACAAATCCGATTCTTCGCTGAAGCTCATGGTAGCGGCAGAGAAATCCGGGTGCGGAATTTCATGAGCACCGGTCCAGAAGTAAGCCTCCGGCATCACGAGCTGAGCTGTACCGACGTCATTGTGATTGCTGAAGTTTCCATTGTCACCCTCGATCGAGATTGGAGTGGCAGTTGTAGCTCCCTCGTCAGACACGCTGCTGCCATTGTCAACACCGTCTGCGGCGGCCGAGGTGCTCAGCGATTCAGTGGGGTTCCTGGAACTGTTTGTAGTGGGACCTTCGTGTGGGAATTCCGGTACGGTTTTCTGACGGAAAGGGGTGGTTGGCGAGAGGCTGTGAGCTGCGGTGCAAAAAGTTCCCATGGCAGGGAGTGAGCCAGTGCTAGGTCGGTCGCGGGAAACTGTCCCGCCGGGCCCCTTTGTGCTAGCCGGAGAGTCACTTCCCATGAGACTGTTGGAGCGATTCAAAACGGCTGATACGCAATCATCCGTGTTTGAAAAGTATATCCCACCAGTTGCATCGTGCTGGTGACGAGCGTCAAACTGGCAGCATCCATGCTTTCCATCATACCAAGGAAATGCCAAAGATTGTATCAATCCCTCCATGAACACGCCTCCAGAAGTAGGTACCGGGGCACTGACAGAATTGCCCATGGGAGAACTGGCCGTATTGGGAGACCTTTTCGCGAGGCTCCCTTGTGCAGTTTCAGGACTGTTTCTGAGGCTAGACATAGCAACGCTTGTAAAGGATGCTGGCGTCGTTGGGTCTGCTTTCACACGCTTGTTGCGGTGATCATCTTGGGAGAATGTAGAGGCTCTCTTTCTCCTGGCAGGTTCCGTATACTTCAGTCGGTCCGATCCGTAGATTGTGCCACTGAAACTGGTGCCACTGCTCATGATACCAGAGTCTTCGCCAGTTTGGTTCAAGTATCCAATGGCGGACATGTCGAATCCTGGCCCAGAAGGAAACATAGGGGAGCTATGATAGGGACTTGTGATGTCATAATGAGGGGAAGAGCCATCGGCAGCAAACAAATTAGAACGAGAAACATTCGTGCCAAACTCGCCAAAACCGATGGCCTGTGTCCCCGAGGGCGGGTACGGGTAAATCTGCTGGTGGTTCATAGGCGTCATGCCGGAAAGGGGTAGGTTTCCAAAAATGTTGAGATCCGCTGCCGAACTCGCAGCCGTGAAGGACAGTGGGTCCATAAACGAGGAATCTGGCCCAAAGCTCGAATCAGAGGCCGTTGTTCCGTTGCTGATTGGAGCTACGTGGGCAGGTGCTGGGAGATACGGGCTTGTAGTTGACCCTGGGAGCGTGTACTCATAGTTGACTTTGGCGCCTCTGTCGGTGATACTGCCCTTGCGAGAAGTGCTTCTGCTTCTGCTTCTGCTGTCTCCGTTTCGGCCATTGGGGGTACGGATAGTACTGTTGGAGTTGACTTGCTGGTTGCCGAAGGCAAATACACCGCTGGTAGCAGTTGAACAAGGAATCTCCATGTTATTGGGTGCCATGAAGCTCAGATGGCCGTTGGGGTTGGATGTAAAGGAGAAACTGGCATCCATAGAGGCAGCGGTTGTAACGTCGGCGGCGGAAATAGTCATGCTGTGGCAGCTGGTTCCTGTATGGGAAGTCGGTCCCATCCTGGCCAAATCTGGCGCGGGAGAGCTGGACCTTGTCTGGTTCTGAGACGGTGGGGGGTTTTGGGGAATCCCGGGGGCTTCATAGCCCTCCGTGTTGGGGCCGCCTGGTTTGGCGCCGGGATAGGGCGGTGTATTCAAAGCGGCGCTGTCAACAGGGTTTGGCCGTTAGCATGGTGACTCTCTTTACATCAAGGCAAGAGTAAATTTCAAACTCACCCCCATTCTCCCTTCATTCCGTAGCGGCTCTTGAGCCATTGGTACTGGCTTTTCCCAAAGCCTTCGTCATGGAAATAGCGACGCCATTCTTGGATCAGTTTTTCCCGGGGGTGCTTCCAGTAGTTACGCAAGAACCAGAGAATCTGGGGCGGGTCGTAATGCGAATGAATCATAGTGGACAGCGGGCCACCTAAAAAGTCCTCTTTTGATTTTCTTTCAGCTGCTGTCGGCTGCGGGTAGTAGCCCAGGGTTGGAAGAAAAGAAACTGTTGAAAGAGCGGCAAACAGGCAGCGGGTTTGACCGATTGAGAAGCTGTGTTGGAAAACGGTCTGTCAAAGAAGGGCTGTTAGACATGCACTTGAATTGGGGGTGAGAGCAAACGGAAAGGCACGTAGAAGTACTAAATAGACAATGGCAATGATCAGGTCGTGATTTGGTTGGAGCATGGAAAGCAACTTAAAGGGGAAGACGGTATTATGGAAGAGATAAAGCAAATCCAGCGCGCTGCGGTGAGGGTCATAGGAGTTTTCTTCCAAACGTACCTTTTTTCTTTTGGAAATCGCCTCTCTTTGGTATTTGTTCTATTTCTCGCCCGCTCTTGTCTCTCTGAGTTATGTTATGCAGCGCAACGAGGAATGAGGATGTTCTCTCTTCTGACACGGCCAAATTGCCGTTTCAGAGCGTAGATTTTAGACTTTCTGCATCAAGCTTCAAATCTTGTGTGATGTAGGCCAGGCTCCTGAGTCTGGTGGGTGCGAATGGAAGCAGGAAACTTGAAAGGTGTTTGGTTGGTCGAGAAGGTGACGGTTGGTCGAGAAGGTGACGCAGGGGTCAAAGCCACGCCCTGGTAAGCTGGGCAATGGTCAGGGTCGTCCAGGAACTCGCGTGGGCATGTAGGTCAAGAGTGGGAAACAAAGGCAAATTTTGACGTTCCAATACGTACGTGAAGGGTTTTTGTTTGTGGAAGAGAAATGGGAAAGATGGCAGAAGAAAATGGAAAGTTAGGGCTGGGCGGAAGGGCAGAATAAATAGGAAGAACAAAGGGAAGGGGGAACGAGAAAAGGAAAAGGGAAGCTGAAGCCGCGGTGAAAACACGTTAAGGAGCAGGTGAACGAGATGATATCAGATTCCGGTCACGGGTACCATGGACAGCGAGACCAGCGGAGAGCTCAACAAGAGCGTAAAACTTTGAAAGCCGCAGCAGCAGAATTCAATTGACTGCCGCAATAAGCAGAGGACCAGAGTCTGTGTGGCACATGATGAGAATCAGAGGAGGGACCATTTCTGAGATCCCGGCCAGCGTTGTCGGGGTACTTTCCCCGTCTGTAAGGCCCCCATCGACAGTCTCGCTGTAATACTGCAGATTCTGCTGGGGCATGTCTGGCTGCTGCCATTGATCGGCCGTGCGTTATTGTCCTCGACTTGAGGCCTCTATTCAACGCACATGACCTATAAAACGTGTTGGCTCCCCGACACCCGCCCCCGGATGCCTATGCAGTCTGGAGAGATGCTTTACACGCCCCAAAGCTCTTTTTCAAACAGGTCACCCAAAGAGAACACAGATACACACTATGATTTCTCCAATGCACACTTGCACACACGCAAAAGGCACAAGGCCCAGTCAAGCCGTCTAACCCACATGGGATAGTGACTCCGAGCTTGTCCCCGGCAGATCTTCATGCTGCCTGCAGGCACATGCGGCCCAGATGTATTTCGGAGATCTGGTGACAAGGTTACAGGCATCCAGATCTGGCTAGGCTCCATTGTGTGCTTCTTGTTGGGGGGGGGGGGCTGGGTTTGGGGACAAATCGCCGTAGGGCTTTCGGCCAGCACTGTGCCATCACAGATTACCGGGAACCTCCGAAGAGAAGCCGAACCCAAGGAGAGAAAAACAAGCCAGCGTCGCCGGCAAAGCCCCGACGGGGGCCGGCCGAAAGAGCCCACTGAGGCGAACCCGGCGACGCAAGACTCACAAAGTGCCGCTGGCGGACCCCATACTGGCCGCCGTGGCCGCTGCTCTCCAGCACACGTTAAGAAGAAAAACATCTTGGAGTGTGCAGCATCATAAGGTGGGTATTTCGTGTCCAGTGCTCCTCGCTGTGTGACCGTTGGAGGGGCCTAGATAGCTTCTAGGCATCCCTCAAGGAGAGGAGGTTGGGGTGTGGATAATCGTAAGAGAGAGGCCAGTTTTGTGCGCGTCGAGCGTTTTTCGCGGCGCGATGCGCGCAAAGAGATCAGCTTGGGGAACAAAGAGGCAAATGGAAGCAAAAGGGAGCCAAAAAGGCCAGATTTTGCAAAGCACAGACAAGATGCTGCCGCTGCCTGTCGTGCCTTCCTCTCGTGGCTTCTGTTGCGCGCCTCGCCTGCTCCTTCCCGAGCCAGACAATAAGCCGCATGGGTCAGCTGCCAACGGCCAGCTGTCAGACTGTGTGTCTCGCACGGTAGCACTTTGTTTGTGTCACCAGCGCACGGATGGAGACAAAAGGTTCGCCAAAGGAGCATGGGCAAAAGGTCGACTACCACAGAGGCAAACCGCAATTGGGACCTGCCAATAAGAGCAAGCCGGGCGGAAGCAACGAAGACACAAACGGCGGCATTGTATGGAGACACAGACGGGGCGGCGCAAGATTATCTGCCGGTAATGAGGGTAAGGAGGAGGGGGGGGGGAGGGGGGGGACAGATAAGAAACTAATTACAAGGGGCAGAACACAGTTCTTTTGATTTCGGTACTTGAAGCCCCTGGTTTGTGCGGCAGAAACTGACAATTATGGCCCGATAACGCCACCTATGCGCTTCAAAGAGAGGACAATTAAGGGATACACCAAAGGCGAAGAATAGACATGAAAGATGGAGAAGGAGTATGAAAAGAGAGAAAGAGAGGGAAAGAAGGGGAAGAAAAGAAGAAGAAAAACAGAGAGAAGCGAACAGGAACCCAGAAATCCCAGCAAGAATACACAGCAGCCTACACTGCAACCTGCCCAGCAGCCTGCCCAGAAAGCCTAACTCATCATATCCTCGTCCTCGGACTCGGACTCGGCCGGCTGCGACGGATGGCTGCTGACGCTCTCCTTGCGACGCGAGAGGGCGCTGCCGGCGGCGGCGTCGTCGGCGTAGCGGCCGGCGGCAGCGGCGTCTAGCAGGGCAGAGCCAAAGAGGTCGAGGTCGTCGCCGCCAATGACGCGGCCCTCGGTGTCAATCTCCTGGGACAGCTCGACCAGGGCGGCGCGCGGCAGGCGCAGGAAGCCGGCGGAGCGCACGATGCGGCCCCAGTGGGTCAGGCAGAAGCTGGCGGCGCGCTTGCGCAGCCACTCCTCGTTGGCAAGGCCGGCACAGTGCCAGATGATGCAGGCGTGCTCGACGTCGAGCTCGCGCGACAGCCGGTGCACGCACAGCAGCCGCAAGTGTGGGATGTTGTAAATGTTGGACATGACCAGCAGGCCGGCGACGTCGGCGAGGTCGGCCGTGGGGCTGCCGCTGCCACCGCCGCTGCCGCCGCGGGAGCTGCCGGCCACGACCATGGCGTCGTCGGCCGGGCCCGGCGGGTCGATGCGGTCGGTGTAGAGGTAGTAGAGAAAGGCGCGCACGACGCTGTAGGGTTCGGGGATGTGCATGCGCTTGGTGTGGAACTCGGCCATCTGCGACGACCACAGCCGCGCAAAGTGTGGCCACCGCGCCTGCAGAATCAGCCGGTGCACGTAGATCGGCGGAGACGTCGGCGCGTCCGGCGACAGCCAGGGCTGGCCGGCGCCTGCACCGGTGCTCTGTGTGTCCCTGCCGCCGCTGCTCTCGGAGCGTCCGCCGCTGCCCGCCATCAACAAGGCCGAGCCAATGACGCCGCCGTCGCTGTTGCTGTTGCTGGTGTCCTCATCGTCGTCGTCGTCGTCAAAGTCGTCGGCGCGGCCCGAGTGGGCGGTGACGATAAAGTCGGCGCCGCTGCCGGTCTCGGGCGGCTGGTCAAAGAGGCGTGCCAGGTCGGCGCCGAGACCCTTGGACGGCGGATCAAAGTGGCGCACGCGCGACATCGGCCGGGACAGCGCGCCGCCGGGGCCGCCGCCGTCGAGGTCGGCGCGCGGGTCGTCGGGGGCGGCGTGGCCGAGGAAGCCGTAGCGGCGCAGGTCGATCTCCATAATGTCGCTGAGGTACTCCTCGAGGCCGTTGGCGCCGAGGTCGATGGCGCTGGCGTCGGTGGGACAGCCGAGCAGCCAGGCCTTGGAGCCGTCCTCGTTCATGGTGCAGTAGTGCCAGCGGTAGCCGGGCTTGAACATGTCGCGGCCCTCGGCCAGCTTCTGCCAGCGCAGCGTGGCCAGGTCCAGCGTGGACAGCGAGCACTCGCGCGAGCTGATGGTGGCGGCCGGCGTGACAAAGTCGAGCAGCATGCCCGAGGTGTAGGTGTGGAAGTGGATGCCCGAGCCCTGGCTGGGCGTGTTGGGCCCGGAGCAGAACTTGAGCGACGACACGGCGCCGGGCGCCGGTGCGTACGACTTGAGCTGGAACGACGGCGTGCTGACCTGCGCCGTGCGTGAGTTGGCTGCGTAGCCCGAGGTTCCGACTGCCGCCGCCGCCGCCGCCGCCGCCGGACTGCTGCTGGTGTGGCCGGGGCGCGGCGAGCTGGACTGGCGGTGGCCGAGCCCGAGCCCGAGCCCGAGCCCGAGCCCAAGCCCGAGCCCGGGCCGGTCCAGCGCCGTGCCAAAGGCCGGCGGCGACTGGAAGGCCGGGCTGCCCTTGAGATCGAGCCACCACAGGTCGCTGACCTTGTCCATGTCCTCGCTGAGGCCGCCAAACACCCAGACGCGATCACCCCTGGTGTTGTTAGTATGTTTATGTGTCCCCCCCCCCCCTCCCCCCTTCTTCTTCCTTTTACTCGTTCCACTCACCAGATATACGCTGAGTGGTCGAAGCGGCCGACAAAGCGCCAGGCACGCGACCAAGTAAAGGTCTTGAGGTCGAGATAGCAAATGTCGTCGAGGACGTAGTTGTCGTGGCCGGTGATGCCGCCGATGATGAAGAGGCGGTCCTCGTGGAGCACGGCCGCGTGGCGGGCGCGGCCACGCGGGATGTGGCCGGTGACCTGGGGCTGGGTCCAGTGCGCGGTTTTGAGGTCAAAGACAATGAGGTCCGAGAGATATGTACGGTGCTCGTTCTCGCCGCCAAAGACCAGCAGTTGGTCGCCGTGGTAGAGCGTGGCGGTATGGCCTGCCAGTCAGGGGTTAGGATCGGGGTCCAGGTTCAGAGTCAAATTTGGGATCAGAGGATGCAGGGCAGAATGAAAAAGGAAAGCATGCAGGGAGACAGAAGCAAAAGAAGGAGACAGACGCACCCATGCGCACACCCGGAATGTCGCCGTAGTTGTCGACGAGGCTCCATTGCTGGCTGACGAGGTCGAGGCGCAGCACGTGGTTGTAGACCTCGTCGGTGTACTGGTCGAAGCCGCCAAAGGCGTAGATCTGGTTGTTGCCGCAGTAGGTGACGGAGGCGTTGACGAGGCAGGCCGGACGCTGTCCCAGGGTGCGGGTGACCTTGGGCCGGTAGCCCTTGGAGCCGGAGCGGTTCTTCATGGGGGAGTTGGGCATAATGTAGGTGTTGGAGCCGGCGCCGGCGCCGGAGTTGCCGGGAACGAGAGCGGTCGAGGCAAAAGCAGAGGCGGAGACGTGAGCCATGTCGGTTCCTCTCGCCAAAAGGCTATCTCTGCATGGCGGAGATCTTGGAAGGAGAGGAAGAGTAGGGGGAAGGGGGGAAAAGGAGGAAGGAGGAAGGAGAGAGGAGAGGCGCAAGAAGGGAGAAACAAAGGGGGGTGATGACGGCAACAAAGCGCGCAAGCAGTTCGGACCACAAGTCGGATAGGTGAGTCGGAACGAGCACCAAGCGTCGGGCTGGGGCAGAATTGAGTCTCGACGTCGCGGCGGTGATGCCAACGTGATGCGACGGACCTGCAGGGGGTTGCGATACGCGATGTGGGGCGGATATCGTCACGTGCATATGCGTCATTTAGGCTAAGCCTTATTACTTGCATGAGTTTTGAATTTCGCGTATTGGCTGGTTTACATGACGCTATCTTATGCTCATTACACATACTTGTACATCCCCGTCTAGTACGTGGCGGCCAGGCGGCGCACAAGATAGGTGCCGGTGTCGACGGCCTCGTACTTTTTGTCGGCTTCTGACGAGTAGGTACCGGGCAGGGCGTCGATGTGGCTCTGGAAGTTTGGGTTGCAGAAGTAGCTGTAGGTCAGAAAGGAGCGAGCAAGAGGACTCGGATAGAAAAACAAGAGAAAGGAACGAGGAAGAGGACTCAAGGACAGAAAGGAACGAGGAAGGGGACATGACAGAAGACATAATATACAAAAGAGAAAATAAAAGAGTCGAAATAAAGAACAAGAGAAAAGAAAAAAGAAAAAGGAAGAATTCTCACGCAATGCTGTAGCGCGGCGGGTAGACGTCAGCGGCGGCACGCGGGGGCTCGACGACGCGGTGGATGGTGCTCTTGATGGTGTCATTGCTCCAGCGGGCGAGCAGGTCGCCGGCGTTGACGACAATGGTGTCGTCGATGGGGGTGGCGTTGACAAAGGAGCCCTGGGGGCTCTTGACCTGCAGGCCGCCGGCAGCGTCCTGGAAAAGCAGAGTTATGGAGCCGTAGTCGGAGTGCTCGCCGGCGCGGACCTGGCCGGGGTTGGCGCGGAAGACGTCGGCCGAGACGGGCGGGTAGTGCAGCAGGCGCAGGGTGTTGTCGCCAACGTCGACGTAGCTGTCGAAAAAGGTGGCCGGCAGGCCCATGCCGACAGCAATGGCACGCATGACCTGCTCGTGCACGGCCTTGCACTGGGCGTGGAAGTCAACCATGGTGGCGCGGAAGCCGGCAATGGCGGCGCCGGCGGGCTCCGGCGGCCAGCTGTTGGGGTGCCCCGGCTCGTTCTCGCGCCCAATCTCGAGGCTCTCCTTCATGTCCGGCACGGCCGCCTTGAGCTCGGCTACTTTGGCCGGGTCGGCCAGCTGCGTGACCTTTTCGCGGCCCGGCGCCGAGTAGCCGCGGTTGGCCTCGGGCGTGGTCCAGCCCAGCGCCAGCTTGGTCTCAAGCGGCAGCTCAAAGAAGCGCGCCGACATGTCAAAGACGTGCTTGCGCGTCGCCGCCGACACCGGCGTGTTCTTAAGGTAGATGAACCCGGCCGTCTGGAAGCCGTGCAGGATCGCCTTGGCTGTGGCAGCACGCTCGGCCTCGTCGCCGTCGAGGAACTTGCTAAAGTCGATGAGCTGCAAAGGTCAGCAGACGTCCACAAGAGGAGAGGCCACCGGACCGGAGCAGACCAGCAAGGTGCACACACCGGGATCATCAGCCCATCGTCGGACACGGCTGCCTTCTCCATGCTGAGCTGTATATTAGGCTGCAAATAAAAGATCAAGGGGGGAGGGGGGGGGAGAGAAAGAGGCTTGAGAGGACGGGAGAAAGGTCTGTAAAGGCAGAAACTCCAATTTGGTGAGAGCTGGAAGGTGAGAGCTGGAAAGGCAGTGAGCGAGAATTGGAGATGTACTCTGTTGAGTGGCCCAGCGCGAGCATATATGTTCGCCGAAGAAAAATAACACAACGTCGTATAGACAGGCCACACGGCCGGCCGCTTCCGACCTTTTTCGCATGATAAAGCTGGACCACTTACACAATGGTTTTGCGCCTTGGCCGCGCCCGATAAGGAAGCTGCTGCACTGATAAAGAGCGGGGCATGCGGGGCTGAGCCGCTTACCTCCATCCAGACACCTTTGACAGCAGCATTGGCGTCACGGCATGGGGACGACTCGATAAAAAGCCGAGGACCGACGGGGCGTGTAATTTGTCTTTCTCTCTGCTCGTTTCTCACCCGTCCTCGCTTGCCTTCACTGCCTTGCCCAATCCGTCAAGCCATGGCTCCCTCCGCGAAAAAGACCCCGGTGGTGGATGTGCACACGCACATGTACCCCCCCGAGTACATCAAGATTCTCGAGGCACGGTCGGAAATTCCGATTGTGCGCTCGTTTGCGGGGGCGGCGGACCCGCGGCTGATCCTGCTGGCCACGGAGATGGACGCCTTTGAGAAGGCGGAGGCGGCGGCGCGGACGGGGTCTGCTGCGGCCGAGGCCGGGGCCGAGGCTGAGACCGAGCTGCCGGGCCGGCCGCTGACGACGCACTACGCGTCGGTCGCGCAGAAAATCCACTTTATGGACACGCACGGCATCGACGTGTCGGTGGTGTCGCTGGCGAACCCGTGGCTGGACTTTGTGGCGCCGGACGAGGCGGCCGCGCTGGCGGCGTCGGTCAACGGCGGCTTCTCGGCGCTGTGCGCGGCGCCGGAGCACCGGGGGCGCCTGTTTTTTTTCGCCACGCTTCCGGTGACGGCGCCCGCAGACGCGCTGCTGGCCGCGGTGGCGCAGGCGGCCGCGCTGCCGTTCTGCCGCGGCGTCATCCTGGGCACGGGCGGCATCGGGCAGCGCGGCCTGGACGACCCGGCAATGGAGCCGGTGCTGGCGGCGCTGGCGGCGGCGGGCCTGCCGGTGTTCCTGCACCCGCACTACGGGCTGCCGAACAGCGTCTGGGGCCCGCGCGGCAGCAGCGCCACGGCCGGCGACTACGGCCACGTGCTGCCGCTCGCCCTCGGCTTCCCCATGGAGACCACGATTGCGGTCACGCGCATGTACCTCGCCGGCGTCTTTGACCGGCTGCCGGCGCTGCGGCTGCTGCTCGCGCACAGCGGCGGCACGCTGCCCTTTCTGGCGGGCCGCATCGAGAGCTGCCTGCGCCACGACGCCCACCTCTGGCGCCAGCACCGCGCCCGCCGCGACCGCCGCAGCCTCTGGGACGTGCTGCGCGAGCAGATCTACCTCGACGCCGTCGTCTACTCGGCCGTCGGCCTGCAGGCTGCCGTCGCCGCCGCCGGGCCCGAGGGTGCCGACCGCCTGCTTTTCGGTACTGACCACCCCTTTTTCCCGCCCATTGATAGCGACGATCAGGCGGAGTGGGAGAGCGTCAGCCTCAATGCCCGCGCTGTCGACGAGGTCTTTGGCGCCGGCTCCGACGCGGCCGCCGCCGTCATGGGCGGCAATGCCGTGCGCATCCTGCGGCTGTACGAGGGGGAGGCGGAGAAGGGAAGCAAATGAGCCAGGACAGCATTTAGAAGTCGAAAAAGATGATAGGAATGAACATGGGCAATCTAGGCAATAGACGATAGACGATAGACGAGAGAAGAGAACTCAGCAAGAACGAATTCAAACGTGGCCGCGCACGTGACAGTTCCACGAGCCAGCCTTGTTACGCACGTGATCCCGCGACTTGACCCTGTCCGGAGGCCAGCTTAGGACGGCTATCAGGTGGACTTTGCAGAAAGAATAGGGCCCAAAGAACAATGTATGAATCGCCTGAGGAAGTCGACGTTTGGCTGCTGGTGCCTGCTGTTGCCTGGCCAGTCACGTGACTTGGGTCCTTTTCTAGGGGCGATTACGTCGTTACCCGTTTTCCACTCCATGGCTTCTGCATCAGCATAGACGACGCCACCTCCTCCTTCGTATGCACACCGTCCACCAAAGAAGTCTTGGCCGGGAAGCAGTCATGCTCGACGAGCCAGCGCCGCCGCATTAGCGAAGAGCGCACTCGCTCGCAAAGATAGCTGCGAGCACAACCTCGGCCTCGACCACGACCTCGACCACGACCACGGCCAGAACTACGACAGAAACGCTTCAAGGCAGCCATCGCCATGGGTGTCAACGGTCTGTGGCAGGTTCTCCAGCCCTGCGCTCGGCCCACCAACTTGGCCACGCTCAACCGCAAGCGCCTTGCCGTCGACGCCTCGATCTGGATCTACCAGTTCCTCAAGGCCGTCCGTGACAAGGAGGGCAACGCTCTGCGCAACTCGCACGTTGTGGGATTCTTCCGCCGCATCTGCAAGCTGCTCTGGTTTGGCATTCTCCCTGTCTTTGTCTTTGACGGCGGTGCGCCGGCTCTCAAGCGCTCCACGCTCCAGGCCCGGCGCCAGCGCCGCGAAGGCCGCCGCGACGATGCGGTGCGGACGGCCGGCAAGCTGCTTGCCGTGCAGATGCAGCGCATGGCGGAAGAGGAGGCAGATCGGCGACGCAAGCGCAATCGCAATCGCGAGGCGACAGCGGCGGCAGCGGCGGCGCAGCGATCCGACGAAAGCCCTGTCCAGGCCAGCGGCGCCACGGGCGAGGACGACGGCATGGTGGCCGGCGAGGCTCTGCCCAGCGCCGACCAAATTGTCTACGCCCAGGAGATGCACCTGTCGCAAAACGAGCGCCTCAGGGGCCGCAAGTTCACCAAGCAGGACGCCTACCACCTGCCGGAGCTCGAGAATGGCATCGAGGGCTTGGGCCGTCCCGAGGACCCGCGCGTGATGAGCATCGAGGAGCTGGAAGAGTATGCGCGGCAGTTCAACGCCGGCGAGGACATCAACCTGTATGACTTTAGCAAGATCGACTTTGACGGCGACTTCTTCAAGAGCCTGCCGCCCGTCGACCGCTACAACATTCTCAACGCGGCCCGGCTCCGCAGCCGCCTGCGCATGGGCCTGAGCAAGGAGCAGCTCGACCGCATGTTCCCCGACCGCATGGCCTTTTCACGCTTCCAGATTGAACGCGTGCGCGAGCGCAACCACCTCACCCAGCGGCTCATGGTCGAGGCAGGCATGGCCGGCACCGACCTGACCATGGGCGTCAATGCGCGCATAGCCGGCGAGAAGGACCGCGAGTACATTTTGGTCAAGAACGACGGTGCCGAGGGCGGGTGGGCGCTCGGCGTCGTCAGCCGCGAAAAGGACCGCGGCGAGGAGCACAAACCTATTGACGTCGACGCGCTCAAGTTCCGCTACCTCGGCGACTTGGACGGCGACGATGAGAATGACGCAGACGACGACGACGAGGACGACGACGATATCGAGTTTCAAGACGTCCCGATCGAAGGCCTCAACAGACTCCCAAAGTCGCAGACATTGGTACACGCCCAAGACACAGACGAGATCTTGGCCAATGAGGACTTGGACGACGACTCGCTCTTTGTGGCGAGCTACCAGCCAGAGGGCGTCGTGGCGCCGGCGGGGCCCAAGGATGCCAACGGACCTGAGGACAATCTTCTGGCAGACGAGGACGAGGACCTGAACCGAGCGATAGCCATGTCGCTCCAGAGCCAGCATGGCGTAGCGGACCCAGACGACGGCGCTGGCGAAGAAGAGCTTGCGGATGCCGACATGCCGGCCCCCGAGTGGACACAAAAAGCTGCAGACCTGCCTCGCCCCATTATGGCTACGAGTGGCCGCATGGTGGCCCACATTGTCAACAGCCGCTCCAATGCGGCCGTAGGCACAGCCGCGGCCGCGGCCAAGGCCCGGGACACTTCTGGCAAGGACGAAGATGAAGACAGCAGCGATAGCGAGCTCGACATCCGCACGGCCCTGGCAGCAGCAGCAGCGAAGACGAAGAAGAAGATGCCCGTCGCAAGCCCGTTGCCGCCGAGCACAGCACCGGTCCCGTCAACGGCCAAGAATCCGTTTGACGGGCCGCTTCCGTTTGAGAAGCTGGACTGGCGCTCGTCCATATTTGAGAAGCCCCCAAACGCAGCCGCTCAAGCCCCTGCCCCAGCCCCAGCCCAGCAGGGCCAGACGCAGCAGCCAGGCGGCGGCGGCGGCGGCGGTGGTTTCTTTGCCCTGTCCGCGTCTGCCGATGCCACGGCTGCCGCCTCCGGCGCAGCAGCGAGCCGCGAGACGGGGCATCACGAGCCGGACTCGGGGTCGGAGCTAGATGATCTTGCGGGCGGCTTCGAGAGAACGCCTGAGAAGAGAGCGCTGGCTGCTGCGGGCGACGACCATTTGGAGGTTGAGGTCGAGACTGACCAAAGTGCAAAAGAGGCTCCGGCACCTCGGCCCTTGCCCCCGTGGATGGTTGACAGCACCGACATCCGGACCTCCCTCCGGCAACAGCAGGCGTTCCACGAAGAGATTGACGCCGAGGACCGTGCCATGGCTCTGCAAGAGGAGCGGCTGTGGCAGCGCAGAAACCAGCAGGAGCGCGTTGTGCAGATTGATTCCTCGAGCGACGACGGCAGTGACATTGAAGTGCTGGATGCGCCGCCGCCGCCGCCGCCGCCGCCCCGGAAGAGCAAGACGCCAGAGAGTGCGTCTGGGACGCAGCATGCCAATGCGGCATGCGAGGCCGGTGCCGAAGGCGAGAGCAAGCAGGCAGGCGAGGGCGAGCTGGCGGGCGAGGGCGAGCTGGCGGGCGAAAGCGAGCTGGCGGGCGAGCAGGAGAAGGACGCAGCAGCGGCGTCCTCACCGGAAGTGGAGTTTGAAAACGTCAAATTTCCAGCTGCCACCAACGCCTCGTCCGGGCTGGAGGTGACTCTTCTGGCGCCCAAGCCGACGACAGACGATGGGGCTGTCGAGGCCGGAGTGGCACCTACAGGGACGACGGACAATGGCGCTGGAGCTGAGACCGAGAAGCCGGACATTGACGATGACTTTCTCTTCTCCGGCCAGGACGACGGGACCGGCGGCGGCGGCGGCGGCGGCGGTGGCGACGGCGACGGCGAGGACGAGGACGCGTTCCACGAGTTCAGCGACGCCGAAGACGAAGAGCTGCTGGCGCAGATGGCCGAGGAGGCAGAGGAGCACGCGCGGTTCGCCAGCACGCTGAACCACAAGACGGAGCGAGAGAACCAGGAGGCGTACGAGCGCGAGCTCAAGGCGCTGCGCAGCCAGCAAAAGAAGGACCGGCGCGACGCGGACGAGGTGACGCAGATCATGGTGTCCGAGTGCCAGGCGCTGCTGCGGCTGTTTGGCATCCCCTACATCACGGCGCCGATGGAGGCCGAGGCGCAGTGCGCCGAGCTGGTGACGCTGGGGCTGGTGGACGGCATCGTGACGGACGACTCGGACACGTTTCTCTTTGGCGGCACGCGCGTGTACAAGAACATGTTTAACAGCAACAAGTTTGTCGAGTGCTACCTGAGCGCCGACCTGGAGCGCGACCTGTCGCTGTCGCGCGAGGCCCTGGTCTCGCTGGCCCAGCTGCTGGGCTCCGACTACGCCGAAGGCCTGCCGGGCGTGGGCCCGGTCACGGCCATGGAGATCATCTCCGAGTTTCCGGGCGGCAACGAGGGGCTCGTGGCCTTCCGCGACTGGTGGGAGGACGTGCAGACGCGCGGCCGGCCGGCCGACGCCGACGCCGGCTCCGTGTTCCGGCGCAAGTTCCGCAAGTCGCAGTTTGCCAAGCTGTTTCTGCCCATGGGCTTCCCGAGCAGCGCCGTCGTCGAGGCGTACCTGAAGCCGGAGGCCGACCGCAGCGCCGAGCCGTTCCAGTGGGGCGTCCCGGACCTCGACGGGCTGCGCACCTTTCTGATGGCCACGATCGGCTGGAGCCAGGAGCGCACAGACGAGGTGCTGGTGCCGGTCATCCGCGACATGAACCGCCGCGCGGCCGAGGGCACCCAGAGCAACATCACGCGCTACTTTACCGGCTCCGTCGGTGCCGGCGTGCGCCAGACCGAGGAGCAGGTGCAGAAGCAGCAGCAGAAGCAGCAGCAGAAGCAGCAGCAGAAGCAGCAGCAGCAGCAGCGCCCCGTCCCCGAAGAACACGCGCCCCGGCACGCCCCGCGCAACAAGGCCACCAGTGCCGGCAGCCGCCGTATGGCAGCGGCTGTGAGCAAGCTCAAGGCCAAGACTGCGGGTGCGGATGCCGCCGGGACAGAGCCGGCGGCGGCAGCGGCGGCGGCAGAACAAGAACAAGAACCGTCCGGGCCGGCCGCCACCGCCACCACTTCGAGGGGCCGCAAGGGCAACGCGGGCCGGAAGCCGGCGGCGGCAGCAGCGGGCCGGAAGCCGGCGGCGGCAGCAGCGGGCACAAAGCGCAAGGCCCGGACGAGTCGGACGAGTGCCGCCCGGCCACCTCCGGGCAGCGGCAGCGACGGCGAGAGCAGCTACGACGGTGGCCGGAAAACAGCCCGCCTGCGGGCGTCCAAAAAGCGGGCGTCGTGAAGTCGGAACATGTTTTGAGAATTAATATAATCTTGGATAAAATGCTTCCGTGTAAACTCGTCACAATAAGCCTTCTTTTGTACAGTGCAAACACAGTGCAAGAAGCACATGCTCGCTGACTCCATAGGCAACGGCCCCCGCGAAATGGTGGCAACCCACAGCTCAACATGCTGCCGAGGTTCGGACTCGCGCCTTCCCCAGCAAAACGCTGCCTTCCCCACGGAGAAGCTTGCAGAAGCACTTTTTTCTTTCTTCTCTCTCTCCCCAAAATATACATACGCCCTGATTTTATAGTGTTTTTAATAGTTTCTCGTCGCTGTACTCTATTGTGCAGGCGGCCGCCCGTATCTTTTCCTTACCTTGGCACTGGTCACGTTCCCCATTGTTTTCGCGGCACCCCACTTTTCCAGCCCATTTGTTTCTCGTCTCCTCTTTCTTGCTTTCCTCCATGCGCATCGCCACCTCACGCGGCGCATCTCACCTCATCGCGACGCAACTCCTATTCCAATCTCTCCAAGCGAGCATACCGGCGGCTCACACCCCTCTCTACTAATACGTGGTCGCCGAGGCTGGGTCGTGCCGTTGCGCCGATTCGTGTGTTCTCGATCGCTTGGGTCATTTGCCTTTATTTTTGTTTACCGAATAGGCGAAAAGAAGCAGAGCAGAGCCAGGCTGTGGTATCGGACCGGACGTTAACGGACCTTTTTACCATCTCCCCTTTCTATCCCTCATCTCGGCGACTTGTTCGCACAGGGTGTTTCGGCGCTTTGCAACGCAAAGTCAGGCGCGGACCGACCACAACCGAGCGAGTCAGGTTGCAGTAAAGCAAGCCAACGAAAGAAACAGGGCGACCAGAAACATCATCCGCCTCGGGGCCAAACACACAACCGCGCAACGCGAGCGGCCAGCACACCGTTGATGGCATCACCGCCCAAACCCTGGGAGCGGAATCGAGGCACAGCGCCCACCACAGGTGAGTTTCGTCCGGCGCAAGTGGCGCTGCTGCCGTTTGAGAAAGATAAGCAAAGTCAAAAGGGCTAACGTCCGCCTCAGCAAGTCCCATGGCACCGTCGTCGTCGCCCACAGCAGCGTCAACAACAATGGCCACCTCGTCGACGGCCGCAACCTCGTCGGCAGCGCCGGCCGTGCCGCCCATCCCGGCCTCTCTGACAGCCTCTGTCAACCAAAACGCAGCTGCCTACAGCCGTCTCGGCACCGGCGCGCCCGGCGTCGCCTCACCATACGGTGGCTACAGCTCCGGCTATTCACCATATCGGTACGGCGGCTACGGCGGCCTGGGCGGCGGCCTGGGCAGCGGCCTGGGCGGAGGGCTGGGAGGCGGACTGTACGGCGGCGGCTACGGCGGCTACGGCAGTGGCTACGGCGGCATGTACGGCTCCGGAGGCATGTACGGCGGCGGCGGATACGGCGGCGGCATGCAGCAAAACGACCCCAACAGCCTCACGCACCGCTTCAACACGAGCACCCAGGCTACCTTCCAGATGCTCGAGGGCATTGTGGGCGCATTTGGCGGCTTTGCGCAGATGCTCGAAAGCACATACATGGCCACCCACTCGAGTTTCTTTGGTTCGTATTCATTTCAGAACCCCATCCTGCCCATCCTGTCGTTGTTTTTTTCCTTCTTTTTTTTCCTTTTTTGCTGACACTTCTCTGCGCAGCCATGGTTTCTGTTGCTGAGCAGTTTGGCAACCTACGGGATGCCCTTGGCTCTGTGCTCGGCATCTTTACGCTGATGCGCTGGATCCGCACCCTCGTTGCCAAGCTGACGGGCCGGCCGCCGCCGGCTGACGCCACCGCGCTGACCCCGGCGGCCTTTGCGCGGTTTGAAGGCCGCGCCGTGAGCGCGGCGGCCGAGGGCGCGGCGCCCAAGCCCAGCCGCAAGCCGCTCTTCTTCTTCGTGCTGGCCGCCTTTGGCCTGCCGTACCTCATGAGCAAGGCCATCAAGACACTCGCTGCCTCGCAAGAGGAGGAGGGGCGCCGCCAGATGGCTCTCCTGCAGCAGCAGCAGCATCAGCAGCAGCAGCAGGGCGCCCTGGTGTCGAGTGGCCAGCTCGACCCGGCCAAGCTGGACTTTTGCCGTGTGCTGTACGACTACACGCCCGACAAGGCGCTGGTGCAGCAGGCCGCCGCTGCCAGTGCTGCTGCCGCCGGCCAGTCGGCATCTGTGCCCGGCCTCGACCTGGCCGTCAAGCGCGACGACCTCGTGGTCGTGCTGTCCAAGGCCGACCCGCTGGGCAACCCCTCGGACTGGTGGCAGTGCCGCACGCGCGACGGCCGTGTCGGCTACCTGCCGTCGACGTTTCTGCGCGCCATTGTGCCGCCTTCCCAGGCGCCGGCCCCGCAGCAGCGGCGGCGCCAGCTGCTGCCCGCCGAGGCCTCCCCGGCTTCCGGGGCGCCATCTCCGGCCCCGTCGAGTGTGGCCGGTGTCGTCAGCCCCGGCAAGGCCGCTGTTGCTTCTCCTACGACGCCGGCGGCGGCGGCGGATCCTGTGGCGGCGGCCAAGGCGGCGGCGCAGAAGAAGCTGCAGCAGGCCGAATCAGCGGATGGCACGACTGCCGATGCGTTTATGAAGTCAGCCTACTACTCGTAAAAACACGCGCCTCCTTTTTTTTGGGGCGGGCCGCTGTTTTCCAATCTTGAGGTAGATCTTGGTCTCTCTCTCTCTCTCTCTTCACTTTTTGTGCTCCTATGATGGTCCCTTTATCTCTCGTCTTTTTTTGCCTCATGATATCTTTCTTCTTTCTCTTATTTTTTCTTCTTCCTTTTCATTTCCTTCTCCGGCAAGGCGTTTCAAGGGAAAGGGCGGAAAGATATAGGGGACGATGCCCCGTCCAGGAATCGTCCCAAAAAGCAGGGCGGCTCGCCTAGGCATCTTTGTATTGTTTGGAGAAGACGTCTTTTTTGGTCTACGCATTATTATGCAGGCGACCCATTTTGCCCATGTTGTGGGTTATGTTTTACTTTAATGAGGAGAGTCCGGTCTGTTTCTTTCAGTGCCATGTTCACTCGAAAGATCCTTGCGTCTAGGCCCACTCCATCGAGACTAGGCCATATCAACGGGCCGTTTACACAATCAGCGTACGTATGGCATATCCACAGAGTGGCCAGTATTGATAACCGACATTGCGTAATATATATATTTATATCCTGGAAGAAAGGCAGCAAGTCGGGTGGTGTATGGGAATCATGTGGAACGTGGAACAGTGAGAAATAAAGTACAAAGGGGTGACGAAGAATAAAATGGTATCAAGAATCACCCAATCTAGCTATCCGGCCTTGGTGGGATCGGCGTTTTGTGCATGTCATGGGTACGTAAAGTGCGAAAGCGCAAAAAAGCAACCTGAACATGACAATTCGTGTGTGTGTAGCCATGTTCCCATATTGACCCTACTTTTTAAAAAGAACCCTGGGTAAAAAGAAGAAGAGCGCCCGCTTCATCTCTTGAAATAGCTCTTTTCAATGGTGCGCAGGGCAATGTAGGAGACGGTGGCAAAAGCAAAAGCCAGCTCAAAGCCAACGTCGCCGCCAAACTCGCCGCCGCAGAGCTTGCCGATGGGGCCGGTGAACCAGGTCTGGGACATGCCGAGAACGGCCCCCATGACGCCGAAGCAAAAGGCCAGCAGCGAGGCGAAGCCTGGGGGCAGCTTGCTGGCGTTGGTGTAGTCCTCGGGGTTGTAGCCGGCGAAGCCACGGCGGAAGATAAAGTGCTCGGACAGGGAGATGCCCTCGTAGATGGCCAGCCAGTAGCCGATGATGAGCATCAGGTTCTCGAGGACAGACTCAAAGTGGCTGTAACCGGGGATGGAGACGGCAATGTAGACGCCGGTGCCGATGACGACCCAGACGAAGCGGGGGACGCGCTGGGTCTCCTTGGCCAGGACCTGCAGCGACAGGCCGACAGAGTAGATGTTGGGGCAGTTGTTGGCGATGATGGACAGGGCCAGGACGACGACGCAGAACTCGCCGAAGCGGCCCAGGGGCGGGACCAGGACCATGGCCAGCAGGCCGCCGATGCCCGAGTTGTCGTAGGCGTCGGTAAAGGCCGGGTCGGTGGCGCCGGCGGTCATGATGGCGGCGCCGAGCAGCTCGGTGAAGATGAGGGGGAAAAAGAGGCCGGCAAAGGTCCAGGCGAAGACAGAGCGGCGCGAGCGGTCGACGGGCTGGTAGACGGTGTAGTCGGCGGCGTACGAGGTCCAGCCGGTGGCGAAGCCGTAGACGGAGGCGGCAAAGGACAGGACGCTGCCGGCCTCGGACTTGCCCGTGGCCATGGGCAGGAGGCTGTTGAACTTGCCCGAGTGGCCAAACTCGCCGGCGACAATCACAAAGATGATGAAGCACGGGATCCACGACCAGGTCTCGTAGGCGTGGACGATCTTGTAGCCGAAAAAGGTGACGAGCAGCGTGGAGATGGCAATGACGAGGATGCCGGCCCAGCCGGGGACGTCGTTGTTGATGGCGTGGAAGAGCTGGGCGCCGACGATGACGTTGACGGAGGACCAGCCGAGACAGGCCAGGACGTTGAAGAGAGCGACTGGGGGGGTGGTGTCAGAAACAGAAACAAGACGGATCAGACTCCGAATCAGACACCAAGTCCGAATCAGACACCAGGGAATCAGATACGGCGGTGTCACTTTTGAGACATACCGAGCTTGACAGTGTGGTAGCCAAAGAAGAAGCGGGAGAGCACCATCTGGCGCAGGCCGAAGCGCGGGCCAAAGGTGGAAAAGAAGCAGACGGGCAGGATGCCGAGGATATTGATAAAGATAATGGTCAGGGCACTGTCGAGGAAGCCCATGCCGAAGACGGGCAGGGCCAGGGCTCCAATGGCAAAGGAGGAGACGACCATGTTGGCCGAGCACCACTGAAAGTCAGCCAGAGTTCTCTCTCTCTGTCTGTGTCTCTTTCACCCCCCCTCCCCCCCTTCTCTCTCTTCCCCCCCCCCCTCTCCCCCCCCCGCGAGCGCAGCAACGTACCAGAGTGCCGACTTTGCGCATGTTGGTGTCGGTGCGCTCGTCGTTGGGCACGCGCTCGATGCCGCGCTGCTCGACGCCCATCTTGCCGGCGAGGCGGTGCAGGCGGGCCAGGGGCGAGTTGCCCACGGTGAAGTCGGTCCGGGAGACGGCATTCTCGTCGCCCGTGTAGCCAGCCGAGACGTCGGCGTCGCCATAGGTCTCCCTGTCGCCGCTGCCGGCGTACGCGTCCTTGCCGTACTCAATGTCCTTGTTCATGGTGGGCGGCTTCAGGAATGTAGGATTAACAATTTTTTTTTGGGGGGGAGGGGGGGAGGGTTTGCTGAGCGATTCCACCGGGGAATCTGCCGCAGGAAGGGGAGAGAGAGAGAGAGAGAGAAAGAAGATGGGCAACGGGCAATGGACGAACGGGTCGTGGTGGTGCTGGGAGACAAGGGGAGACGGCCGGGATGACGAGGATCGCGGCTGGGTCTTATATGTGGCAATGGGCCATGGGCAGCCGGTCAAAGGAAAAGAAAGAGCTTGTCGAGCAGTCCCCAGGGCGGCCCTGCCGAGTCCACTGGGCTAGAGCTGAACAAGCCCGGCCGGGGTTGGCCCACACTTGCGTAGTGGCTGCGGCGGGCAGCGCTTCGGCGGGCCCAGACAGGATTGGCGGGAGACGCCGACCACAGATGAAATGGAAGGACCAGGGGGGGGAGGGGGGTCTCGGGCAAATAGGGCAGGCCGTTGGCTCCCAAGTCACTACGACGAGCGTGTGCGCACTGCCGGATCGAGTCTGCCCCAAGGGATGGCCTGGGCCGGCTGATGGCGACTTCCTAAACTGGGTGCCGCAGCACGAAGAGACCGTCGCACACACACACACACACACACACACACACGGGCATCCTGCCACAAAAGCAGCAGGTGCGCCCCGGCGACTGCATCTTGGCCGTGGCCGTGCTCGTGCTCGTGCTCGTGCTCGTGCAGCCCAGGGCCGCGCCTGCCCTCGTCCAACGGTGGCGTTTACGACTAGCGCTATCGCGGATGCAGTGTTGATTGCTCTTTTTGGTTTGTGATGTGTGTGTGTTATGACTGGATCCAGTCTTGATAAGCTTTACGGAGTAAAAGGTGTACGGAGTACTCGTAGTATTATGATTTTTCGCCTTGTCGAGGTTTCGTAAATTGCTTTCTTTTTGGGGGCTTTTTTTTTTGCCATTGCGGGACATTTTGTTCTTTGTCTCTTCTAGACCGCCCCACAAAATGCCTCCCACCGTGGCTGCTCCATTCGGCAGGTCGCCGGGGCGGTGGGGCGGGAGGGGGGGGATCCCAGGGCACCGTTGCGCTGTGTAAGGATTGGCAGGAGGTATGTATCTTACACGCTGCTGCCATTTTGCACGGCCACGGCTCCAAGCCACAGCACACTACAGGTGGTTCTACAGCATGCAGCCCGCAGCCCGCAGCCCGCAGCCCGCAGCCCGCAATTCGCTATTCGCAGCAGCCTGCAGCACCCCCTGCAGGCGCCACTCTGGCGGCGTGCGCGACGGACCAGCGGCGCGTCTTTTCCGCGCAGCGTTTGCCCTGTTTCGCAACGCCAACGGTGCCAAAAAAGCGCATCGCCCGCCGCACGGCGGCGCCGATGCCCGCAAACTGCCGTCGGAACGGCGCAGGACACCGAGCCATGACGATGCCGATGCCGGCGACCTTGCGCAGCGCCTTGCGTGGACAAGCAGCGGCGAAGAGCGTCTCAGAACGCGTGCCCATCATGGATACAAACGTGATTTTTGCGGCTGCGGGACAGTCGTCTTTATCTCTCCCGCTGGTTATCGCTATCGAGCATGGGTATGGGTACGCGCAGCAACGAAAAGCCCCCCAAAAAGCTTGGTTACGGAAGGGCTAAGCCCTGAACGGTAAGGCTGCGGCTGGGACCCGTAATGAACTGGCGCGGCCGCTTGTTCTTATCTCTCTGGCCCGTGGTTGGGACTTTGCAACAGCGATCGACCCATTCGGTTGGTCAACACGACAAGGACAGAGATAAGACGGCAGGCCGGCTCCGGCGCCGCTGTTGTCAAGCTTTTCCAGCCTCTGCGATCTGCAGATTGCCTTTAGTCCCAATCCTGCTGTCTTGTGCATGATCACGGAGTACCCATCCTGCTGTTATATTTTTAACGTGGCATTTTGTGCATGATCACGACAGCCCTCTGTCATCGCTACGGCTCTGGCCTCGCGGATGGCCCAAGTGTGCTGCGTAGAGGGCGTGTTCCGGGTTTCACGCCCCGTATCTGCTCAGCAACTCTCCGCGCCGCCCTTCCCCAGTCGCGTTTCTCCCCCACACGGACGCTGCTCTCATAGTCTGCGGGCGCTTGCTTATTTTGGCCTTGGCGAGAACGGGTTAGCTGGATAAGAAGACGGCGCTATCTCTACGGAGTAGCTGTTCTCCTTGTGCCAAGCCGGCCTCCTCCAGCCGCCCCGGCGACCCCCGGCGCGGGGCGGCTTGCGCCTCTTTGCGACCTCCAGCCTTGGCTTGCGGGGGCGCTACGAGCGCTCTGTTCCCACGTGGGCCTCTGCACGCTCATCTGCCTGTTGGGGAGATGGGCCGGCAGCTCGGATCTTCGCGCTGATGGTAAGACGAGGGAGGAGGAGATTCGGAAAGCCTTGTCCCACGGCCGACTCCACGGATCTCGTCCGCCTATCACGGGCAGCGCTCCACTGTTCGGATCTTGTGGGCGTTCACATCCCGGATCGCCGTCTACACTCCGGCCCCCCCCATCATCCTGGCCTGCCCCGTCCCGGTCCGAATGTCTTCCGTGGCGGTGCCAGCTGGCTGCTGGGCAGACTGTGCATTTGCCGTGCTGAGACCTGACGGCTGTCGAGCTGCCCCTGATTTGATTGCTGCGTGGGCTGAGGCAATAACAAGCAGAAGGACGTGGTGGATCTCACCCTGCCGGCACCGCGCAGAGCGATAGCGCAGACGTGGTGTTTTTTTTAGCACTTCTGCCCGACAGGACATCCAAGCAGGTCAGCTCTTGGATTTGATCCTCGGGGAACAATGCTGGCAAACGAAGCTTGGCAAGCAGCAGCACGCGGACCACACGGGCACTGGCTGCTTCTGGCAAAGGCCCAGTACGGGCGGCGGTTCTGTCAACGGCCTGCTAGCCTACCTCCAGTTGGGCATTAGAGTCCATGGCCAGCCAGTCCGGTCTTCTTCCCTCGACAGTCAGCTCAGCCTAGGCTTCTCCCCTCGACAGCCAGCCTGGGCCTCTTCCCTCGACAACCAGCCTGGTCCTCTTCCCTCGCGGCCAGCCTCATCTTCTCCCCTTGACAGTCAGCCCAGTCTTCTCCCCTTGATACTCAGGTGCCGGCCCTTGTCAGCAAGAGTCTGGCAACAGCTTTGAGCTGGCGCCGAGGCACGCTACCCTCCGCGCTCTGCTCCTGTCGCTCATCCAATCCAGCCTCCCCGTCTGCAGGCTGGGGCTGAGATGGAGTTTGCCGCCGGCAACACAGGCTACCGAAGCATGGTCGGTGCTACAAGCGCTTTCCTCTGCTGGGAGGAAAGAGGGGCAGTGATCCCGTCTTCGCGCTCCCCTCCTCTGTTGAGAGAAGAGGCAGTGATCCTGTCTTCGCGCCTACTCCTCTGTCAAAAGAAAAGGGGGCAGTGATCCCGTCTTCGCGCTCACCCCTCCTCTACTGAGAGATAAAAGGGGGGCTGTGATCCCATCTTGTGCGCTCGGTGAGAATGGCCAAGAACGTCCGCAGCAGCCGCCTGTCGTCCTCGGGCGCACGTCCCGGGGTTACGGCTTGGCAGGTGTGTCTATTGGTACCCCGGCGGCGTCGGCGAGGATTGGGTTTGCGGGCGCTGCCGGCACCGCGCAGAGCGATAGCGTAGGCGTGGTGTTTTTTTTTTTGGCTCCGGCAGATGCAGGGGGGCTTTTAAGCGCGACTGACTTTGCCGTGTTTGCAAGCCGCCTGCCAAGCCCGCTGAAAGCACACTCCCGCCGCTCCTGATTCAGGGCGCCACTATTTTACTGCAGGCATGTCTCGGTCTGGAACGCCGCAGTCCATGGCCCAGCATGTGTTGCGGTGCGGCAGCGTGACAGGGAGGGAGCCGAATGACTTGCCATGTCGAGAGAGCTGGACTGTTTTCTCTAGACTGGGATGATTCGCGTTGCAAGGGGGTGGATCGGTCGGGGGGGGGGGGGGGGAGGGCTTTTGCTCCGTGTTCATTGGGAACGGCACAGTGACGTCAAAGGGGACTGAGGGATTGCCAGAGCGTCAGGCTGCTGCTAGCGGCGTGACGGGGGAGGGGCCGCTGCAACGCTGCTGGAAATGAAGGGGCAACCCATTCCAGCACTCGCTGTAAGAGAAGGTTTTATTTTTCCGCTGCAGCGGCATGCGCATCGAGCGTTGGAATGCGCAAGGACGGACAGAATGACAGAATGGCAAGGGGGGCAAAAGAAAAAATAAAAAAAAAATAAAAAAAAACAGTGCTGCAGGCGTGCTTTCTTGGGATACGAACATTTTTACGAGATGTGGGTGCCTCGAGTCAGTCACAACACGAAAAAAAGGTCAGCATCGGCAGAGCAACACGAACAGACAGGTCAGGGTCTCCGTTCCTTGGCGAAAAAAAAAAAAAAAAAAAGAGTCGCTGGCACGCCGATCCACAACAGCGCCGGGCAAGCTAGGGCGTGAAAAGAGGACAAAGGGCCAAAACGAGCCAAGAAACCCCCCCCCCCCCCCCCCCGGCAGCGAACCCGCCGCGAGAGAAACAGGAAACCCACCCGAATCGCCAAATCACACAATCACCGACAATCCATCGCGATGCCATCCGTTGCGACACCGAGAGCTCGTAAGATATATCTTACATCTATGTATATACTCTGTCCGCTCCACCTCTCTCGACTGCGTGCTCGTCTCGTACTCCGCGGGAGACATATACGAAGTCTGACACTTTGCGCAGCATCGCCCTGCTCGTCCCAGCCGTCCAAGCCGTCCAAGCACCCCACCCCATATCTCGTAAACAGCGCTTCCCACTCCCCGCCGCTAGCCACAGTAGCTCCAAATCCGTAGTGTATTTCGGCCGCCATGCCAGCGCCCGCATCGTGGCGCCGCCGGGTGCGAGAACAAGGCCGCTCAGAGGCCACCAGGGCGCTCCTTGCGGCATTCCGTGCTCCTTGCCTCTCTGAATACATGTAATGTATACTCCGTATGTCTGTAAAAAATACCCAAGACATCGTGTCCGCATGACGGCCGGGGGGGGGCAAGTAGACTACCCATTCCGTACGAGAAACAGAGCCTGTACGCCGTAGCACGCCCCATCGCCGTAGCAGACAGACTAGCCCAGGCAAGCGAGCTTGCAATCCCCGTCTTAGCTTCCCTCAGACCCCAGAGAATAAGCATATGGGAGGAGTGTATATATATTACCAGGAAGGCTCGTCCCCCATGCCCGTCCTCGTCCTTGCATTTCGCGCCCTCGGATACCTCGAATACATATACGCACACACGCACACACACAACATACATACGCACACACGCACGCTTTGCCCACAAAGCATATATATATACAGCATTCTTCCGTGCATGGAGCTTCGCCGATTCCATTGCTGACGCTTCCTGCCACTGTCCCCGGACTCTTCCCTGCCTGCTCGCCCTGATCATCATACCCCCCGTCCCCCCGTATACCCCGTCGCCATGCAAATCCGGCTTTTCGTGCCGGCCCTCGCGGCTCTGCTCTGCTCCTGGGCCAGCCTTGTGCCGGCCACGCCCGTGCCGTGCCCCGAGGTAGGCTTTTTCGCTCCGTCGCGTGGCTTTTTTTTCTTTCTTGTTTATTTCCCGTCGTGCTAATGCTCATGCTCCCCAGTCCAAGATCGACCTCATCTTGCAAGGCAAACTGCAACCGGATGTCTGCTGCAGCTACGGCATCTGCAAGGGCGACAAGCTCGTCAAGGTCAAATGACGCTCTTCTTCTCCCACCTGTTGAATCGACAAAGTGAATTTCTCTCTCGAAGCGGCCTCTCGATTTGTATCTGTTCTTCTTTTTTGATCTTTTCTTGCGCCGCCGCGACGCCGCCGTCTCCTGTCTGCACACGGCACAGCAGCACGGCAGGATTGTGACCGGCGCCTCGCACAGGCTCAGCACTATAACCAGCATCATCAACATCAGCATCAGCATCAGCATATTCGGCGTTGTTCTCTTTCTCTTTCGGCCAGGCAACACGGGCACAACAAGGGCGGCGCCCCCCTCCCCGCGGCCACGGCCACGGCCACGGCTACGGCCACGGCCACGACCACGATCACGACCATGATGCCACGGCACAGCACGTCCCCGGGAGGTACGGCAACTACACTACGCACAGTCGGTCTCGCCGCGGCGCTTCTCTCGATACCCGGCGCAGACGTGGCTGGGGAAACGGTACACACGGGAAGCAGATCTTTTGGGGCGTCAGTTTGGGTGATCTGCATCCTCACGATTTACACACTCGACACGAACAAAGGGGCGTTGCGTTGCGCGACGGGCAGCCACGGCAAAAAAAAAAAAAAAAGGCATCAAAGCCGTGGCAAGGCCCAAGAGCAGCCGTGAGGCAATTTGTTGTATACTAGATCAGTAGACAGACTGCCGGTCCGAGGGGGAGAGAGCAGACAAAGGAGAGGAGTCCTTGCGCTTGCCCCAGCTCACGACTCTAAATCAAACACGGCAGCGCCGCGCGTTGGCTTCCCCGTCTCTTTGCTTTTTGCGCTGTGAACTTCATTGTCTTTATTGTATGCCTTTTTTGTTGTATGACTTTTTGGTCCTGTAAATCAAGGAAGCACCGGAACGGTCCAGTCGCTAACAAGAAGCGCCGAGAGACCGGGCCAGCTAGGCTGCCTTTAGGCCTTTTTTAGCGGGAGGCGGCCTCCTTGTCCGGGCTCCCTCTGGCCTGCACGGCGTCTGCCAGCTGGCCGCTACTGATCACAAAGCCGTAGTTGTGCTGCGTCGTTGTTAGGGCAAGACAAAAGGAGCTCTCGGGGGGGGGGAGGCATCTCTCACCCTGATGTTGAAGAGCGTCGTGGCCTGCGCGCCCGGCGTCGTTGTGGCCATGCAGTCCGACAGCGCCACGCAGTCCCAGCCGCCGCTGTAGGCGTCTGCCAGCGTGCCCAGCACGCACTGGTCCGTGTTGACGCCCGCAAACAGCAGCGTGCGTGTCTGCGGCTGCTGTGCCAGCCAGCGTCCCAGCGGCTCGCCCGCCGACCACAGCCCCGACATGCGGTTCTTGCCCAGCTGCACGTCGCCCAGGTCCGGCCGCACCGCTCCGGCCAGCCCCGGCTCCGGTCCCGGCTCCGGTCCCGGCTCTGGTCCCGGCTCCGGCCCCGGCCCGCCGCCGTACACCGCGCTGTTCCACGCGCCCGCCATCAGCGTGCGCCCGCGTCCGCCGCCCAGCTCCGCCCCGAGGCCGGCCGGCGGCTCCGGCACGCCCGCCGCCAGCATCGCGCGCGCAAAGCCGCGCACCACGCCCGCCGGCATCGCCGCCAGGTCCGCGTCGGTCAGGGCCCAGTTCAGCCAGATGATCTGGCCGTCAGCCCCGCCCTAGGTTTCGCCCTCGTTTGCGCTCTCGCCCTTTTACCCCCCGCGCTCGCTCACCTGGATCCCCCCCTCCCGGCAGGCGTCAATGGCGCGCAGCAACGGCCCGATGGCGGCCAGGCCGGTGGGATGGGCGCGGCAGCTCGGGTGCAGGAAAAAGTTCTGCATGTCCACAATGACCAGCGCCGTGCGCGCCGGAGCCACCGTGATCTGCGCCGGCTCCGCGTCGCTCGCCGTCGCAATCGTCAGCAGCGATGCCGTCTCCGCCGTCTCTGCCGCCGCCCCCGCCGTCCGCGTCCGCGATAGGTCATAGATGCGCGTGCGAGGGTCGTAGTACCACTGGTCGCCCGCCGGGCCCATCGCCACAACCTCGCCCTCCCAGGAAGCCATTCTGGTCTTTTCTGGTGCCGAGTGCTGTCTTTGTGTGCTTCCAAACCTCCCCCCCTCCCGGCTATCTGCTGCTCACCCCTCTTAGTTCATCTGCTCACCTTATCGGCCGCTTCTGTTATCAGCCGCGGCACGCCTACACACCCCTAAAGACATGGCAACGCGACCGGGGCCTTTGTCCATGGCTTGTCTTCTTCCGGCCCTCGCTAGAATGGTCACTTGAAAGGCTAAAGAGGCCGGCCATGCCAGGATGCGCGTTGCTTTTCCGACTTGCCTTTTTGAGCCTCCTGAAGATGCCCTTTGAATTATCCACGAGCACTTGATGTGCTCTGCCAGCCCTTATGCTCTGTCTGCCCTTGTATGCTCTGCCCCTTTGTGCCACTGTTGCAACGTCTGAATAGAAATCGACACCCTTGGACATCGATCCTCAGCTCTCAGCATCGGCATCGGCTTCTCCTCTGGTGCGTATATGTATCTCACAAGACGTTCTTTCCTCGCCGCTCCTGCATCACGGCATCACGGCATCATGGCAACAAGGACCCGCGAGCAGGCCGCGCCCAGTTGGCTGCAAGAGGGAGATTTCGGAAACAACCATGTCGAGATGCTCTGCAGCTTGTTATCAAGGGGCGTTTAGGTGCATACATACAGACAATGGCGGAGAAAATGAACAAGAATTATATGAAATCAGCCCCAAAACGTGCAAAACAAGTGACAGACTACACAATGCCCCAAGCCCCCGACCCGCTACCGAGGCCCAAGACGTGAAGAGAAACCAGACTGCGGGCCCTCAACGGACGCCGGGCGATTCGGTCTCGGACGGCAGCACACTCGTACCGTCGCTGCCGTCCTTGCCCTTTTCCGCGGCTGCCGCGTCCCTGCCGGTGCTGTCCTTGCGCTTCTTGGCTGTCGGTGTCGTCTCGGACGGCTCCCCTCCCGCCTCTCGCTTAGAGGGCGTGGATGGGGAGGGCGTGGACGGGGTTGGTGGGCGTGGTGCTCTGGCGCTGCCGGTACCGGCCTCGGCGTCCGCGGACGCGCCCCTTGCCGTGCGCGGGGATGACGCGTCGACATCGTGCATCTCGTCGTCGGTGCCGTCACCCCCGTCGCCGTCGTCGCCCGTGGCCGCCGCCGCCGCCGCCGCTGCTGCTGCTGCTGCTGTCGTAGCAGTCCCGGAGGGCGGCGGAACGGTGCTGGCCTTGCGGCCGACGGCGGCCTCCACGTCCAGCCCGTGCACGGTAACCACAGTGCCGTCCTGGGCGGTGCTGATGACAAAGCTGTGCGCGCTCGCGCCGGCGCGGTCGGCCGAAACCGGCGCCCGCTGCGGACCCGTGTCGGCCGGCCCGATCTCTTCGGGACCCCGCGCATGCGGCACCTCGTCCTCGGCCGCGGCGTCGCCGTCGCCGGGCAACGCCGCATTTGCGTGCTCGTCGTTGTCATTTGCGCCCTGGCCGCCTCCCCCGACTGCGGCGTCGGTCATGTCCGTGTCCAGGAGGGGCTTGCCGTCGTCTTCCTCGTCATCGCTATCGCCATCCCGCTCGTCTTCCTCGCCGTCCTCGTCGTCGCCGTCATCGCCGCTGCGGCAGGCTCCTCCAGCGCCGGCATAGCCACCGCTGCCGTTGCTGCTGCTGCTGCTGCCGCCGTTGCTGCTGCTGCTGCTGCTACCGCCGCCGCCGTTGGCCGCTGCCGCTGCCATTACACGGGCGAGCTGGCTCACTGGCACCACGCCGGCCGTCTGCTCCTGGCGCAGCAGCTCACCCTGCGTGATGCCACGCTGCTGCTGCAGCTGCACCGCCGCCGCCATAGCCCCGTGGCTCGGGATGCCGTTGACCGACACGCTGACCGTCTCGATGCTGCCCACGCCGTTGGGCCCATCAATCGTCTCGGTGCTCTCGGTGCGTACGTGGCCCTCTAATCGTGGCGGTGTCTGCGATTGTGATGGCTGTGCTCCTCCTCCTCCGCCGCTGCCGCCGCTGCCGCTGCCGCTGCTGCTGCCGCCGCCGCCATCGCCGCCGCCGCCGCCGCCGCCGCCGCCACTCTGGCTGGCCTGTTGCTGCGGCTGTGCGGCTGATTGTTGTGCTGTGGTAGGAAAAGGGCCGTCGCTAGCCGCCGAGCCGCCGCCGCCAAGCAGCAGCCCTCCGTGGGCGGCACCGCCAGCGCCATCGCAGACGCTCGCCACATCGCTGATGCCGCCGCCCAGGATGAGATCTCCACTGCTGGACGAGCTGGGCGGGCTCGAGCCCCCGTCTTCTTCCGTGCTGTTGTCGCCGCCGCCCATGCTGGCCGAGGACGGCCGCCGCAGCCAGGGGATGGGGGTGAGCAGCGCGCCGCCGAGCGACTCGTCGCTGCCGAGCAGTGAGGCGGCCGACTGCCTGTCGCTGCCGTCTGCGTCGGCGCTGTGCGCTCCATTGACCAGCCCGTTGGCCAGCAGAGACATGGCTGACATATCCGGGATGGCGGGCGGCAGCGGGTACACGTTGATGCCGCTGGTGACGCTGATGACGCGGTGCACGGCATGCAGATAGGGCGCCAGGTTGCGGTAGTGCTGGCGAGGGGCCAGCACCAGCTCCGAGAGCCGCTGGATGCTGTGCGGGGGGTATTCGGCAAAGTAGGTCGTGAGCGCCGTGATAATCATGTCGAGGAGCTCGGCGATCTGGCGCGGCAACACACTGTCGCCATGGCCATCACCCAGAGGCGACGACGACGACGGCGGAGGAGAGGAACTAGCGGGGCCCGCCGCCAGCCCGGCCGCCGGCCCGGAGCGGTGGCCGCCGGACGGGCTGGTGTTCTCCTTGTTCGTGTCTTCCTGCGAGGAATGGCCGCCGTCAGACGCAGCCGCCGCGGGGGTGGACCCGTTGACGCCGGCCATGTCGGAATGGGCCAGCGGCGCCAGCGCAGAGCTGGCCGCTGTGTAGAGAGGCCTCGGGGGCGGCAAGACGGGGATGTGGAACTCATTGTGGCAGATCTGGGAGCTTCTGGTCAGATCTGGAGTAAGTTGAAAAAAACAAAGGGAAAAAAGGAATAAAAGAAAAGGGACCGGAGGGAGGGGGAGGGGGAGGGGGAGGGGGGGGGGCAATCACGTACCGTCTCCAGCCGCAGCACAATCGTGCAGAGCAGGCGAGGCCAGGCAGCACTGAAGACAACAGAGGGTTAGCTACAGCTGCAGATACATCAACAAAAAAGGAGGACTCTCTGCCACGGAACTTTTGCCCGCCGCCCTTGCATACTAATCAATGGTGCCGCCAGCAGCCAGCCGGTGCAGCAGATCGTCGTCTGTGTCCGCGTCCATCATGCGGTCCCTAACGACAACGGGGTTGCGATGGCCGGAGGGGGGGAGACGTGCCGTGGTGTGGGCAAAGTGTTTTGGGTGTTTGAGGCTCTGGCCTCGTTGCTTTGCGCCTGCGCTAAACTGCATTCACCTTTTTCGGCCAGCACGCGCGTGTGGCTCGTGCGCGCTGATTAGATAGAGACAGTGCGTACACTAGTCCCCAGTATGCAAAGACCGCGGCCCTGCATGCCTGACCCCCCTCGAAGGGTGGGAACATGTGGGATGCGGGATGCCCGAATCGAGAGAAGAAAACGGCAAAAAAAAAGCCGGGCCCATTGTGCCATGGAACAACAATCGGGGGCCGGCACGATTCGATAAGAGAAGCGCAGTGTCACGAGTGAAAGGTTTCGGCCGTATGAGAAGCCGGCTTCCCCGCTGTTCACACTGTGCCAAGCACGCTAGGGACGCACAGCCATCGCCCTCGCCACTGCCCAGCACGAGGCCCCCCTGGAGCGGTGGCAGCGCCTCTTATTTTAGCAGGCTTCTTGGCGTGGGTGTCGGCCTTTGTGGCTGCTTGTAGTGCACATAAGATATTTGGCTACCCATGCCATCCCGTGGTTGGTTGCACATCTCGTATCCGCAGTACTCGCGGCCGCCAGACTTGGGTGGAGCAGGCTAATTAATACTCGAACTTTCCGTTGAAAGGGCCTCGGCCGAGTTGGGAGTTTTCATTTCACCACATCACCATGGATTTGCCGACTCGCAGATTCTTTTCTTTTTCTCGTAAATCGCTGCTTGGCTCTTCTGCTTCCCAAACGTCGTGCTCTGATCGAACCAGGTTTCACCGTCTGCCCCTGAACCCCCTGTTTCCCTTCGTGGATGCCTCGTCTGATTTCTTCGCGTTTCAGCCGTTAGAGGAATGCACAGGCTGGCCGCGCTACCGATACAGCACTGCCCTAAAGCCACGCCCGCTCATCCCTACGGGTCCCATTCTGCGCTAACAGCCTTTCCCACACAAGGCAGAACGCTAGGCGCGCCCTCTTCTCCTCTTTCTGGCCAACCGCACTCGTTCTTTTCTTGGCACCCCCCCCCCCCCTTCTTCTCACCAAGTCGTTTTCGTATAACGGCCCGGCTCCCATCCAGCAGGCGACCCCTTTCGTATACTCTTTTGCTTTTGGGTCCTTTGCCTATGCTCTCGTCATCCCGCTTAACAAGCGATATCCTCTTTCAGCTTCGGTCTGATCTCGAACTGCTCGACGGTTTTCTCCTCGTTTTTCCGTCATTTGCCGTTCGTCATCCGTCACTCGTCATCTTTCTCTCTACTCTCTTTTCTCTCGCCAGTACATCACGCGCCTCTGCGACGGCCGAAAACCAAGTTATCCTTCTCATATTAAAACGACCCGGGGGGTTTTTCTCCACGCATAGAAAAAAGAGCATACCCTCTCTGCCATCACACGCTCGCTTCAGTCCCATCATCGTCCTCCGGCCCAACTTTTTTTTTCTTTTTCTCCCTTGACCGGCCACTTCTTCACGACATCACTGTTACTCGACCACAGCCGTTCTACTTCTCGATAACCGGCTTTTCTGCTCTTCGATAACAGGCGACGAATTCGCGATTACATCAGACGCCCACCCCTCTCCATCGAGTGAACGACGAGAGACTTGGGCTACCAATAACCCTCTCCCCCTTTGTCCCTTTCCTGTTGCCCGTCCTGGCGACCCGACAGGAATCCCGGCGGTCGCTTCTGGCTGCCGATCCGGCCTTTGCTCAGCAGCCCTACAGTGCCATCAAGAACTATCACGCCAGTGCGCCTGTCATGCCCGTCGGCAAGCCTGGCATGTTTTCCTTCCTCTCGGGGCCATGGTCCAAGGCCTTCTTCGCCACCACCATCATCCAGACGCTGCTATGTTTGGGCTTTGAAGCGTGAGTGCCTGCTTTCCTTCTTTCCTTGCCGTCTTTCCGTGGCCCGGCCGTTCTGACCTTCCCCTCCCCCGGCATAGGTATATCTTTGGCGAGTTTGAGGACAATGTGAGCAACAAAGAAAACACCGCCGACAACAACTCCTTTTACCGCTCCATCCCGACCTTCTTGACGCTCTTCATCTTTGGTTTCGTGTACCAGGTCGTGCTCGTCTGGGACGCGCTGCGCATGAAGAACACTATTCAGATTATCGGCATCTGCATCTCCAACCTGGCCTTTCTAGTCTACGCCGCCATCCAGAATGACCAGATCAAAACGGCTATCCGGTCGCTGGATGCGGCCGGCGAAGTCAACAAGGAACTGGGCGTCGGCGGTCTCTGGAACCGCATCAAGCCCTACATCATGGCCATTCCCTGCATCATCGGCCTGGCCTCCATCTTCATGGGCTTCATTGCCTGGAAGCTATACCAGGCCTTTGCCTGGGACATTCTCAAGCAGATCGGTGCCGACCTGCGCATGAAGAAGCGTTTCCTCCACTACCAGGTAAGAATGACATCTCGCTTTTGTCTTTGGGGCGCTTTGGTCTTTGGGGGAGCCCCCCCCCCCCCTTTGCCTGTCCTTACACATCGTGCTAACCCCCGTGCCCAGATTTACATTGCTCTCCTCAAATTTGACTTCTTCTTCTTCCTGAGCTTTACTATCCAGTTCCTTGTCATCGTCACCAACAAGACCGATATCGAGTTTGGCCTGACGGCGGCTGCTATCCCCATTACCATTGCCATCTTGCTGATGGCGGCTTTCTGCACCCGCCACGAGATCAGGATCGGCATGGCCGTTAGCATCGTGCTCTACGTCTGCAGCTTGGCCTGGTTCTTCTTCAAGCTGGTCCGAATCTACCAACCCAGTCACAAGCAGTTCTACGTGGCTGTGCGCAAATCGCTTTCCGCCTTTGCTGTCATTACGATCATTCTCATCATTTTGACCATTATCAATGCCTTCATCTGCATGAGCAACTTCAACAAGGGCCTGAAGAACCACATCCTCAACCGTGATGGCGACGAGGAGAAGCTGCAGGACGATGTCAACTCCATTGGGCTGAACGACATCAAGCAGCCGGTACCAATTCGCATGACTATCGACTAAAACGGGCAGCTTCTTCTGCTCCCAACATATTGGCAATGCCGAATGATAGCAACAAAAAAAATTAAAAAAACAATAACAAGAAGCTTTTCTTTTTCAAACCCGGAACCCACCCGAGGGTGTTCGGGCCGAAGCGGTCATTTTGCATTCAACTACACACACAGCCTTGTTCTCAAGGGGTTCTACGTTTCTTCAATCTGCTTCCGTTCAACTCATACCCACATATCCTTATTACGACATGATTAACGATGGGTCCACCAGGTTCCTAGCACAGATTTCATATGTGTATCTTCCTTCTCTTCTCCCTCAACACCCATTTCCTTATCAAAGTAGGGCTTTTGTCCCGATGGCCTGTTTTATTACTCGATTCGTGTGCTTTTCCGTGCCATCAACTCTTGTGTCTGAATTTTGTCTATTTTATATTCCTCTTTGTCTTTTTGATCTTTGGTTCTCGTTTGGAATTTTTTACTTGTGGACTTGGGAGAGGGAGCTGGTCGTGGCTAATAGGAGCCAATACTTCTATCCCTCGGAATTTTAAGGAGGGGTTTTACTTTGTGCGGAAATTGTAAATGCGCGGCCCTCTAAAGGAGAGGGGACGTCTTTCTACGGGCTCGATGTTTTCTTTGTCTGACATATACCACTATATAAAATGTTACAAGCATGCGAGACCGCTGTCTGTTATTTAGATATGCCCAGGTTCCGGGTCACATTTGACCCGCTGTCCTATCCAAAGAGAAATATATCATAATCGCTTCCTTACCATTATGTTCGGGCAGGCTTATACAACGCTGTAAACCACCTTCATAACAACGCTGGTACCGCTCAGTTGAGTCAACAAATAAAAGGCAAAGCAATCCCCAACAAGCAAAATCAAGTTCCTGGTGGACAGTTTCAGAAAATTCAGATCCAGGCTTTCCTGTGGCCAATGCCTGCCAAAACGCCCCTCAAACCACCCCAGACTGAAACCAAATCGTAGCCAAGACACAGTCCAAGATGTACCAACATTCAGACTGGCATTCTTCATCCCGACCCCTCCATGCCAACCAACTGGTTCGTTCCACATGTACCAAGCATGGGCATAAGGAAGCAACCCCTCCCAATCCTTCTTCTGCATCCGGCAGGCCCGCTACCGAAGAACTGCTGGAGCCAGCCCACGGCCTCTGGAATGCTGCCGGCCTTTTAGTCAAACAGACCCTCGACGGGCCACCAGAGAGCCGGCACCATGCCGTGGTGCCCCAAACATGGACAGTTGTCCGGTCCTCGTTCAACGCCGATCGTTGGCGTAATTCCGCAGCCAGAGCTCTATCCATCGAGCCACCCAGGTCGGCAGCACCCGCTCGGGTTCCGGTGGTGTTTCAACGGGAATAGGCTGCACTTCCAGATTGTGTAAATCGGAACGTGTGGTAGAAGTGTCGGAGGAACGGTCCGGAGAACTCGAGCGATCCTAACGAGAGCTGGGGATGTGATGCTGATGCCCGTCCTGCCGAGCGTGGGAGCAGTTGTCCTACAGAGTGATCTGCCGCGCGTCCCTGGTGTTGCCCTCCAGAGGGCAGTAGGGGCACTTGAACCTGCCGCCCTTTGCCAGGTTCTGCAGCGACTCTCTTGCCAACACATGTCCACACAGCAAGCGCATGGGGGGGTTCTCCTCGGTTGTCTGCTCCTTGGAAACAGGGCATACAAAGATGGAATGGTAGAACATGGAGGACGGCAGCGGCGTTTCAAAGGCCAGTTCGTTGGCCGTGGTCCATTCGGTGCGCTTGCTGCGTGTGGCGCCGATGAACTTGATCAGGCGAGGCAGGGCAATGGCACCGGCCGTGGCAGCAACGTACAGCGGCGACTCGGCCGAGAGACCGAGCAGGGAGCAGAACTCGCGCGTAAAGGTGGCAGCGACCTCGTCAAAGGCAGACTCCGTATCGAGGACGGTGGCGTAGGGCGAATCGCGGATGTTGGATGAAAAGACTAGCGCAGCGGCCAGCCGCTGGATCTCGCAGAGGTGGCGCTCGTGGAAGCGACTGAAGTGGTCCTGGGCGTACTTAAAGGCAAGAGTAAGGTTGCTCCCGGCGGTGGGCACGGCGACGGAGAGACCTCGGTGCGGGCCTTTGGCCAGCCATATAAATTGCAGCTTGCAGAGCTCAAACTGCAGGTTGGAACCTCGTCGTTCCAACGCTGTCGAGTTGGCTCTTGCCCAGTCTATTGCCGGCTCAAGGTCGCGCGTCTTGATGGACTGGAGGATAGAGTACATGCGCTGGAACTTGTTTTGCAGGTCTAGTGATTCGAGCTGGGTGAAGCTGGAGACGGCAGAGGCGGTGCTGCTGGCGTTGTGGCCATTTGCCATGGCTGTATCGTCATCCCCGTGCGCATTGCCGTCGTTATTCTGTTCGTCAGTCCTTGCTACTTGGCGAACTTCTTCCATGAACGTGCTGGCAGCCCCAAAATGGCCCTCGCGCAGCAGATGCATGGCAATGGCCCTGTTTATCAACGCTGGATGACCGGCCATAACGTCATGGTCAGTGGGAAGGGGTGTCGCCGGAAAGCTCTGCCATGTGGCGTAATTGTGGTCAGCAGGGCCAAAGGAAAGGCAAAAAAAAGAGTACCAGGGACCCACGTACCCGGTCGAGCGTCTTGCCAAACTCTTTTTGTGCCTTTGAGACGGCCTTGAGGTCGTCATTGACCGTCTCAAACGCCTCTTTCACCGGGTTCTGGAGCTTTGTCAAGACAAGGCTCACGGAATGGGGTTCTTGTCCTGGACGGGACGCTTGTCAGTGTCGGTGCCGAGGACACGCCCGGGGAGTTTCCAGTTACCTGCAGCAACCTGTTCCCGAGCTTCTGTGAGGCGAGCAATGATCTTGTCCATGTCCTCCACAGCAGATGTGAGGCGGGCTCGCTGTGCCACTTTGGCAAGCTCGATGCGCAGTGGCGGGATTTTGTCCGCCATGATGTGCCGGTCGCTGTACACAAGACCGCAAACAGGAGTAAAAGAGGGCACCTAAACCAAATGGGCGTCGAGGGCGGATCTCGGTGGATTGCTAGGAGAGGCCAGCTTTGCTGCAATGGAGACGACTGTTTTTTGTTGCGTCGTCTGGAAGCTCTCGGTTCTGATCGCTCTAAAGCCGCAATGCTGGAAAGATCGGCTTCGCTGCCCTTTGAAGGGACATGAATCGAAAGGAGAAGACTAAATCATGGAAAAGTTACGTGACGTTGTCGTATAGGATCGAGGCGCAGTGAGACGATTGCAAAGGCGGGTGGTGGTGTCAAGAGGGGAGAGAGGTCATTGTTCAGAGTGTGCAGGAGCCTATGGAGCAAGATACGTAGTAAGTACTTGTGCAGGCCCCACTTTAATGTGCTCGTGCTCCGTAAGAGGGGCTCGACACGGGGTCCACTCCCGGCAAACCAATCAGATGAACATTTTCTTAGCGTGATTGACAAGGCAGGCGCGAGGCAAACAGATTGTAGCAGGAGAGGCAATGACGCAAGTCACATGGGGAAGCAGCAGCGGAGATGCCAAACGCGCAGTTCACTCATAGATCAGTCCTAACTTTTTCGCGCCTCGAGCTCACCATCGACCCGATTACCTTTTGGCTCTGCAGCCACCATGCCGGCGTGCCGCACGTCCCGACCGTGACCCCCCTACCGAGAGAGTGAGAGAGAGAGAGAGAGAGAGAGAAGAGAGAGCGACAACCGCCGCCGACGAAGCTGCCATTGCCGCGATTTTTCGACCGCTGTCGTGTCGGGACTTTGTTCTTTCTTATGCGTGCATATTACCGCGGCAGCTGAGAAGCTTGTGCTGCTGGTGCGGCCATGTCTTTTCTCTTGAACCTGTCGTCCCTGCAGTCTCCGGACGGACGTGCTCACCGAGAGGAGGAGCTCACCGCCGCCCGGCTTTCGACCAAGCCTCGCGTTCCGAACCATGCTATCCAACCTACGGCCCCCGATGTTCTGCAGCAGCAGACCCCGGCAGCGGGGGAGGCTTCTCCGCTGAAGCAGACGGTGTCTCTGCCTGCGGCCGCGTCGTCATGCACAACCCCCCCCGGCCCCGACCGCCGGCATGTTGTCACTCCCGATCCTGTGGCCTTCCGGTACGTGTAACCCAGCGAGCCAGCCTCGAACGTTCTTGCTCCTATTTTCCCTCCAATTTCTGACGGCAATCTTGATACGGCCAGCTATCTCCAGGAGGACAAGAGTGTCAGCGTGGTCGAGCGGCGGGCCATTCTCGTCGGCTACGAACTCTACATTGTTGAGCAATGGGCATGCTCTCGACAGTCTCCCACGATTGTGATCACGACCTACACGGGAGACCCGAACCACTCGGTGGTTGTCGGCGTGCTGTCTATGCCAGCGGACGAGAGAGATTGGACGCCTCGGCAGAGGGTGTACTTCAAGGCCATGCAGCAGTACCATGCCCGCCCCAAGGAGACGGCGTTTGGCGAGCTCATGGCCACCAACCTCAGCAGTTTTCCGTCGGCCCTGACGGTCATTGCCGTGCCCGGCGGCGATGCGCTCCGGCACAAGCAAGACTTTATCGTCAACGAGGACTTGAAGCGGCTGGGCTGCTCCGGGCGGTCTGGGTTGACCATTTCCGCGCCGACGCGGGCCACACAGGAAAAGTTCCAGTCCCTGTACAAGACGAGCGACCGGATTCTCTTTTGCGAGTCCGTGCTTGAGATGATCAAGATGTGCCAGACGGCGCTGTACATCTTTGGCATGCTGCAGCCGTGGTACATTGACGGGCTGCTCTGCGACGTGACGGAGAAGGCCATCAACGACTGGTGGGCCGAGGTCGGCGCAGAGTACTACAACGAAGAGCCGACGGACGGGATTCTTGGGCCGACGACGGTGGCCGCCCTGCTAGGCCTGCTGATGGGGGCGCGGAACCGGCTGGCCTGGTACGGGGCGCCGGTGGCCAAGGATGTGTTTGACATTGACAACATGCTCAAGGGCATCGGCGCATTCCAAAAGGCGCTGAAAATCGAGAGGACGCGGCGGCTCGACCACCAGACCTTGCGCAAGCTGCACGCGGCCACGGCCAAGGCGGCGGCGGGTGACGTGGGCTGGGGGGTGCAGAAGGCGGTCAAGTCGACCGTGGAGGGCTTTGGCGGCAAGCGTGGCGAGATTGTGTTTGGCATGGTGGGCGGCAAGGACAAGGGAAACATTGGCGACATTGAGACGCTCGATGTGGACAAGTTTATCAGCCTCGTCTATGGCGAGCGCGCCAAGTGGCTCTGGCGTGGCAAGCAGCGCAGGACGCACGGCGGCGCGGCGGCGCCCGACACGACGGACGGCTACCTCGAAAAGGGAAGCAGCAACGAGACGGCGGCCGGGCTGCTGTCGGTGGTGGGCGAGGACGCGTCGCCGACCGGCGGGTCGAGCAGCAGACGAGCGCACTCTGTGCCCCGAGAGACTGACGGTGCGGCGGCGGCGGCGACGACGACGGAAGAAGCAGCAGACACGCTGCCGCCGAGAGACGAGCGCACGGCGGCGACGGCGGCGACGGCGACGACGGCAACGACGGCGACGACGACGAACCTATCCTCTCTGACGCCGGTGGACACGGCCCTGGGCGGCGCAACAAACGACAGCCTGGGCGAGCGCGAGCGCGACATGCGGCGCAAGACGGTATTCAAGAGCGTGGCTGGAAAGGTCAGCGACGCGCGGACTGGGTTCGGGCGCATCCGGGATGCGGTTGGTGGTGGCCTGCGAGGGCATTCCAGCCGGCCGTCACGGGATGATCTGCCAGGCAGCGCGCTGATGTCGTCGTCGTCGGCGGCAGCGACGCCGGCGACATCGGTTCCTCTGTCGGGTGGTGGTGGGTCGGCGACGGGCATAGCGGCGTTGGCCCAGACCTCGACGTCGCTGTCGAGTCCGGCGATGGCCGGGCGCGCGTTTACGTGGAAGAACAAGCCGGAGGAGTACCGCAACGCCTTCCGCCAGGAGAGGGACCGGGCGGCGGCGGCGGGCGACGTTTTCGGTGCACGAGCGGACCGCGCGGGACCAACATGGTTTGGCCCGAGAGACGACTCTGTGGCGGCAGCAGCAGCAGCAGGACAGGCACGAGGCTCGGGTGCGGGAACACAACAGCAGCAGCAACAACAACAACAACAACAGCAGCATTGGCAGCTTGTGGAGGGCCTGGTAGCGGCAGCGGCAGCGGCAGCGTCCCTGCCGGGGTTTGTGTCGCTGCCCAACGGCAAGGCGCACCAGATCCGGCGCGAGATCAACACGACGGCAGACACGTCTGCGGCGGGCTCTGTGATTGACGAGGCGGACCTTCAGGGAACGATCCTGGAAGCAGAGCGAACCTTTGGGCCGCAGGTGACATGCCTGCTGCGGCGGCACAGCGTGGCGGGCATGCGAACGGCGGCAGCGGCGGCAGCGGCAGCAGCAGATCCTTTGGAAGATGCCTGGCCGCGACGGCTGTCCTTTAGCATGGCCGAAGAGGCGGTGTTGGGGTGGAGCGAGATTGCGGAGGTGACGGGGGAGGCGGACGAAGAGGACGACGACAGCACGGAGGCGGCAGCGGCAGCGGCAGCGGCAGCGGCAGCGGCGGCGGGCGGCGGCGGACAGCTAGAGGACGGCAACGAGGCGTCGGCGGCGCGGCTGTCCAAGTACGCGGCGGCGCTGTCGCTGGAGCGCGGGCTGTACCAGCGGCTGTCGGCGGTGCGGGACGTGCTGGGGCCGGTGCTGCTGGACAAGGTGGAGGCGCTGGAGATGCTGGACCGGGTGTACGAGCAGCAGATGGAGGAGGTGCAGGGGGTGTTCTTCCGGCTGTCGGAGGGCTACGAGCAGGTGCAGGAGAACAGCCAGGAGGTGATCCGACTGGGGCGGGCGCAGGCGGCCGAGGCGACGCGCGAGGTGGAAATGCTCATGGCCAAGGTGGAGTACGAGATTGGCGCGCTGGTGTCCAAAGTGCAGGACATGGAGGACGGCGTGCGGCAGTTTGCCGAGCAGGTGGAGGACGTGGAGCGGCGGGCGGACGAGCTGCAGCAGCAGCTGGCCACGGAGAGCTGGCTGCACTGGTTTGTGCGCAGCCTGACGGGCATTGGCACGGGGCCCAACATTATCCAGGCGGCGGAGTCGTGAGGGGCGGACGCCTGCCTTTTGCCTTTTTTTTCAGACTGCATCCCAGCGAATTCATGGCGGCGGAGTTGGCCTGTTTGTGTTTTGTGCTGTGTTTTGTGCTGTGTTTTGTGTTTTGTTTAGTGTTGTGTTTAGTGTTGTGTTTTGTGTTTGTATTTTGGGTTTCAGTCTTTGTCTTTTCTTTTGCCGTTCCGGCTGCAGCTGCACATAGTAATCCTGCAAACAGAGTACAAACAGTCCACATTCCAAAAGAGCAGAGATGTGCCATCCCGTCAAAGGCCGCCCTATCGTACAGCACCCCCCGGCCCGGGCCCGGGGCAGCCCTCAGCCGGCAAAGCCGAAGCCGCCGCCGGCACCGCCGCCGCCGCTGCCGCCTTGCCGGGCCTGGGCCTCCTTCTGCATCAGCTCGGACACGGTCATGTGCACCGAGAAGAACTTGGCGGCGCAGCGGTCGAGGCAGACGCTCTCGCCCTTGTTGAGGTCGCCCTCGCGGTAGTCGCTGGGCACGCACTTGGCGGAGCAGGACTTGATCAGGCTGGGGCGCCGGTCAGTCGCTGGCGCAGCCGGGACAGGGAACGGACCAGGAAAAAAAAAGAAACATACCGGTTGTGCATGTCGGCCATCATCTTCATCTCCGACTCCACGGCGGCAATCTTCTCGGCCGACGTCGGCTGCGGCCGGCCGATTCCGAAAAAGGACATTGCGAGAGTGTGCAGGGGTAGTGTGTGCAGGGGAAATGGTTCTCTGTGTTGGGCGTGTGTGTCGTGGAGCAGGCCTTGCCGGTTGTCGTGAGCGAGTTGTCGAGGTGTTGTCGAGTTGTCGAGGACTTGTCGGTAGTGCTGCTAGAGTGACGTTTTTCGCACTGAGCATCCGTGATTGGCTCGCCCAGCGGGTGGGGCCCGTGGCTCCCATAAAAGTGGACAGCACGCAAAAAAAGGTTTCTCGAGCTTCTTTTTCATTTCACACAATACATACGGTACAGCCTTTCTGTAAGTAACGCCCTTTTACGCACCTTCCACCCATTGCGCCGCTTGCTCTACATGATGAATCCAGTAAAACATTAGAACCGTTGCGACTGACGCGGGCTTTTGTCCGCATGTGATCTCAACTGCCAATATTCTGATTTTTAGCGGCGCATATCCTCTTTTCCTCTCCCCCTTCCGTTTTGCAAAATTTAGAACACACCTCGACAAGTGGCTGACGCTGAGTGTGGGCAGAAATGTGCTGCGGCTGCGTGTGCGGCCTGCCTTTGCCATGAGCGCGTCCGCCCTGCCCGGCCTCCTCTTCCTGCGGCCCTATGCGGCCCTTGTAGCCCCCTCGGCCCGCGGCCGGGCGGCGTACCTCGGCCTGTACCAGTCTGCCTGCCGCCAGCGGTGCCGGCAGGCTCGGAGCAGCGGTCCTGCGGCCTGGCCTCAGAAGCGGCCAAGCAGCACCGTCTCGGGGTCCGGCAGCACCGTCTCGGGGTCCGGCAGCCGGGCTCCGGAGGCGACAGACGGCCACGGCGACGGCGTTGGTCACGACCACGACCACGACCACGACCACGATCGCTCGGCCGTTGCGCTGCGTGTGCATGAGCTTGCCGCGGCCGGCGCGCTGCGCTACCCGCGCTACCAGCCGCTGGCGCCGCGGCAGTGCGTGGCGGCCTTTCGCAGCGAGTTTGCCTCTGTCTCTGCCGACAGCAGCGACAGCGACAGCCGGCGCGTCGAGCTGAGCGGCCGCGTGCTGTCGGTACAGCGGCTCGGGGCCAAGCTCATGTTCCTCAAGCTGCTCGACGAGGGCGAGCAGGTCCAGGTGATGTGCAACCTGCGGCAGCTCCGGGCCGGCGATGCGGAGCCGGCCGGAACCGGAGCCGGAACCGGAACCGGAGCCGGGGCCGGGGCCGGGGACGGACCCGGCGTGTCTCCAGCCGCGTTCAAGGCGGCGGCGCGGCTGCTGCGGCGCGGCGACCACGTGGCCGTGACGGGCCGGGCGACGCGCACGGCGACGGGCGAGCTGACGCTGGCGGCCGATGCGCTGCCGCGCGTGTGCGCCCCCGGGCTGGCGCCGCTGCCGGCGCGGCTGCGCGACGCCGACACGCGCGCGCAGCGGCGGCACCTGGACCTGCTGGTCAACCCGGCGGCGGCGGCGACGCTGCGGCTGCGTGCGTGTCTGCTGCGCGAGATGCGCGCCTTTTTCGAGGCTGCCCGCTTCGTCGAGGTGCAGACGCCCATCCTGGCCGACCTCGCCGGCGGCGCCGTCGCCCGGCCGTTTGTCACGACGACGACAACGGCGGCGGGGGCGGCGGCGTCGTCGCTCGACACGGCCGCCGGCACCTCGACGGGCGCGCGCGCTCTCAGCTTGCGCATCGCGCCCGAGCTGTGGCTCAAGCGCCTCGTCGTCGGCGGTCTTGACCGCGTCTTTGAAATCGGGCCCGCCTTCCGCAACGAGGGCATCGACGCCACTCACAACCCCGAGTTCACCACCTGCGAGTTTTATGCCGCTTACTGGACTCTGCCGCGCCTGCTCGCCGAGTCTGAGCGCCTGCTGGCCCACCTGGCCCGCGCCGCCGCCGCTTTCCGCCAGTCTGCCACCGGCGCCGGCCTGGACTCGTCATCGTCGTCGTCGTCGCCGTCGTCGTCGCCGTCGTCGGTCGATCTGTGTGCTGCTGGCGGGCCGTTTGTTCGCCTCGAGTTTGTGCCCGCCCTCGAGGCTGCTCTGGGCTTTACCTTGCCCGACCTCGACGCTCCTGATGCCTATGACCAGCTGCAGCAGCGGCTTGCCGCGTCGGGTTCGGGCACGGTCTCCGACTCCGGCTCCGGTCCCGGCACCGACCCCGGCTCCGCCACCGACCCCGGCTCCGGCGATCTCGTCAAGCTGCTGGACCGCCTGGCCGGCGCGCACCTCGAGCCGCGCTCGTTTGCCCACGCCGACGGGCCCCTGTTCATCACCCACCACCCGGCCTGCATGTCGCCGCTGGCCAAGAGCTTTTCGTGCCCGCGCACCGGCCAGCGCGTCGCCGCCCGTGCCGAGCTGTTTGTCGACGGCCGCGAGCTGGCCAACATGTACGAGGAGGAAAACGACCCGGCACAGCAGCGCCGCAAGATGGAGCAGCAGCAGGCGGCTTCGAGCGCGGATGCGGGTTCGCCCCCCTCCGTCGACGAAAACTACATTGCCGCTCTCGAGTCCGGCCTGCCGCCGACCGGCGGCTGGGGCTGCGGCGTCGAGCGGCTCATCATGCTGTTCTCGGGGGCACGCCGCATTGCCGACTGCCTGAGCTTCGGCACCCTCCGCCACGTGGTGGCGACGTCCAGGGGGTAGCAGGGGGGGTCAAAGGATGAAAGATTAGATTCAGTCGTGAGCGTAATGCTATCAAGCCGTCTCGCCGTCTCGCCGTCACGCAAACCGTCAAGCCGTCTCGCCGTCACGCCGTCTCGTCGTCACGCCGTCACGCCGTCACGCCGTCTCGCCGTCACACCGTGCGCCGGACAGGTCCCCTACCCGTCAATCAGCCGCGAGATGCTCTCCGCCTTGATGACGCTGTTCTGCTTGTCGTCGCGCGAGACGCGGTAAAAGGTGTCGCAGAAATCCGAGCACTGCATGTGCCGCAAAAACTCCTCGTCGTGCGTAATCACAATCAGCTGGAAGTTGGCCTGCGCCTGCCGCGCCCGGATGATGCCGTGCAGCGCCACCGCCAGCGACCGGATGTTGTCGCTGTCCAGGTTCGTCGTCGGCTCGTCCAGCGCAATCAGCCCGCAGTGCACGCCAAACGACTCGGCCAGCGCCAGCCGGATGATGATGCTGGCCAGCACCTTTTGGCCCGCCGAGCAGCGCCCGCGCATGTCCATCTCCGTGTCCTGCTTGACCATGCACACCCGGTAGTTGTAGTTGCGCTTGCTCGTCACCACCTCGTTGTCCGACCGGATCAGGATCGTGTCAATGTCCGTCCCCTGGTACGTCGCCCGCCACAGCTCGCCCGCCACCCGGTTGACCTCCTCCATCTTGAGCGAGTGGTACTCCATAATCGCCTTGTCCAGCGCCGCCGCGTACCGCCCCAGGTCCTCGATCGCCGCCTTGGTCGTCTCCACCCGGATGTGCGCCTCGCGGTACCGCGCCTCCGCGTCCTTGTACTCCTGCTGGTACTCCTCCAGCAGCCGCAGCAGCTCCTCGTCCTTAGTCTTCATGCTGCCCCAGATCGCGCTCCGCTCCGCCAGCAGCTTGCTGTGCTGCACCTCGATCCGCTTCGCCTCGCCCACCAGCCGGTCGTAGTCGTCCTCCGCGTTGCGCGCCTCCAGCTCCAGCATCTCCCGCCGCAGCCCGTCCAGCAGCCGCGAGTTGCGCCGGTAGCTCAGGTTGTCCGCCATGTTCTTCTTCTCCCGGTCGCTGTTGTCGCGCTCCGCCCGCATCTGCCGCACCTGTTCCGCCAGCCCCGCCACCTCCTGCTCCGTCCGCGCCATCGCCTGCTCCAGTTCCGCCAGCGCCGCCGCGTTCGCCGCCAGCTGCCCCGGCCCGCCCCGCTCCACGTAGCTCTGCAACTCCGCCTCCACCCGCTGCAGCTCGCTGACCGTCTGCGCCACCCCGTCGCGCCCCTCCGCGCTGGCCCGTTCCTTCTCGCGCCCCCGCTGCAGCATGTCCTGCCGCATCGTGTGCGCCTTGACAATCTCCGGCTCCAGCGCCTCCAGCTCCCGGTCCGTCTGCTGGATCGCGGCCCGCTGCTGCCCGCTCTCCTCCTTGAGCCCCTGCATCTGCTGCACCAGGTCTGCCTTGCGCTCCGCCTGCCGCGCTGCCTCTGCCATCTGGTTCTTGAGCTCGCTCTTCTCCAGCTCCAGCCCGCTGATCGCGTCGCGCATGCGCTGCCGCTCCTCCGACAGCTTGCTCGCCCGCGCCTTGGACGCCCGCAGCTGCTCCGCCAGCTGCGCCTGCCGCTCCTGGATCTCCTCCGCGCTGCGTGGAGACGACGACGACGACGACGACGACGCCCCCCCTCCGCCTGAATGCTGCTGCTGCTGCTGCTGTGACGCCAGCCGCTCAATCTGCCTCTCCGACTCGTCCACATCCCGCACCGCCTGAGCCATGCTCGCCACCGTCTTCGTCATCGACTCCACCTCTTGCCGCTTCTCGTCCGCCTCCCGGAACGCCGCATCCAGATCCTCCAGCTGCCGCACCGCGCCGTCCCGCTGCGCCTCCGCCGCCGTCAGCTCCGCCTGCAGCCCGGGCAGCTCCGCCTCCAGCCGCCGCAGCGTGTCGTACTGCGCCCGCACCGCCCGCAGCTGGCCCAGGTTCTGCTCTAGCACGTCCTTTTCCTGCTCCAGCTCCCGCTTCTGCTTGTCGTCCAGGTTCTTGGCAATCTTCTCCAGCAGCTTCGACCGCTCGCGCGGCTGCTCCGCAAACGACCGGTCGCACAGCGAGCACTTGTTGAAGCGGTTGAGCACCTTTTGCGACTTGGAATAGTAGTCCTTCAGGTGGTCAAACAGGCTAATGTCCTTTTCCGCCGTCAGGATCTCCGACTCGAGATTGTCCAGCTCCTCCTGGTAGTCCTCCACCACCACCGCCACGTCGTCGCCGCCGCCGCCACCCGCCTTGACCTCCTTGAGAACACCGAGCACCGCCGCCTGGCTGCGCGCGCTCTCGGCCGTCATCTTCTTTTGCCGCTCGCGCAACGTCGAGAGCGTGTACTCGATCTGCTTCAGCTCCTGCTGCTTGTCCTCGACTTGGCTCCGCGCCGCCGCCGCCGCCGCCGCGTGCCGCTGGGCCACCGCCTGAAACTCCGCCTCGACCGACTCGGGCGTCCAGCCGGCGCCAACAACGGCAGCGAGCCTCTCGTTCCACGTCGTCTTGAGCGTCTCCAGTCGCCGCTTGCGCTCCGCGTGCTCCTTCTTCCGCAGATCCAGCTGCGCGCGGTCCGAGGCCCGCCGCATGCAGTCCACCAGCTCGTGCGTCAGCCTGTCGTTTTCGCTCTCCAGCTGCCACGTCTTGTTCTTCTCGCTGTCAATCTGGCCGTCCATGTCGGCAGACTGGATGTCGGCCGTCGCCTTGGCCAGCCGCGCCTCCACGTCGCCAAACGTCGACGCCAGGATGGCCTGCGCGCCCTCGTCGGCATCCAGCTTCTGAATGTCTCGCTGCAACAGGGCCATGCGCTTGTCCACGGCCGCGATGCGCTGCCTCGCCGAGACACGGTCCTGCATGCGGGCCGCCTTGCGCGTCTCCAGCTCGGTGATGGCGGCCGTGGCTTTCTCCAGCTCCTTGGCATTCTCGCGCTGCAGACGCTCGAGCTCCCGTCTCTTCTCCTGCAGCACCTTTTCGATCCGGTCACGGAACAGGCGGATCTGGCTCTCTCCGAGGTCCTTGCGCTCGTAAAAGTCGCGCATCTCATGCTTGGCCGCGGCCTCGTGGATCATCTGCATGCGTGTCTGGAGTTGGCGCTCGTACTGTTCCTTGTCGGACTGGTACTTGCCCTGTTCTGCCTGCTTCAGGCCGAGGGCGCTGCGGTGCTTTCTGAGCTCTGCCTGTGCCTTACGGAGCTGGAACTCCCGCTCCTCCGTATCATGCTGCAGCTGGGCCAGGGTTTCTTCGTACTGGCGGAGGTGCTCTTCGAGCCACTCGTCAGACTCTGTTCGCATCTTGGCAATGCTGTTTTTGAGCTCGGCAATGGTCTCGCTGCGGACGCTGTACTGGTCCTGCTTGCTCTTGAGTTCCTGGATGATGCCGAAAAAGGACGCGGCCTGCTCTCGCCGTTCCTTGGCCATGTCTTGCATCTCGTCCATCTGGCGCGTCAGGTCCTCGCCCTGTTCACGCAGGTCCTCGATCTGCGTCTGCAGGGCCGCCAGGTGCTTTTCCACGCGCTGGCCCTTTTGCTTGGCCTCTTTGCTGGTGGCCTCGAGAATCTTGAGGCGCTGTAGCTCCTCGCCGTTCTTCTTGCGCACAATCTTGATGTTGTCAATGGCCTTTGTGTAGCGCAGCGCCTCGAAAATCTCATCGAACCGTTTCTTGAGCGCTGCCGGTTCGCTCATGGGCCAGAGCGACTCGTCCTGGTGGCAGAAGATGACAGCGTCGAGAATGGCTGGCGACACGCCGAGACTGCTGGGCACTAGCGTGTTGAGCTCGGCCACCTTCTTGGGCACGTCGCTGCGCTCGCCGTTGTTGTAGGTGAGCAGGGAGCCGTCGAGCGTGGTCATGGTTCGCTGAGTCTTTTTCATCTTTACCTGCAAGCTGCGGGTGACGACGTGCCGCTGGCCCACGGTCGACTGAAACGACAGTTTGACCTGGCCAAGAACGACGTTCTCGCCACAGAGCTAGATATGCGGGGAGCACACGGCTGTTAGCATTTGCTGGCTGGTCCCAGACAACCGGTGGGTAGGACAGTGGGATGCGAGGGGAAAGGGGGGGGGGGGATCGCCTTCTCACCATCGGGTCGTGGACAAAGGCGCCATTCTTGCTGTTAGGTGGCTGCTCGCCGGTCGTTGCGTACTTTAGGGCCTCGATAATGGTCTGCGGCGTGCGTTGCGGTCAGCAGGAAGCAGAAGAAGCGGCAGCTTCGAGGAAAGGACCAGAGGCCACGTGTAAACGCACAGTCTTTCCAGAGCCGTTATATCCAACGATGAGGGTCAGAGGCGTGTTGAACTGCATAGACTCCTGGACGGCCGGGCTGAAGGACCGGATGCTATACAGGAGCGTCAGCGTCAGCGTCAGGTTAGGCGTTGACGTCAGGGCTGGGGATGCTCACCCCCGGATTCCGAGCTTGTCGATCTTTGCTGGTGAGGATTAGTCTGCGGTTGTAGCATGGTGGAAACAGGCGAGAAAATAGTATTGCACGTACACCTGGTAAGGAAAGTCAGCACGAGCTATACTTTGGCTTGAGGAGGAGAAAGAGAAGAAGAGGGTTACATGTGGATGACGACGATCAACTTACATTTTAGCAAGGGCTTTGCCGTCTCTAGAGAATTGTGTTGGTATTGTCCATCCAAGAGCAATTCGGGTACCCTCCCGAGCTGCCAGAGGTGCCTCTACACAGTAGGAGATGGGGAAAAAGACGGACGAGATGGTCCAAGCTAATCTGGATGGCGATGTGAAGTGGCAGCCATTAAAGTACAGACGCGGGTTCTAGCGCGCCTGCCTGGGGGCCTGCGCGGAGTCACGTGACTCTAAAAGTGTTGAACGGTCCCTATAGGCCCCGAATAGAAATGCGACGCTAACCACTTCTGTAAATTTCTCCACTTAATTTTTTCAAACCCAGCTCTGTCACGTGCATAGTTGCAGGCACGTGCTTAATTTTCATCGCCGGATCCGGCTGTGAATACAGGCTAAGATACGGCTCTGCTATTAGCCAGCCCGTACAAAGGGCTGTAAGGTAGTATATATACCCTCTTTCTCTTCTAATTTCCCGCGTTTACATCTTCTTTTCTTCATTTTATCTTCTTCTTACACTCTGTATGCCACTGCAACAACTGCGATATTACTACGCTTTTTTTTTTATACAAGTAAGTGGTTAAAAAGCCTCTTTACATAGTAACAACGTTAATACATACAGTGGAAAATTAAAATCCCGGTGCCCAGTATTAAAGCTAGGTTAATACCGCCGTTGCTGCCGCCGCTGCTGCTGCCGTTACTACTACTGTTGCAGCTCCCGCTGCTACAGGTGGCACAGCTAGTAACGGTGGTGGCGGCAATAGTAACGGCGCCGGTACACCTAGCGTAACCGGTGCAGCCGGTGCGGCTAATGCTTAATACACCTTAAAAGGTGTAAAAATAAAGTGGCCTATTAATCCCGAAGTACGTCGCCTTTGTTTTTTAACCTGTACAAGCCGGCAGCTAACATTTTACAAATGCTAAACCTTAAAGTAAACCCTTTTACCTTCGGCGTTTAGTTTGTTAACTGCGTTAATACAGACTTAATCAGGTAAAGGCGGTTTATTACAAGGAACTTAAGGAAGTTGTTAAACCTAACTATATATATAAACAAGCTACTTTACTTCTTTAAACTAATAAAATAAAAATCTTACACAAAGCCTTACTTAATTCCAGCTACGCAGCACCTAGGAACAAGACCTAGCCTTTACGCGTACAAGCAATTTCAAGGCCGTTTTTATCTGTATACAAGGCTAAACTAACCCTACGGCCTGTGTAACGTGCAGTAAAAGGCGGGGACCTTTTACGGCGTGCCGGAGCTTTACCGGTGTAGCAGATAGAATTTACTGCAACTACCACTAAAATTTTAATAGTAAAAATTGTAACGCAGTTACGCCGGGTACTAAGCGTAGTTAACGGGCTGCAGCGTAGTAAGCAGCGTAGCAGGCAACGTAGCAAGCAGCGCAGCAGGCAACGGTGTAACAAGCGCAGTAAACAACGGTGCAACAGGCGTAACAGGCGTTGCAGCCTGTTACACCTATTAAAAATTAAAAAAAAAAAGGTCTTATAGACGTGGTTAAAAAGCTAGGCTTTAATAAAAAGGAAAAAAAGCGCCTAGTACGGTTTTTACGGAAAGCTGTTAAGCTTTTAAAAGAAGAATTAACTAATAACGGGGTTTAATTTATATTAATTTTAACTTAAAAATATATTTACTTTAAAAAAATACAACTTTACATTTTTTTAAAGTAAAAAAAAACATATGTAAATATTTATTTTTATTTTATTTAAAAAAATATATATAACGGATTTAATTTAAACAAAGTAAAATCAACACTATCTACAAACTAAATACAAAATTAAACAAGTGTAAAATATAAAACATTAACGTTAAACCTAGTAATAATATATAAAAAGGCGGTGCTTACCTCTCTCGCCCCTTCTTAGCCAGGTGTAAAGCATAGTACGTTAATGCTTTTACTCCTTAATCTAGTTTACTAAGTCCTTAAAAGGTTTTAATAAATGCACTAAACCGTTAAACATCTTAACATTCCCTTTAATATATAAGTCTTCTATTAAGGCAGTTACCGATTTTAACGTCGCCTGTAGTTTTTAATAGTCTGCTTTTAAGCTTTAGTTATCGTTTTTAACCTGTACCGCGTTGTTTTCATCGTCACCATCGTTACCATCGTCGTCGTTACAAGCGTTTAAAATATCGTCGTTATCTAAATCACTGTCTTCGACAACGGTAACAAGCTGCTGTAAAGCAGGCTCCGGCTTTAGTACAGCTTAAAATTCGTCCCGTAACACTAGCGCCGAATAAGACTAAAATGGCCAGCGTTTCTTACGCCGCGCCTCGTCGAAAAATAACGGGTTTATAACAAAATAGTAGTAAAAAACAAGGTGCTTATAAATAAGAAAGCGGCTGTTTAAAAAGTGCGTGCAGCAGTAAACCTAGCGATTTAAGTTTGTATAATACTAACTAACATCCTTTAAGTCGATAAAATAGTTTATAATATACCTTTTTAAGTTTCTTTACTACTTTTTAAATAACTTCCTTTAACTGGCAATTACTACACGGTAGTCTTTTACTAAAATTACTTTTATTTTACGCACCGTTGCAAGGAGAATCTTTTAAGTGATAATTTAAGCAACCATGTCGATTCGCGGTCGGTTAAAACTGTGTAAAAAGTCGTGTTTAATAACCCGCTAATAGGATTTAACAATCATAGTTGTTTTCAATATAGGAATCTCTTTTACATAAGTAAAACGAGCCTATTACACTTATTTTATCGGCTTATACCAATTAAAAAACATGTATACCTAAAGCCGATATTAATTCCTTTCGTAGTAAAATTTATACATCTCTTAGGCGCAGCGTTGGTGGATTTCGTTAAAGTTGTAAAACCGCCCGTCTTTGTTTAAAATTAAAGGGTGCATGTTGAAATGGTATGTAAACATTTAAATAACAGCGTCTTTATTAGCTGTAGTAAAGATTTTAATTATCCCGCTTTTAATAAAACTGTTTATACGCTTTATGTACCCGTAAAGCTGGTTTAACAAGTGGTAGCGGTGGATGTTATTCGGCCTACGCGTAAAATTCGAGCCTTAGTAAATATCTAGGCTAAGAATTAAATCTTTTACAACTTAAGGGCGGTATTTGTTTTATGTAGTAAAGGTCCTGTTATTTTTAAAAAACCTTTCTATAAGAGCCCGCTTTACGTGTTAAAGACAAAGCTAAATTTTCCGCTTAATTGCTTTAATTTCACTCTAGTCCTTGTTTGTTTTAAAAAATGTCGGCCGTACCCTAAACGTTTACAGGTTACTTAGACACCTACAAAGAAAAAAAATCGTAGCACTTTACTTTGTTTTTCTCCTTCCTTTTAAATTTAAACAAACTTTTAAAAAGATATACGCCAGCGGTACACTTATACCGTTAAATTCCGTAAAAATAGTAAAAAGACTTATCCCGTTACTGTTTGTTCTATACGTTGCATCTATGGCTAATTTAGTAGAAACAGTTGCAAGCTTATCGAGGGTTTAGTGGCAGAAAATACCTAGGCCTTGTAAATTCGCCTCGCGATACTCTTTTATAAAAAAACCAAAGGTGTTTTTAATAAGGCGACGGGTTAAGATTAATGGATCCGGATCTTTACGCCACTGCTTTTCGTTAGCTTGCACCTATTTATAGTAAACCTGCGTCTTTATAACTAAATCGTAGCTTAAAATTTCAGCTACAACAAGTATTCGGAAAATCTTACTAGCGGTACGGTTAAAAACATACTCTTTAATGTACCGTAGCACGTTTAACGCGAGAAAAATATCTTTGTAAGGCTCGTGTAGCTTATAGTGCAGCTTAAAATAAACTGTCCGCAGCTGGAAATTAACTTAAAATACTAGGTTACTTTCGCAATAAAAGCGTTTTATAAACCTACGGTCTCGGCTACCCTTTTTCAGTCGTGTTTGTCGCCTTACATCCTGGCTGTAAAAATAAACCAAGGTCATTGTTTTACGGTATACCGTTGTAGCTTTATAAATAAAGCGGAATCCGCTTACTTTCCACATAAAAAAAACAAACTGCGAAAAAGCCTAGCAGACCTTCGATACCGTGTGCTCCGTTTTAATATGTAAACCCTTAACAAAGACGTCGTTTAAACTAAAAATTTTATCGATATTTAACGGTTTTTTTTTCTTATATATTTTTAACGCGTTAAAATTAAAAAACTATAAAAAGGGGGTTAATATATAGTAACCATTTTATATAAAACTAGCAAAGTTTAAAAAACATCGTCTTAACTGTTAAAAGTATCGCGAAATTTAAGTTTTCTATCGTATTTTATACAACTCTTCCCGCGTTAACCGTTGATTTTCACCGGGAAGCTTTAAAAAGGGTGGTACACGCGACACCTAAAGCATTTTTACACTTCCAACGCGTCTAAATTGGCGTTAAAAGCAGTGGAATTGCCTATAGCTAGACTGTTAGTACTGGAAGAAAAAATACAAAGGATAACATACAATCAGACATCGTCGAAACAGCTTGGGAACAGGACGGATAGGTCGCCTAGAATAGAAAATATACTGGTAAAATTAAATATTAGTGAAAATCTAAAAACATTAATTATAAAAGGCGTTCTTTTACTAGAAAATAAGATGGAATGGCTGGAAGCAGTGAGCAGAATGCTTGTAATGGCGAGAAAAGAAGCTTGGAGGCGTGGAAGCACGGAAACGCGTACGGGGAAAAAAATGCTAGGGGGGGGAGCCATGTAAACAAAGCTATCGCGCGCGCGTAAAGGCGATTACATAATTTTCCAGGCCGAAGTCCAGCTGTTCTTAGTCAGATTATAGTCACTAGTGTCGCATTTTTATTCGGGGGCATTCCGTTAAGCTAGTGTTGAGTGCACAGTTTGAACACTTGGTGCGTATAAATGACACTGTCTACCCCTGATGTAGTAACCCCTCGACATGTTTGATTTTTTATAAGAAGAGCAAGTCTCTGCCAGCCTAGCGGGACTGTGTCCTCTGAAACTACTATGAAAACAGATGAACAGGGTTGAAAACCGGCGCCTGCCCGAAACGAGGACGCTAAAAGCTTGGATGCCTCCCGCCGGTTGATGCGGCGGGCGCTTCGCCCTGAAGCTGCAGATGCCCTCCTGCAAATCGGCGCTGAGGAAGCGCTGGAAGGTGAGGCTGCTCTCGCGCAGGTGGGCCTCCTCGGGCGATGCGGGGCCGCGATAGAGCAGATCCTTGATGAGGCGCGTGCTGACGGGACTGGCGTGTGCCGCCAGGTCCTCAGAAATGCGCAGCGCTGCCGGAAGCACCTGGTCGAGCGCGACGATCTCGGCGAACAGCGGCGCCAGCATGCGGTGGGCGGCCGGCAGGGCGGCGCCGGTAGGCGTCAGAAAGGAGGCGGTCGACTTGCTCAGCAGGCGCGGCAAGACAAAAAGACGAGCAGGTCTCCATGATGAGGCCGAGGCGCTGCTGGCCACCGCCATGTCGGCCGGCAGCGTCATGGTGATGCCGACGCCGCTGCCGTTGAGCACCGCCACCACGGGCTTGCGGCAGGTGTAGATGGCCACACCCACGGCGCCGCCCGAGTCGCCGTGGCTGCTGTCGCTGTCGGTGCTGTCGGTGTTGTCGGCGCCGCCAGCCCGAAAGCCAATGCCGAGGTCGGCCCCCGGCGCAAGAGATGCGGTTCTGCAGGTCGCCGCCCGTCAGTACAACACAGCGCACGCGCGGGTCGCGCGACAGCAGCTCAGCCGACACTGGAGAGCGCGACATGGCTGGGCTGAAGGCGTTGCGGGCCGCCGGCCGGTCGGGGATGACGAGCATCTAGGCTGTGACGGCCGCCGACGACACCGGGTGGTGGGCTAGGCAGACGTCCGGCAGCCGGAGCTCGGTATGGCTGTCAGTGAGCGACGGCAGCGACATGGCTTTCGTGATGCAGGACTACTGGCCGGTGCATTTCGTTGGTGCTTTGCGGCGTTCCGACTCTTATAGGGGCAGCTGCTGAGCTTCCTTGCGATCCGCCCGCAAACTCAACGGCCGAGGCCCGCCAGCTCACGCAACAGTGCAGGTCTGACAGCTGCTGCAACGCCGAGAGCAGACCAATCTTCGTTTCCCACTCAGGCTTGATACACGGGTCCTGTAGTAGTCCTCTCTCGCCATTAGACCCACTCCTTTGCTCAACCGCTCGCCAGCCGTAATGGGAACAGAGCCGCCTCTCAGTCCTGTGGCTAACCTCTAGAAAATCTGATTCTCCAAAGGCATGCTGCTGCCAAAGCGCGCCGGCGTAGCCCCGACCCCAGTATACTGCACAAGCTGCGGCTTCGACTGACCGCATCTATCGATCTGGCTTGTTTGCTTCCCCTGCGCCCAGCATCCTAGGACCGATAAGCCTGCCACAGTCAAGAGAGAAGAGGCTCTTCGCATTGCCAATGTCCTCCTGAACTGCGGTCCGGAGGAGCAGCTCTTGCTTCGCCGTCAAAGGCTCTTCCCCTTCCGTCTCCATGAGCCGCCTCCGCTTATTAGGCGGGATGGCGCTGAGGCAGTGCTGGCCTTTGGCTCGTAAGAACACGGCGCGGTCGAAATCAATCAGGTTGATTTCCCCGTCGGAACCATGCAGCACGTTTGGCCACCTTATATCGCCATGCGCCACCCCGAGACCGTGCATCTCGTCTAGAATCGAGGTGACTGTGCTGATGACGCGCGCCTTCCTGGTCTCGTCTCCGTATACTCTGACCTCTGTGCCGCCGTATGACAGCAGCAAGAAGCGTATGATGCGCACGTCGAAATCGTAAAAGTAAACCTGCTTGAGCGGTTTGAGATCCACCGAGCCAAGACATACCGGGATGCCTCGGCCCTGCAGACTCCGCAGCCTCTGGTACACGGCCGCTTCCTTCTCCAGATCCGGCACTCGTCCCCCGGTGACCCCCTTGGCTACCAAGGTGTAGCCATACCTGATAAGCGTAATCTGGAACAAGGCACCACAGGCCCCTTCCTTCCCCAAGACCACGACGCCCGGCTCGAGGCCCTGAGAGAACTGCTCTCGTAGTAGATCCATAAACTGCAGATAGGAAATGGGGTGTCTTTGCGTCTTCTGTCTCTTGTCGTGCTTCCCCACATCCTCAACTTCAGCCGGCACCCCGGCGCGGTGTATCGCCACGTTGGGACATCTGCTGTCTAGTAGCCGGTTGTTTGCGAGCGACAGGATGCATGCCCGTGTGCAGTATGGCCTAGGCCTCTCACGCTGGCTGTTGCCGCTGGCTGCGGGCCCTGAAGGCTGTGATGACCACCCCGCGGGGCCCGAGCCACCTCCCCCCGAAACCCCCGGACCTCCCGGACCACCCAGACCCTGGGAGGAACCGCCGGCGTGGCTTGACCAGCCAACACCCCCACCACTGCCTCCGCCGGAGCCTGCTCCTCCTTCGGGACCGTCCCGCCTGTTGTGCGACCGAAGAACTCGGTCCGAAACTCCGGGTGGAGGTTCTTGCCGGGGATTCCGCCTCCTCCTCTTGATAGGTGACGGTAGCCACTCGGGACTGCTCGGCACACGGCGGTGCTTCCTTTGCCCGGGCGTTGACGGGTTGGTTTTTGCCTCTCTCTCCTCCTCCTCTTTGTTGATTTTATCTAGAATGTAACCGAAATCAACCTTCCATTTTGCGCAACTATTTGCCGCCGCCACTCGTTCATTGTTGCCATGGTACCCTGCCTGGAGCGCCATGACAGTGAAGGCAAGGACTTGACAGACTGCATTAGCCCAGGCGGGTTCCTGGTCTTGCGTCGCCTCACGAAGCGGCTGCGCCAGGTGGTAGCGAACCACAGTCGGGTCAGCCCAGTCGATATTGAGAAAGACAATGGCTTCGCCGTTCGTCAAGTACCCATATTCTAGCCCGGCCTCTAGCATGTAGTGGTACGTCTGTGTGATGGCCGCTGCCGAGAGGAGTTCTGCGTAGTGAATGAACCTATCAGGATCAGACGTTGGTATTGTCTCCTTATTGACGACTTCGTCGAAAATATTCATTTGCCGGAGGCCCTTTGCAAAATGCTCCGTATGGAGTTTGTGAGGTGCTTTGTACTCGATGACATATGCAATATCTTTCTGAAGCGAGTTCCGAAACACGCAGATCTGGTCCGTCCGCAGCTTTGCGTCGCGTTCTACCGTGTCCCTCGTGTCGGTCGGGTCACGGAGGCTGCTCGCAGTTGTTTGAAAGGTCACCTTTTCGGGAATAACGAGACCGTATCTTTCAGGATGCAAGTCTTTCAACTTGGATAGGATAATGCGCACAGGATCCTCAATAGCGTTGTTCTGAACGAAAAGAAGAGAAGCTTCATCCTGGACCGGTCGATGAGATAAACGCTCGCCAATGACTTTGAGGAAGTGCAGGCTCTCAAATAGTTGCTCGTTATAAGGGATAATGTCATCGATTGTCTTGATCATAGCTTTCTGCTTCAAGTCAAAGTCGTCCCAAGGCGCCATGATCGGGCAGTGCTTTTTAGCAGGATTGGTAGTAGGAACCTTGGTCGTGAGGTAGCCATCAGTGAAGAGAGTGATTTTGGATAAAACATGCTCGTGACAAGCCGTCAGGTATTCCTCCAATGTTGTGTCGCGTAAGATATGATGTGCCTGCTCCTTCTCGAGTTCTGCCTGCTCCTTCTCGAGTTTTGCCTGTTCCTTCTCGAGTTCTGCCTGCTCCTTCTCGAGTTCTGCCTGCTCCTTCTCGAGTTTTGCCTGCTCCTTCTCGAGTTTTGCCTGTTGATTTATCTTTTTGAGTTGTTCAACTTCCTCCTCAAGCTGTTTGATCCTTTGTAAAGGATCTTGACTTGTAGACATGATGTGGTGATAAGGCAGCCAGACGCAGTGTCAGTAAGAAGATGATGAAACTCTACTCCCAAGGCCCCTTTGAAAAGGTACCGTTGAATGGACCTGGCAGTCAAACGAATAACGACACTTTTTCCGCGCACTAATCAACTGAATGTATTATAAGTACAGAAGAGCGAGATAAACATCAGCGATTTAGCGATGCGGCGAAGTAAAAGGTCGAGAACAAGATGCTTCTGTCAGATTACATTTGAATCAGGAGTGCTTGTATATAGGCACCCTGAGTCAAGGCGGGGCCATATGGCACGTGACGAAATTTGGAGGAATCAGAAAGCTGCGTCCCAGTACAACGCATTCCGAACGCCGGACGGCAGGCGCGAGGGATACAAGTGGGCTGGTAAAACAGCTGCCCCTCTTACGTATGCTGTCTCGGTTCTTTCTTCCCATCTTCACGGCTTTTTCGACTCGGCCTCCTTGATACAACGCTCTCTCCACCATCCCATCACCTCTTCCTGCCCGCCTTCATCCTATTCTGTAACTGCTACATCAAAATGTGGGGCGGCAACGACAACAACGACGACCGCAGGCAGGGCAGTGGCTACGCCCAGGGCGGCCGCGAGTACAACCAAGATGGTGTGTGGCACAGCAAATGATTATGTCGAGCCTGGTGGCTTCACACGGGAAATGTGCTGACCCGTGCATGGCAGGAGGCTACAGTGGTCCGTGAGGCTGTTGCATGTGTTTGGCTGCTGCTGCAAAGGGCCGTGCTGACCGTCGGGCGCAGGAGGCCAGCAGAACTACCCCGCGGGTGGCAACGGTACGTCCAGAGACGCCCGACAGCGGCGCGGCTTGCAGAGAAGACGCTGACATGGCGCGCAGTCACCCACGGCGGCAGCTACCCGGCTGGCGGTGGCTACCGCCACGACGACGATGACGATCTGCGCGGGGCTGCCGACGCGGCTGTGAACCACGGCAGCGGCAGCGACAGCGACCGCGGCTTCTTCAGCCAGATTCTGAGCGCAGTGGCCCAGCGCAAGAGCAGCCTGGCCAACGAGGACCTGGACGAAAACGGTGCGTCTCCCCTGACCCTCCCTCGCCCTGGCCCTGGGCCGGGAACACGACGGCTGATGCCCTTTTTGTCGTGTTTGTTTAGCCGCTGTTCAGCACCACCAGCAATTCTTTGGTGGCGGCGGCGGCGGCGGCGGCGGCGGCTCCAACTCCGGCTCTAGCAACGCGACGTCGAGCGGCATGGGCGCCGCGGCTGCCCTGCAGGCACTCAAGATGTTCACGGGCGGCTCGAGCAGCGGCGGCTCGAGCGGCCAGAGCCAGAGCCAGTTTATCGGCATGGCCATGAGCGAGGCCAGCAAGCTGTTTGACAGCCAGCAGTCGCAGGGCAACGTGGCCGGCGGCGCCAGCAAGGAATCAGCCGTGCAAAAGGCCGGCGAGATGGCGCTGCAGATGTACCTCAAGAGCCAGGGCGGCTCGAGCGGCGGCGGCAGCGGCGGCAGCGGCAGCGGCATCAGCAGCCTGCTGGGCATGGCCAAAAAGTTTATGTAAAGGTTCATGGCGGCAGGGATACATGCCAGAAATCAAAGAGAAGCTTGAGTTGGGCGTACAAGGCCACCGGCGCCTACTCTGTATAAATCAACTCTGTTGCCTGGTATCTCTATATATATATGTTGAACGTCGTGTATCCTGTTCTACGCCTTGACCTGAAAGAAATCGTGCCTTGTATGCTGTGGGAAATCATCCAGTCCAATCAAGGGTATAAAAAATGAAATATGAGGGGAAAAAGTCACCAAAAAAACAAACAAACAGCAATGTTACATGTAGACAGGAAGAAGCCGAAGAGGAGGGAGGTTATGACTAGGTCAGAGAGGAGGGGGGTGAGGGGGGGGGGGTTGTCTGAAATCAAACAGGGGGCAAAGGCCAATGTTAGTTGCGCGGCGGCGATGGCTCGCCGCCCTCGCCCTCCCGTCTTCGCTTACCCTTCTTCTCCTTCTTGGCCCATCGCAGGCCGCAGGCGTTGCAGAGCGTCTTTGGCCCGGCGGGCCCTTTGCGCCACTCGGGAGACTCGTAGGTGCCTGTGGTGTGTATGTGTGAGCAGAGCGTGAAAAAGAAGAAGGAACAAGAAAAAAAAAACAGAACAAGAAAAGAACAAGAAAAGAACAAGAACAAGAAAAGAGCAAAGAAAGGATAAGAAAAGAACAAAACAAGGGCCACGCATCAGGGGTCGACGTACCGCAGTCTGTGCACACGTATTCCTCTGTGACGCGCAGCTTCTTCTTCTTCTCGCTGGACCGCTGCTCGCGGTCAATGGAAAAGGCAATGCCGACGTCGCCTCTGACCAGCCGCGGGCTCCGGTTGCCGGTCGAGAGCCCGCGGCTGCGCTCGCCCTCCATGAAGCGCAGGCCCGTGAGCATCTCGATGGTGTCGCCGTGCGAGGCCGTGCCCAGGGCCTCTGCGGCCGTCTTGGCCGCGGCCTGCGGCCCGCTCAGGGCCGGGTTGGCGCCCGTGGCTGCCGCGCCGGCCGCATGTGCCCCCTCGTAGCGGGCCATCTTGTCGCGCAGCGAGTCGGGCCGGCGCGCGGCAATGCCCTCGAGGTTCTCGCGCGTCAGTGCCGAGTTGTAGAATCCGCCGGTGCCGGCCGGCCCTTCTGCTGCTGCTGCTCCTCCTCCTCCTCCTCCTCCGGGCAGTGGTGGTGGTGGTGGCGGCGGCGGCGGCGGCGGTGGCATGGAGGTCATGTCGCCAATGCCTGCTCCTCCCAGGCTCCCCTGGCGGAAGAGCATGGCGGCGGCGGCGGCGGCGGCGGCGGCGGCGGAAGAGGGGCCCGGGCCTTGGTACAGGTGGCCGGCCATCTCGGACACGGCCACGTCGGAGCGGCCGTCAAAGCTCGCGCGCCAGCGGTGGCCCTGGTGGCCGTGGCTCTGCGCCTGGCTCTGTCCCTGGCTCTGGCTCAGCGCCAGCGAGGAGGCGTCATCGCGCTCCTCTGACTCCTCCTCGCGGCGCAGGTCCTCGATGCGGCGGCGCAGCCGCTCGTTCTCCATCTTCTGCTCGAGGAAGGAGTCGAGCAGCAGGGCGCTGCGGGTGGGATAGGGGCGCGACATGAGGAAGACGGCCTGGCAGAAGGGCGTCTTGTTGTTGGGGTTGGGCGCAAAGCGCGGCTCGGCAATGTGCGCGTGGCCGACGGTCTCGACGACGGCGTAGGTGCCGTCCTTGCGGCGCAGGCGGTAAAAGATGCGCAGCAGCGTGGCGTTGGCAATGCACTCGTTGAAGTCGGCCGTCAGCACGAAGCGGTCGTCGGGGTGCACCAGCTCGCGCAGCTCCTGGCCGACGGCTTCCTCGGGCGTGTAGCCCAGCAGGCCGGTGATGCTGGGCGTCACGTACAGCAGGCGCATGTGCGGGTCGACAATCTGCAGCACGTCGCACAGCTCCTCCACCACCTTGGCTGGCCAGTTCTTGCGCCGCGTGAACTCGGTCAGCGCGCCGGCGCCGGTGCCTGTCCGGGTGGGGCCGCCCGAAGACCACGGCGTGGCATTGGGGGGGGGGTTGTGGGTGCTCACAGACACGCTGTCTCCCCCTCCTCCTTCTCCTTCCTCGCCTCCTCCCTCTTCTCCTTCTCCTTCTCCCTCTTCTCCTCTCCCTTCCCCTTCTCCTTCTCCTTCTCCTTCTCTTCCCTCTCCTCTTCCTCCAACTCCTCCTTCAACTCCTCCTCCAACTCCTCTTCCAACTCCTCCTACTTCTCCTGCTCCTCCTCCTCCTACTCCTCCTGCTCCTGCTCCTCCTCCTCCTCCTCCTCCTCCCGGCCCTTCCGCGGCGTCCGCCGCCTGTTGTGCGCTATCCATCTGGCGAATCCCGCCGGGCGAAAAGCTGCCCGGGTAAGTGTTGTAGGCGCTGCTGCCGGTCGTGGACATGTCGGGCCTGGCGGTAGACGGGGCGGAGTCGGGCGAGTCTTCAAAGCCGTTGAAGAACGACAACGGGTCGTCAAAGTAGAGCGGGACCGAGTCGGCGGCGGCGGCGGCGGTCGCTGCCACCTCGGCCCCGGCCGCCGCCGGCTCTCCTCCTCCTGGTGGCAGGCCCGCATCAGCCATGACCTGTCCGTTGCCGTCGGGGGCGTGGTAGGCAAAGAGGCCACCGGGGAGGGCTCCGGGCTGGTTTCCAAACGACATGCTGGCTTTGCCCCAGCCTGGAGGGACTGGTGCGTGCTGTGCAAAAAAAGCCGCTGTAGTTCGGCCGTGGCGCCGTCGTGGGGGGCCCTGTTCTGCCGCTGTTCTGCCGTCGTTGTCTATACAAAGCGATTCAGGGAAGATCAGATCGGCGGCGCCGGGAATGGCGTAACATGGCGCGGGCGGTAAGTAGCTGTGGAGGTGAGTAAGAAGTGTGCGTGAGTAAGAGCGGCCGCGCTGCCCGGCCGATGCATGCTCTGCTGTGCAGGGGAGCGCAGTGTGTTTGCCAAAAAGAGGCAGAGCGCAGTGTGGTCGCAAAAAAGAGGCAGAGCGCGGCGGTGGTGCAAAGCTTGGGAAATGCAAAGGCGGGCTGTTGGCTGCCCTTTTTTAGGGGCTGAGCAGCGAAAATTCAGGGTCTTGCCTTTTGAGGCCAGCTGGTGGCAAGCTTGCTTTTTTAGCTGTACTACTTATACGCGGAACTGAGATCATGAACAAAAAAAGCACCCCCTCTTGGCCGCCACTCCCCCCCCACTATCTGTGGCTGTTGAGAGCGCTACTGTGGAAAGGCCGCCGGCCGTGCCTGCCCTGGCTATGTCGAGCGACCCGTGACGCTGCCGAGACTTGTGCATAACTTGTACATCTGGGCCCTGAGAATAGAAAGAACCCTGAAGCCCGAAACCGCAACGGCTGACTTGGCGGATTCGCCACTCCCTTGCCTCGAATCATACCAGCCCGCCATAGCGCCCGGGCAGCCGGGTTCACTACAGAGAACTCATGACACTTGCCGCCGTCCCAAGGACAGTGTTTTATGGAGAAGTCGGACGGTGCACCCCCCCGCAAAGGCTGAGCGGTGAGCAAAGGCGGTGAGGAGGAGCTATGGGCCGTGTATTGTGCCGGCATTACCAAAAAAAAGTAGCAATTTTTCTGCCTACTTTTTCTCATGGGTGTATCTCTGTATCTCTCTCACACACCATCTCACTCTCACTACTCAGCCAGCGATGGATATTCTGAAGCTCTTGTCGCGCGGCACGAAACAGGCGCCAGGGAAGCCGGGCGGGCTTTCGGGCTCTGTCAATCTGCCGTCGGCCGGCAACCGCACGAACCCGCAGCTTTTCAACGATCCGGTCGCCAGCCGGAAGCGGAAGCGCACCGGCGCAGCCAAGGCGGGCGTGTCGGACCGTGACAGCGTCGGCAGCGGCTCAGCGAGCGAGGACGAGGATGACAGCGACGACGACGACGACGACGACAACGACGACGCGGACGAGGAGCTGGATTTCTTTGCGGCGCGCGACAGCAAAAAAGCAGCGGCAGAGTCCGGGACAGCGGAGCAGGCCGAAAAGGCGCGGAAGAAGAAGCAGAAGCAGGAGGAAAAGCAGAAGGAGAGGCGGCGGCAGCAGCAAAAAGCGGGTGCGGATGAAGCGGCGGCGGCGGCGGCGGCGGCGGCACTGCTGGACGAGGATGAGTGCCGGCGCATACTGCGGTCGCACCGGCTCAAGCTGACGCTGGTCTCGTCGGGGGAGACGGCGGCGCAGGACAAGGCCAAGGACAAGAAGAGCAAGAGCAAGAGCAAGAGCAAGAGCAAGAGCAAGAAGAGCAAGAAGGGCAAGGACGAAGAAGAGAGCAAGGCAGCGGCGGGCGGGCCGCGGCCGGTGTTCCCGCAGCCGCTGACGGCGTTTTCGCAGCTGCGGCAGACGTACAACATCTCGCCGCGGCTGGCGCAGAACCTGGAGCGGCTGCACTACCGCGTGCCGACGGAGGTGCAGATGGGCAGTCTGCCGCTGCTGGTGGACGCGGCGGTGGCGCTGAGCGGCAGCGGCAGCGGCAGCGGCAACGGCAGCGGCAGCGGCAGCGAAGCGGACAGCAGGCTGGCGGCGCTGCGAGGCGGCGGGGGGCTGGACTTTGTGGCAGTGGCGCCGACGGGGAGCGGCAAGACGCTGAGCTTCCTGGTGCCGGCGATCAACAGCATCATGCGGCGGCGGGCGCAGGAGCGGGCCGACAAGGCGGCGCCGACGCCGACGCCAACGCAGGAGCAGGAGCACGTGCTGGACACGGTGGTGGTGGTGCCGACGCGGGAGCTGGCGCAGCAGATTGCCAACGAAGGCAAGAAGCTGGCGGCGGGCACGGGGGTGCGCGTGGTGGCGATGCGCAAGGGCATGCGCGTGGCCGGGGTGGGGGGGGGCGAGGGTGAAGGCGGGGGGGTGGAAGGCGAGGGAAATGGAGCCGAGACGTTGTTTTCCTCGTCCGACAGCGACGACGATGACGACGACGACGACGACGGTGACGACGACGACGGCAACCCCCCCAAAGTCACAGTGACAAAGGCAGACGTGCTGGTGACGACGCCCATGGTGCTGCTCAACCTCTTGTCGTGGCGCAAGCGGGGCGGGCCAGACGGCGGGGCGGCCAGCGCGGCGCTGCCGACGGTGCGGACGCTGGTGCTGGACGAGGCGGACGTGCTGCTGGACCCGCTGTTCCGCGACCAGACGCTGGGGCTGTGGGCGGCGTGCACGCACCCGCAGCTGCGGTCGACATTCTGGTCGGCGACGATGCCGTCGAGCATCGAGACGCTGGTGGCGGAGCAGCTGCGGCGGCGGCAGCAGCGGCAGCAGCAGGAAAGGAGAGAGGAACCCGGACAGGAAGGACAAAAAGACGGACGACAGCGCGCCCTGGTGCGGCTGGTGGTCGGCCTCAAGGACACGGCGGTGCCCAACGTGACGCACCGGCTGGTGTACACGGCGACGGAGCAGGGCAAGCTGCTGGCGATGCGGCAGCTGCTGCACCCGACGACGAGCCGGTCGGTGACGGGGGCCGGCGGCAGCGGCGGCGACGACACAAGCCTGCGGCCGCCGTTCCTCGTGTTTGCGCAGACGGCGGAGCGGGCGACGGCGCTGCACGACGAGCTCAAGTACGACATCCCGGCGGCGGCGGGCGGCTCGGACCGGCTGGGGGTGCTGCACGCGGCGCTGTCGGACGCGGCGCGGTCGACGGTGGTGCGGCGGTTCCGGGCGGGCGAGGTGTGGGTGCTGATCACGACGGACGTGCTGGCGCGCGGCATCGACTTTGCCGGCGTCAACGGCGTGGTCAACTACGACGTGCCCGGCTCGGCCGCCGTCTACGTGCACCGCGCCGGCCGCACCGGCCGGGCCGGCCGCCAGGGCGGCCTCGCCGTCACGCTCTACACCAAGGACGACGTGCCCTTTATCAAGAGCGTGGCCAATGTGATTGCCGCCAGCGAGCGCCAGGCGGCCACCGGCGGCGCCATTGGCGGCGGCGGCGGCAGCAGCGGCGGCGTGCCGCAGTGGCTGCTGGACGCGCTTCCGGACCCGAGCAAGGCCGACAAGAAGCGGCTGCGGACGCGCGGCGTGGAGTCGCGGCGGAGTGCGGCCGGCGGCGGCGGCGGCGGCGGCGGCGGCAGCAGCAGCGGCGGCGCGCGGATCACGTCCAAGAGCGCGTGGGAGCGGCGCAAGGAGCGCAACCGGCGCGATGCGATTGCGAGCAGCAAGCGGCGCAAGGCGACGGAGGAGGGCGAATGGGAGGGGATTCGTTAGGGAGTGATCAGTCTGGTGTAAACACGATACTGACACGTGATACCCGTGATACCGATGACACGTGATACTTAATGTCACATGATACTGTACGACACGTGATGTGCAAACGGCTTAATCGGTACGGCACGTGGCGCTGCTCCTCTTCACTGTGCACGCACTGTGCACGCACTGTACCCTGATCACTACCACGGCGCAACCTCGCCCGGCTTGGGCTTCTGCATGCGCACAACCTTGTCGCAGTTGAGCAGGCACAGCGGGTCAAAGGCGGATTTGATCTGGCCGGTTAGCAACCCGCTCCTCCTCCTCCTCAGACTTGTCTCTTTCTTGCCAGTCGGGGCTCGCTCACCTTGCGCATCAGGTCGACGGCCTCGTCGCCGAGCTCGTGGGCCAGGTAGTCGCGCTTGACCAGGCCGACGCCGTGCTCGCCGGTGACGGTGCCCTCGAGGGCAATGGCGCGCTTGACCATGCGGTGGACAAAGTGCTCGGCGGCGGGGCGCTGATCGGGGCCGTACAGCACAATGGCGTGGAAGTTGCCGTCGCCGGCGTGGCCGACAATGGTGCCCTGCAGGCCCGACTGCTGCAGGTCGGCCTGCGTGGCCTCGATAATGTCGGGCAGCCGGCTGATGGGCACGGCCACGTCGCCGGTCCACACGCGCTGGCCGGCGCCGGGCGTGCGCAGCGCCAGCGTGCTCCAGAGCGCCTCCTTGCGCGCGCTCCACAGCTCGGCCTGCTCGGCCGGCGAGCGGGCAAAGTCAAACGAGCGCGCGCCCGCCGCCGCCGCCGCCGCCCGCACCGCCTCCACCTGCTCGCGCACGGCGCGCGCCGAGCTGCCGGCAAACTTGAACAGCAGCGTCGGCGCCTCGGCCCACGCCCGCGTCGTCTGGCCCGCCTGGTTGATGGCCCGCATCTGCGCCCCGTCCAGGATCTCCACCGCCGCCACGGCCACGCCCTCGCGCACCACCTGCGCCGTGCACGCCGCCGCCTCGCGCACCGTGCCGAAGCTCGCCACCGCCACCGACGTCTCCGCCGGCCGCACCATCAGCCGCAGCGTCGCCTCCGTCACCAGCCCCAGCGTGCCCTCGGACCCGATCAGCAGCCGCGTCAGGTCGTAGCCCGCCGAGCTCTTGCGCGGCCGCTGCCGCGTCCGCACCACCGTGCCGTCCGCCAGCACCACTGTCAGCGCCAGCACCCACTCGCGCATCGTCCCGTACCGGTACGCGTTGGTGCCGCTGCACCCCGTCCCGATCATGCCGCCGATCTGCGCCCCCGGCCCCGGGTCCGGCGGGAAGAAGAGCCCCGACGCCTCCAGCTCCTCGTTCAGCGCCTCCCACCCCACCCCCGGCTGCACCACCGCGTCCAGGTCCTCGGCGTGCAGCGCCAGCACCCGGTCCATGTGCCGCGAAAAGTCCACCATGATCCCGCCCCGCGTCGGCGCAAAGTGGCCCTCCAGCGACGTGCCCCCGCTGTACCCCGTCACCGGGATCCGCCGCGCGTGGCACACCTTCATGATCCGCGACACCTCGTCCGTGCTGCGCGGGTACACCACGCAAAACGGCCGCACCGGCTGCGCCGCCCCTGCTGCTGCTGCTGCTGCGCCGCCGCCGCCGCCGCCGCCGCCGCCGCCGCCGCCGCCGCCCTCGTCCTCGTCCTGGTGCGACGACCACTCCGACGTCGAGTGCGACGCAATGTCCGACGCCGCCGTGCTCACGTTCTCCTCGCCCACAATCGCCACAAAGTCCGCCCACGCCGCCTCCAGCTCCGACCGGCCGGTCCGGTGCCGCGGCGGCCGAGTCGCCGCCAGCGGCAGCGTCGAGTCGGGGTCCGCGTCGTGCGGCATCTTGTAGCCCAGGTAGTAGCTGACCGCCCCCACAAACGCAAGCACTGTGCTGTCAGAAAAAAAAATGCAGTCCCCCCACCCCAGTCTTACCACCAAAACACTCACTAAACGTCGTCGCCGCGTTGCGTGTCGACGCCGAGTCCTGCCGCTGCCGCGCCATCTTCTCACGCTGCGCCTTCTCGCGCGCCAGCCGCGTGCTGATGCTCTCCAGCATCTGCCCGCGGAAGCTGCGGTCGTCGCCGTCACTGCCGCTGCCGCTGCCGCCGCTGCTGCTGCTCCGCCCTGCTGCCGGCGGTGTCGGCGGCTTCGACGCAAACGCCCGCGCCGCTGCCGCGCAGCAGCCTGGCCCGCCGGGGCGTCGCACGCCGCGGCCGATATGCCGAAGCATCCTCAGATCGGAGAGAGAGGGAGAGAGAGGGAGAGAAAGAGAATGTCTGCACGTCAGGCGTTCAGGCCGTCCCTGGCTCTTGTCTCTGGTTCGGCCGCCTTCAGTCTCTGGTTCTGGTCTCTGGTCGGCCGCCGTTCAGGCCGTCTCTGGTTCTGGTCTCTGCACGGTCGCTGCCAATTCGGCATCCGGGCGCAGGCTGTATTTCAGCAAAACTCCAAAGCTGCAAATTTACGAGGCTGTCGGATCTTTGCCGGCGGCTCCACTCTCCCTCGCCCCGCTCGCAGCCCAGCACGCTCACTGGCTGGCGCCGGGTCCGCTAGCGCTGCCCGCATGTCACAATGCACTGTCCCAATGACGACGCCGCCGGATAACCCGTCTGCGGGCGAATAGCGGCTGCTTTCTCGGAACCGTTCCAGAGAGCAACGACGAATGGGCTGGTTAGGACAACGGCATGAGCCAAGATAAGCGGCAGCGAAAGCAGTGGCAACGACAAGATTGAATGACAGCGTATAGCAACGAAAATGATAGCGTATAGCAACGAGCAGCAGTCTGACCTCTTCTCACCCTCCTCGTCTCGGCTTCCTCTCGCCCGTCTTCCCTCCCATCTTACCTCCTCGTCTCGGCTTCCTCATCTCCCCTCGTCTTCCCTCCCATCCTACCCTCTCGTCTCGCCTTCCTGTCCTTTTCCTCCGGTTCCTTTCCTTTCCATCTCACTCTCCATCCCACCCTCCCCCATCTCACCTCCCCATCACCCCCAGACACTGGCCTCCGTACTGTCCGGATAGTAAAAAGCCACCAGGCCGATAATCACATATGTCGCGCACAGCAGCGCCCCCTCCAGGTAGTTGCTGCGGCCGTCCAGCACCAGAAAGTTGACAATAAACGCCGACACAAACAGCGACACCGTCTCAAACAGCGTAAAGTAGAGCGTCATGTTGCGGCCCATGATCCAGCCAATGATCACCACCAGCGGCGTCATGAACAGCGCAATCTGGATCGAGCTGCCCACCGCCACGCCGATCGCCAGGTCCATCTTGTTCTTCATCGCCACCATCACCGCCGTCACGTGCTCCGCCGCGTTGCCCACAATCGGCAGGATGATCAGCCCGATAAACACCTCGCCCACCGAGCCCGTCGCCACCAGCCCGTTGATCGACGACACCATGAACTCGGCGCACACCGCCACCAGGCCCGTCGTGATGATGAGCATCAGCACCGCTGCCTTGCGCGACAGGGCCGGCAGGCTCTCGTCCACCGCCTCCAGCGCGCCGCCACCGCCTCCAACACCACCGGCCCGGCCCCCGGCCCCGGCGTCCACGCCACCGCCTCCCCCGCCGGCTACCATCGCCGCCACCGCCGCCGCCGGAATCTGCGACGGGAGCATGGCCCCGGCGGGCCGCAGCTGGTACTGTTGGTTCAGCCGGTCAGGCAACGAGTTGGTGCGCCGGATGCCGTAGCGCACACGCGGGATCGGGCCCGTCGGCCCCGCCGGCGCCGCTCTGGCCGCCACCGGCTGCGTGAACACCGTCGGCGCCAGGCTCTTGGACATGGCGCGCAGGTTGAACGCGAGCCGCGCCGAAGCCAGCTCCGCCGCCGCCGCCGCCGTCGCCGCGTTTCCGCCACCTGCACTCGCCGCCGCCGCGTTGGCGTCGCCGCTTCTGCCTTCGCCGCCGGGAATCGCAAAATCAACCCGCCGTGTTTCTCCATTGTTGGTGGCATAGGCCGTGGCGCTGGACGTTGTCGTCGAGGACAGGGCCGAGACCAGCACCGGCGCCAGCTCCCGCGCCGCCGCCACCGACCCCGCCAAGCCCCGGGCCGGAGCTCTTCCGCTTGCCGAGACCCCTACCGCTCCGCGATGCGGCGCGCTCTCCACGTACTCCAAAATCGTGTCCTCGGTCGCCGTGTCGTGGTCGGCGCCCCCGTGCCCGTGGCGGCCCGACTTTTTCTTGCTTTTGCGGTAGCGTCGGAGCGATCGCTTGTAGCGGTACTTTCTGCGGCGATGCGACTCGTTGTCGTCCTCCTCCACGGCTTCCTCGCTCAGGTACAGCGCAGACAGCTGCGCTGCTGCCGATACCGGGGGCCGTATCGATGACGAATCCTCCGCCACATGGCTATCCGAGCCAGCGACGGTCGTGTTGCCAAACGACGGCGTGCGTGTAGGGCCGGAGAAGAGGCCGTCGACCGTATCCAGCGACGCAACGCTCGACTTGCGTCGGCGCCCGCCGCCGCGGATCACGCGCCGCATACGCTTCTTCATCGTGTCGCGGGAATGTCCGGAGCTGTCCGAGTCGGACGACGACGAGGCACTGTCGTCGGAGCTGGATGACTCGAGCCAGGCAGCCGCAGGGCCTGGCGTCGCCTCCTCATCAATGATATGCTGCGGCGTCGACTCATACATGTACGCATGCGACTTGAGCTGGAACAGCAGGTACAGGCCGTACACCAAAAGCAGCACCTGACGCCAAGATCTGTGTCAGTCACGTCCGTCCATGGATTTTTGATTGGACCCCCCCCCCCCGGATTCTGTGCACTCACCACACTCGTCCCGCGGCTGATTTTCAGCGACTCAGCGTCGGCTTTGACCGAGTTGCTAAAGGAAGCGTGGAACGCGGTCTACCCAGCGTCAAGTCAGTACGACAAGCACAAATGTAGCGGCCGGGCGGGGCAAGCGTACAGGCAGGACAAGACTGATCACACTCAAACTGAGCAAACAGGCGCTCATCTGGGTTACTGTGCTGTTGTAGATCTGTGTTCTCCTGTCAGCTTCGCCGTGGTGGAACGCGGTACATGGAACAGAGCCACACAACTGACCTGCTCGCGGAAGCGGAGACCGCCCAGAAGAAATCCCATTCCCAAGATCAGGAGCAAGTTGGCCAGAATAGAGCCCAGTAACGATGCCTGTACAATACGGATTTCATTCTGCAAAGTCAGTCATGCCGTCCGTGGATCAAGTCTCCGAAAAGGGGCCTGCGGAACATACCTTGACAAGAGCAACGCTGTCGGCGTGAAGTTACAACCAAAGGCGGTTAGTAGTGTACAAGAAGTGGATGAAAAGAGAAAAAGCGAAGCCATGAGCAGAAAGAAATCCAGCAAAGCTAGACACTCCAAGAACCCGGGCACGCAAAGAAAGGGCGGACGAGCAAGGAGAGAGTCATGACAATCCACTTTCGACGTGATCGATGGAACGAGGGCGCCCACGACAACAGCCACGGCGCATGCTGTGACAAGGGGCCGCCCTCTCGCTCGTTCTTGTCTCCAGCAATTTCACGGGATAGACATACATACTGTGATCTGTTAGCGCGCAAAGAAATCACGGGGGGCCCCCCCTTCCATAGAAGAAGAAGAACAAACTCACAAAATAATCAACTCTACGGCGTTTCCAAAGGTAATGTTGAGCAGGGCGCCAATGGAGTCGCCCATGCGGTGGGCCACGGTCTCGGTGGCATGGCCCAGCAGGCCGGCGAGCGGCACAATGGCAATGGCGTTCATGGAGAAGACGACAGCCGGCGGCGCATTGGGGATGCAGTTCACAATGATGCCGACAGGCACAAAGACAAGAAAGATGTTGAGCCACGTGTGGAACAGGATCTGCTTGGTCGTGACACAGAAGCTGACTACGAGCGCGACGGCCTTGTTGTGCTGCTTGCTGCTGCTGCCGGTGCCGGAGCCGTCGTTGCCGTCGTTGCCGTCGTTGCCGTCGTTGCTGCCGTTTCCGTTGGTGCTTGGATGGTGGCTGATATCGGCGTTGGCCCCACCTCCGAGTCCGGGCCCGCGCCCGCACAACCCCGGAGAAGGCGCCGGCAAGTCACCTACGACAGCCCCCGGCCGTGCGTCTTGCGTATGCACCGTGGACTCCGCGGCCGATGATGTTGTGACAACGGTGCTACGGCCGCTGCCAGTGCTGCCGCCGTATCCGCCGCTGCTTCCGCTGCCGCTCCGCGAGGCAGCCGGCACGCGAACCGGGCCGCCCGGCTGCTGCTGCTGCGCGCCGTGCTTATCATGATGGTGGGGCGGGACGAGGCGGTTGGAGTGGTCTCGGAAAAAGTGTCCCTCGGCGGGCTCAGACTTGTCAATCGTCTCGTTCTTCTCGTTCTTCTCGCTCTTCTCGCTCTTCTCGCTCTTCTCGCTCTTCTCGCTCTTCTCGCTCTTCTCGCTCTTCTCGTCGGTGGGCGTGGCGTCCTGCGTCGACGGCTGCTTCTCCTTCTCGAAATCGTGCAGGCTGGAGGATTCACTTAGGGAAACGGGCAGGAGATCGGCATCCGGTCGTCGCGACGTGCTGCGTGGTAGGCCTCCATCCGCTTGAGTGTGGGACAAGCGTAGGTTTTCAATGTGCGGCTGGTCAGGAAGAGTTTCCTTCATCGAATAGGGTACACAGGCAGGGTGGCGTTTAATTGTTGTGGGAAGGGGAGGGGGGGGAGGGAGAAGAGAAGGTATAAGCCGAGAATGGACGGTGTTGACTTGAATCAAACAGGATACCGGGGGGGGAATTGGAGGGGGGGGGGGGGGGGGGGAAAGAAAGAGGGGGAGGCAAAAAAAGGAGTTGCAACGAGATGGATTGAAGCCAGAGCAGAAAGGGTCCGCCCTCTTTTGTACGACACGGTGAATTACTGCGTCACTGTTTCGCCTATTCCAGGCAAGAGCGAACACGTAAATCGTGCACGAGGACGCGGGAGGCAAACTTACTAGTCGGCTAGTTCTCCGTAGATTGCTGGGCATACTCCGTAGCATACTGTGGAGCCCGGTTCGCGGGCGGGCATTGGCTGTGAACACGCACTGTCAGTGCTAATAAACATGTATCTTACCCTGGGCGGTCAGTCTGACAAGGCTTCCGGCGCGGGCGCTAGTGAACCCCCCGCTGCAAACTACAGAGAACTCGTACTCGTACGCATGATTACAGCACACACGCACAAACGATAAGGCGATAATTATCTTACGGTTCTCGAATTCGGGTATCCTTTTTGCTTCGCCCATGACCCAACGCGCCTCTGCTGCCCAGCGCCCGCCAGAACAGTATCGCCTGTGTCTCTTGCGGGCCTCTTTCCGGGCTATCCGTGTCTGAATGTGCGGCCGCCAAGGCCGACACCAGCTCATGCGCGCAAAAGAGTTGGAAATGGGGACCACAAGCAGCCAAGAACCAAAGGCCAAGCACCTTGGTCTTGTCTGGTGTGGGGCCGCCCCACGCAAATAGCAAAGCCACAGCACCTGTGCTTGATCAGAAGGTGTGGCATGCTAGTTCCCTATCAGGCAAGTCGAAGACCAGACCGCACACTCAGGACGACCTCCTTGCTCGAATAGTGCCGTTGCAACACACTAGGAAACAGACGGAGGCACGTCTGACTGACCGAAGCGAGAAGCCAAGATAAGCTCCTTCTTCGTCGTACTCGTCTTGCTCCCGTCTCTTGATAAGCCCCGTACGCCAAGTATGCAATGCATAGGATCGCTGTAGTGGAAAGCAGACTACTGTGTAAGCGAACTGCGCTGCCAAAGAAACAGCAAACTGCGCTGCCAAAGAAATCGATTCTTCAGATTGGAAGCCTTTGGAGCTAAACAGCCACCCCTGGACTCTTGTTTCCTCCATGTAGCCTTTCCAAAAAAGCAAAACGCTCCTTTTAAAACGTACAAGTAAACAGGCGTGGTCGCCTTCAGATACAAAGCCGAAAAGGGCCTAGATGCTTTACAAATGTCCGGCGGCCAAGCAGATAGGAGCCGGGTGTGGTGGGTAAGGGACAGATGGGGCCGGGCTTATCGAGGAGAGAGATGAGGAAAACGTGTGGTGCAGATAGAACATAAAAGCAAAAAAATGCATACATAATTAAAGTGCTGAGAGTATCTGCTCCTGTCAGAGCTACTCCTTCGCCTGGTCGGTTGATCAAATTGACAAAAATTCACACGAGAAAAAGCTTCCTCCCATTCGCCGGACATCCGTATTGAAACAATAGACAAATTGCCTGGAACAAAATCCAACAGTAAAAAACAAAAACGGCATTTCCCCCCTTGCCTCCTCCCCGAGCTGCTCCCGTATGCGAAAGCAGAGGCTGAACTAAAAAAAGAAAGGAACATCATCAGATAAGGAAAATCTAGCAGATGCGGTGTGTATTCCTCTTCGCCTAGTTCCATGATTTTCAATCCTGTCCATCTTTTAACAATGCAGATAACAGTGTGTTCGGCCAGAGAACATGTCGAAAGAGAGAAAGCAAAGGGGTGGGGACCCGTGTCGGAGCGAGAGAGGAACTGCGGCCGCCGGTGGGGCTTTAGTACACGAAAAGGAGAGGGGGGGATGGCACATGGCTGAGCGCACAGAAACCTAATGTCGAAGCGCCTAGGTCTTTTCCTGGTCGTGGACAGCAACGGGCCATGATGCAAGCGTCGGTGAACTCGAAGACGAAAAGCAGCACCGCTAGTTTTCGCCGCCTTTCGCCTTGGAACGCCGTCTAAAGTAGTCCATGACCCGCCGAGCACGCCCGCTGCTGCCGCTCCGGTCGTGCTTTGCGTACATGTCCGAGTCGTAGGCATCGTCCAGCCGCTTGTTCTTCTGGAGAACCACACGGCCGCTGTGGCTTGTCGCAGTGGGACGCCGGGGGTCCTGGTTCTGCAACCCCTCCGCTTCTGCCTGTGCCGCGGGGGCTCGCCAGTTTTGCCGTTGCCCATTGTCTGCAACATCTCGCAAGGCACCTGCCGATGGACGCTGTCGTTCGTGGTTGGCATCGGACACATAGCGTTGATGCTGCGGCTGAGAGGACCTCGAAGTGTGCTGGTGCTGTTGCTGGTGCTGGTGTTGGTGCTGCTGCTGCTGCTGCTGCTCAGGCGAACCTGTGCTGACATTTGCCGTCGCGACGGCAGCCTGTTGGGGGTCCGACAAGTGCGAATACATACCGCCGTCGCTCTCGCCTTCCAAGCTCAAGCTGCCGGAGCCGGTAGCCCCTCCCATCTTGGCACCGGCTGGTGGCTCCTGGATGGGCAGGTCAAGCTGCGAGTCGGGCCCCGAAGAGATCCCAATCGCCTTGCCCCAATTCGTAGGCAGGATAGAGAAGCGCCGTGTTTGCTTTTCTTGCGATGTCTGTGACCCAGCAATGCTTCCCGACCGCTTCTTGCCTATGCCCATGCCGAAAGAACGCCGCGACTGTCTCGCTGCCGAGTCCATGGACGCCCGAGGCTCCTCTCCGCTCCCGCTGCCGCCGCTGCCCCCCGGCACGATGCTAGCAGCCGTGTTGTTGTTCGAATAGCTGACAGGAGGGTATTTCCGCGAGGGTTTATCCACCGCCATGGATTTCCGCTGCTCGGCTTTCTTGCGGCCCTTGCCGCCAAAGATGGATCCGTTGCGGCCGAGCAGCTTGTCGGTAATGTCACCGAGCGTGTTGGACCGGCGGTGGCCCTTGGCCTCAACGGACACGCCAGGCGCCTTGGCCAATTTGGTAGGAGCGCTGATACTGGGACGACCGATACTGGAGGTATCCTGGGAGATGGGGCTCGAGATAACATAGTCGCGCGCGCTGGCGCCTCTGGGCTGTTGAATCTTTCCCTGGGCGTTGGCCCCTGCCACGGCGGGCGGGACTGGCTGAGGCTGGCCAACCGAGGCCCTTGTGGGGCCTGTTCGGGAGTACGTCGAGACGATGGAGCCGCTGGTGACAGGGCGGCCACCGCTGCCATGCACGTAAGCTGCTTCGTCGCGCTTGGACCGGCCTGGAGCCGCACCCCCCGTCGATGCCGAAGCCGCCAAGGCGGCAGCGGCGCCGGTCGTGCGGTGGGCACTCGGGGGTCTCCGGGACTCCCTCTGCGGCTTTGTATAGGGCTCCTTGTTGGACATGGGCGGGTCGCGGGGCAGGGGCTTGTCGTGTGTCGATGCCGGGTTCGCTGCAACGGCCACGGGGCCCTGGCTCGAGGTACGCGCCCTGGTCTTGCCATTGTTGGAAGTGCTGGCCTGGGCGGGGGGCTCGCCACGCTGCGTCTGTGTGGCCGGTGCCACGTACTCGACCTGGAGCGTGTTGCGCTTGTTGTCCCTCTGTTGCTTGACGGCCATGGTCTCGGTCTCCGGGTCAATGGTGCCGGCCTTGCTGGTCAGGCCGCCAATGGTGGGCGCCAGCACCGCCTTCTTCGCCGTCTCGCGGACCGAAGCGCTCCGACCCAGCATGGGACCCTCCTCTCCCATGGCGTCAGCCGAGCCGGTGAGTTTCTGGATGTCGCTAGTGGTCGTCGTGCTGCTCGTCATGAACTCGACAAGATTGGCGTATTCGCTGAGCCAGCTATGGCGCGCCACCTCAAACAGGTCTGCGCGCTTGCGCGGGTCCGGCACCAGGATTCTTCGCAGGAGATCACGGGCGTGGGGTGTCACGTATTCGGGAAAGGTGAGCGGAGTGCTGACAATGTACTTGTAGAGGAGGTTGATGTTATCGCCCTCGGGATTCTTCGGATCGTCGTCAAAGGGAAGGTAGCCCGCCAGCATGGCATACTAGCAATGTCAGTCTCGCTCTCTCTCTCTCTCTTGTGTTCGCGCGGTCGTCGGCTCGCTCTTCACTTACCAGGATCACACCACAACTCCAGACATCGACCTTGCGGCCGGTGTAGAGGGAATCGCTCACGACGAGTTCGGGAGCGGCATAGCAAGGGCTGCCACAGCTCGTCTGCATCAGGTCGGCCTTGCGCATGCCGTTGGGCTTCTCCCGGTCAAAGCCCATCCGCTTGACCCAGTCACGATCAGACAGGTTGGCCTCTTCGTCTTCGGTCAGCTCTTCGGTGGGATCAAAGGTGTTGGCGAAGCCAAAATCGGTAATGATAATGTTGCGGTTGCGGTCGAGGAGCAGGTTCTCCAGCTTGAGATCGCGGTGGACGATGCCCTTCTTGTGCAGGTAACCGACGCCAGAGATGAGCTGGGCAAACAGGCGGCGGGCGGCGTTGTCGTTGAGGTAGCGGTGGTTGAGGATGTAGTCAAAGAGCTCGCCACCAGAGGCGTATTCCAGCACGATGCCGTAGTGGTGCTCCGACTCCTCCATCTTGTGAAGCTGCACAATGTTGGGGTGGTTGAGCTGGCGCAAGATGTTGACCTCGCGCATGATCTTGGCCATGCGCAGCGGGTTGCTGCCCACGGCGTCCTTCTTGATCAGCTTGATGGCGACCTGGACGCCCCGGTCGGCCTTCCAGCCGAGCTTCACCTTGCCAAATTCGCCTTCGCCAATGGTGTTGCCCAGGATGTATTCGCCAAACTTCATGTGCTTCTCGCGCTTGGCATGGTGCTCTTGCCGGCTCCGACCGCCGCGGCGGCTGTCCTCGGCGTATTCCCTGCCGCTGTTCGTCGCAACTACCGGCGGCGGCGCAGCAGCGTCGGAGGCGTCGGCCGTGTCGGTAACCTCCGCTGCGGCAGGTGGGTCCACATGAGACAAGGCCAGGCGGGCCATCTCGCGCCCGATGTCCACCTCATCCTGCGAGACGACCATGGCATTGAGAATCTCGCTCGCCTCGCGGGAGGGCGTGCGGGAAGAGGGACCGGAGGAGGCCGAACGTCCATGGCGCGTCCGCGTTTGGCCAGCCGACGACGCAGCCGCTCTGGAGCCGCTGCTCGAGGACGAGGGGCCGTATTCGTGGGAGGAGGTGGCGGCGGCTTGGGATGGGTGGTGTTGCCTTTTCCGTGTCGAAGGCTCTTCGCGGGGGGTAGGCAACGCGGAAGTCGATGCACCACGCGACTCGCGGTGTCTCCGGGGCGAATCGGTGTTGGCACGGTCGGCAGCGGCGGCGGCAGCAGCGCGGCGGGTGCTCGAGCTCGAAGGAGGCACAGAGCTGCTCATAGAGGCCTGCTGCTGCTCGTGGCGGTTCGAGGAGGTGCGCGGCGGCAAGTTGATCGGAGCCGTGGCAGCGTGTCCATGGCGGCGCCGTTCCGACGGGGTAGAGGGCGTCGAAGGCTGGTGGTAGTCGGGTATTGAGCCGACGGCGGCAACAGCGGCCGACGGCGCAATGGGGGAGGACAAGGCGGCGCGTGAACTCATGGGCGAGTCTGTATGTGATATGGGCGCGGTGCCGCGGTCGTGGTCGATGCTGTTGGCGCTTCCTTCGCGGGGGAGGGGGGGGGGGGGGGGAAGCGCTCAAGGAGAGGAGGACGCTCGAGCAGAGGACGCTTGCAAGGAGGACGCTCGAGGAGAGGCAGACGGAGAGGCGATTATGGACAACTGAGGCAGCTGCTGGGGTTGATGTTGTTGCTGCCTCGCATGATAACCTTTGGCGTGTCAGCGACGATGTGTACTGGTAGGGGTAGGGCGTGGTCGGCTGCAGGGCTGCAGCACAGGACAGCTCTCCCTGGTAGTTGGGGCGGTTGCCAAAATAGAAAGGGGGGGGAGAGGAGGGAGGAAGAGGGAGGAGGAGGGAGGAGGAGGGGGGAGAGAGGGAGGAGGGGGGGGGGGGTGTTCGAAAAAGGAGCAGAGAGGCAAGATGCTGGGGGGGAGAGAGAGAGGATTAGACTGACAGGCAAAATCACCAACGGAGCCTCAACCTGACCTTGCCACGTTCTTCTGCCCTGCTATCCAGAGCAGGCCCTCTCTAGACAGAGGCGCCGAAGACAAGAGGGAGAACGCGAGGCGGGAAGAGAGGGAATTAAAAAAAAAGGGGCGGAAGCCAGAAAGTCTAGAGACGGGTGGCAGAAGCTAAATGGGAGCGTGGATTGGAATGGGGAAAACTGGTAAAAAAGGGTAAAGCGGATCGAGGAGGAGCCCCCCCAGATGAGACAGGCAAGGAGCGGGAAGGCGCAGCCACAGCCAGCAGAAAAGGAAACGGGCAGAGACGGGAAGAATGGCCTGCTTCTTTGGCTGGTGATAGTATCTTACAAAAAAAAAGGGTAGATTTTGACCCGCGAACACGGCGCGGTAGAGAGAGACAAAAGGCAAGGGCGCGTGGCCTAAATGAGCGAGAGAGAGCAAAAGGAAAAAAAAGGAGAACCCCCAATTGTGGCGCCTTTTGACAGCGGAGATCGCGCTGCGCGTGTAGTATCGTACGCCTGCAACTGTGTATGGTATTATCAGCAGTAGCAGCAGCCACAGCAACTGTGCGGGTCGCAGGTCATGGTCACGCAGGGCGTTTTCGGTCTTGTCTCGATCTTGGAGAGAGAGGGGGGGGGGGGGGCGGCGCGTTGATATCTGGCGGAAAATAAGCGGCAGAAGCAGTGCCGTTGATCGTTTGTTGACCCGGGGCCGTTTGGCTGTAGGGCGCTATGACTAGTTGCTAGTTGTTGTTATTTCTAGCGGGCGTGCAAAAAACAAAAACAACAAGCAAGAACTGCGAGCGTGGACGGGTCGGGCGGCTGGGCGGAAGCCGGGGGTGGCCAAGAGAGCAAGGGCACCGGACAGACAGGGTGGGTGGGTAGGTGTGGATATTGGGGGTGATTGATGGGTGCGCTGTACAAGTACAAACTGGTGGGTGTATACATCGTATGCGAGACGCGACGAGACCCCTGTTATTTACTTTCGGCTGTTCTTATGCAAGGCTGGAAACACCGCCGTCTCATCCTTGGAGCAGCGCCAGCCGCTCCTTCTCGACCAGCGGGATTCTCGACCAGCGGGATTCCCTTGCTTGCTGCTGCTTCCTTTTACGGGAGTGTGAAGAGAGATGCCAATGACAAAAGGGGGGGGCGCGACTGGTGCGGTTTCTTAATACGCAGGACAAAGGGGGCAGGAGTCAGCCGCCAGCCACATATCATACGAGAGCTCTAAAAAAAAGAACAAAAATAAAGGAATAAGAACGAGGAAAAAAAGAAAAGAAAAGAGGCGCTCGCAGTTCTCCTGCACAAAGCCTAGAGACGCTCCTGCATATTCGAGGGCTCCGTACGCCGTACTGTTATTTCGGCCGTCTTGTTTCTTGCGGTACTTTGCCAGGGCAGGTGCGAGCACTAGCGGCTGTCAGTGGGGAAGGAACCTGGGAACGTGGTCCCAGCGCGGTCGGCCCCACCGGTGACAAGCGCGACAGGCAGCAAAAAGGGGCAAAAGAGAGAGCTGGCCCAGGCGCTGGAGGAGAGCTGGAGGAGAGCAGGAGGAGCAGGAGGAGCAGAGGAGCAGGAGGAGACGCGCGCACCTCTCTTTAGCCAAGTCTCCGAAATAAGCATGCTCAGAGATCTCATCGTTCATCCACCCTGGTCTGCTGCTGCTGGTTCGAGAAATACGAGAGCAACAAGATGCGCATATAATGTAGACAGACGTGTCGCCGAGACAAGTAAGATCAGTGCTCGACAAGTCATCCGACGTGTTACCCTGGCTGCCGCCAAAAAAAAAAAAAAAAAAAAAAAAAAAAAAAAGCAGCCGTGCGTGACTCCTATCCTTGCGCGCGTGTGTGTGTGTGCGTGTGTGCAACAGTGGACTCGGGCCCCTTTGGCCAGCGCTGTTGCGAGTTTGCGTGCGTGCGTGTGCGTGCGTGTTGTCGGATCGGGCATCTGCCTGCACGCAAAGGGACGAGCGCTTGCCTTTCCAGGCCACCTGAAACAGCCCGGTCGGCAGCTTTGGGGCGGCGCGCTAGCCCGAGCAAAAAAAAAAAAAGCCCACGGGAAAGGAAAATGGCCTCGCCCAGTGCAACGTCTCACGACTGCTGTACGGAGTACTCCGTAGGCCATGTAAGATATCTTGATATACGTTACCCTCTCGCCCAGACCCTCGCGGTCATCCCGAGAACAGACAGGGCAATGTGGAAGAACGCGCAGGGCGATCCGGCACGACTCCGTGCTCCCCGCTTCTCGACTTTCTCCGCGCGGCCGTAGGGACGTTGGCAGTCGCATCGCATCGCGATCCATAAAACCGTCTGGGGCAAGCACACCGCCTCTTTGCTTTGCGGTGTGCCAGCGTGGCTTTTTTTCTCGATCCGTTGGTTGCAAGATGCATCATACGAGCGCAAAAGCCCCTCTCCTTCGTTCGGCCTGCCACATCGTCCTGCCAGCCATTACGTCGAGGCCTAAAGCCGCGCTGCACGGCCCTATCAGCGGCAACGGCTACAGGGCGAACGGCACTAATTCGGGTGCAGACCTCTCGAGGGAGAATGTGGTTGACCAGTCATCGTCGTCTATCCATTCAACGTGGAAAACGCGAAACAACGGGAGACGCGTCACGCCAGGTTTTTTGCCGGTTTGTGAGATGACTTGTAGAATGGCTGCGCACCCGGAATGCACTCTCCGCGTGCTTGGATGGGTTTGCGGTGGCCAGGAATGCACGACCCGCGTGCTTGGATGAGCTTGCAGGCCAGGATGCACATTCCGCGTGGATGAGCTTGCTGGCCAGAAATGCACTCTCCGCGTGCTTGGATGAGCTTGCAGGCCAGGAATGAACTATCCGCGTGCTTGGATAGCGCTTGCAGCGGGCGGGCATGGGCGCCCATATATCAGGCGCAGATTTGCCAAACGTCTGCCCCTCCAGGGGCTTTACACCGCATTCCTGCGCTTTCAGGGCTCGAGGCCTTTTTGGGTAGGGGACGGCCTTGTGATATGGCCCGGCGTGTCACAACAGGCCGACGCAGTGTCACGGCAGACAAGTCTGATGTTCCAAATGGCCTGTAGGCTGTGTGGCCTTGCATTTCGCTTTGCGCGTCTTGTTTCAACCCGTCTTGGCACGGGCAGCACCGCTATCTGCACCGCTATCTGGCAAAGCCGCCCTGCCAGCATCAGCGAGCATCCGCGAGCATCCGCGGGCATCCTTCAGCATCAGAGCTTAATCGTGATGTCGTACGCATCCAGCGCCACGGCCGTCGCCGTGAGCGTGCCGGCGTACGCCACCAGGATGGCCAGCGACAGGGCCGGGCCCACGTCCAGGGTCGGCACCGTCATGTTGACCAGGCCCGTCAGCAGGTTCGCCAGCAAGAAGACGGCCAGCCCGTTGCGGTTGTAGGCCTGCAGCACACGGCTGGTGGCCTCTTCGTAGGCGGCCGCCTCGGCGGCCGCGTCGCTGGCGGTGTAAAAGGCCGGGAAGAGCAGCGTGTCCACCAGGCGGAAGCACAGCAGCTGCAGCGTGTTGAAAGCCAGCACCCACAGCACGTACGGCAGGTTGGCCAGGCGGCGCGACACCGTCAGGCCGAGGCCGGGCACCCGCGCCGACGCCGGCCGCACGCACAGCTCGTACAGCAGCTGCCAGGCCACGGCCCAGACCACCAGCTTGGTCGACTCGCCCAGCGCGTGCCACGACGGCGCGGCGTCGGCGGCGTCGGCGGCGGTCCCGGTTCGCCGGGCCGTGGTCCGGCGGCGAGTCTCAGCAGCCTCGGTGGTGGTACTGGTACTGGTACTGGTGGCCGTCTTGGCGGCCTCCTGGGCAGCCCGGCTGTCGTTGGCCTTGCGGGTCGACGACGAGCCCGACGAGCGCGGCAGCAGGTACATGCCGGCGTCCTGGCCGGCCAGGAAGATGGCCAGGTAGCCGGCCAGGCTGAAGAGGCCCTCGCGGTTCTTGGACAGCAGGTCGGTGCGCGGCGCGGTCAGGATGTAGGCCTTGAGCCCGGTGGTCTCGAGGGCCAGCTGGTACAGGCCGGCCAGCAGCAGGGCCAGCGCGGCGTAGGACGGCACAAACTGCAGCGCGGCCTGGGCGGCGGCGACAAACGGCGGCAGCAGGCCCAGGGTGAAGAAAAAGTTCCAGTGCACGCCGTACTCGGTCACGTGCTCGGCGTAGTCCAGGCCCTTGACGCTCAGCAGCCGCACGACACCGAGGGCCAGCAGCGGCAGCGAGTGCCGCAGCGACGCCCAGAGCCGGCGGGACAGCCGCGGCGGCTGCGGCGACGACCGGGCGCCCTCGGTCGCGGTCGCGGTCGCGGTCGCGGCACCGGCGGCTGCGCGCTCTTTCAGCACCGGCCGCGCCGCCACCAGGCCGGCGGAAAAGACAAAGGAGCCCACGCCCATGTCCATCAGCGATGTGCCCCAGGTCTCGACCTTGGCAAAGCGCCGCGGGAAGATGCGGAAGTCGACGGCGAGAATGGCCAGGCAGGTGACCACCATCATGCACCCGCGGTACACGGTCAGAAACGGCTTCTTTGGCAGCAGAGCCAGGCCTCCCCCGTCCGTGCCACGGCCACCGGCACGGCCACCAGCAGCCGCCGCCGCCGCCGCCGCCGCCGCCGCCGCTGCCGCCCGGGGCTTCTTGGGCACCGCCTGGCGCTGGCCGGGGCTGCTCCGCGGCAGCACGGCAACAAAGAGCGTCAGGGACAGCAGGAGCGAGCTGAGGAGCAGGTAGCGGCTCGAGTACAGCGTAATGGCCAGCAGGATGCCGCCGACGTTGAGCAGAAAGTCGACGGCATAGCCCAGCGCGGCGTAGGGCTTGAAGAAGGCGTGCCGCCGCTGAAGAACAGACCAGGCCAGAACAGCCACCTGACCGGGGGGGGGGGGGGGAAGAGGGTGGTGGTCAGCACAGGACAGCCATGTGTAGCCGCACGAGAAACAGACGCACCGGTGCTACGCCCGCCACGAGAAGCACCTCGATCGACGAGCCTCCCGACAGGTTGGAGACAAACTCTTCTTTGAGTTTCTTGTAGTGGGCAGCCGACGCCGCCGCCGCCGCCGCCCCTCCGGACACGTCTGCCATGGCGCGGTCGCGTTCTTTGATTCTTTTCGCTGGCGTGGCAGTTCTTTGTGTGGCGCTAAACAGATCCGGCGGAAGAAAAGTGCCTTTCAAACGAGTGGATGCTCATTTCTCTTCCCTTGCTTCTTTGTCGTTGTTTTTTTTTTTCGTCTTCACGGCCGGCTCCGCCAGTCCTGTCCTGCGTGTCCTGCTTCGTTTCTCGTCAAACAGGAGCAAGCAAAAGCTTAAAGGGGAGAGAAGGGGGGGGGGGGGGGGGCGCGTTGACGGGCCACGTTTCGCAGCCTCGGTGGCAGTTGTAGGGCATAATTTTCAAAAGCTGGGGAGGGGAGAAAGGGGGTTGAAAGAAACCGTGTCTGCAAGAGGCCCCACCGGTACTTTGCGCTGGTGGGTCTCTGCTCAGAGCCGCCGCAGAGCTACGATATATACGAACGCACCAAAGTCACGTGCCGACGCTGAGACGCGCCAACCAAACCGCGTTTTGCCCCTCCTTTTCCGGAGAAAAACGGCGTCGAACTTCTTTCAACCTACTCCGTACTCTCCCAGGAGGCCGGTTGGAACTTGATTAGGGCCCCCCGTTGGATCGAGTTAAGCTTTCTCTGTGAGCTGCGGCCAAAGCTCTGGGCCCCCAGTAGTACTCTTAGACGAGGAGTGATATCATAGTTATCAGAGTTGTACATTTATTTGTATTTTATTGGCATATCGCATCTCGTGGCCTGCCACTTGCTTCAGCAGCAAGGTTCCTCGGCCGCCTTGTGCTGCTTTTCTTTCTCCCCAGTGATGAGTTTTTCAAGAGGCCAAGGCTGACCCAGCCGCTGCAACCGCCCTTTTTTTTTTCTTTGTCGTCGATGACCGTTGGCTCGGCACTTGGGTCCAATACTTTGTGACCCGGCCTTTGTTCTCCACCACACAAGTCTGACGCAGTCCAATCGTGGCCCCCCCCCCCCGGGGTGCGGGTGGCAGGATGATGCTTGCTCAACACTGTGTGCCGGGCCGGTCTGTGGAAATGGTGTGGGAGCTGTGCAGGCGACGGCTTTGTTGTTGTTTGGGACGTTCTGTCCCGCTAGTTGGCCCATGGGTGGTGAGGCATTTCCCCCTTTTCCGCCTCGCGATTTTTCTTTCATCTGGTTCTCTTTGACGCCCGGCTCCTGGCGCTGTCTTTCTCTTTCACGGAGCAGAGGCGCCAACCGGTGGTTTCTGTGGCGAGAGAGAAAAAGGGGGACATGGCCGTGGTTTAAAGACTCCGTGCCGGCTCGTTTCCTGCTGTCCCTGGTCTCTTTTCCTCTGTTGTCTTTTCTCTTCCTGGCGTTCTCGGGTTACATTTCTTCAATCCGTCTACATTTCTACATCTTCAGTTTACTGTCATCACTGGCCTCGCCCCCCTCCCCTGGCCCTTCAATGGTTTCCAGGACGGCGACGCGATATTACAAAACCGAGGCCGGCCCGTCGAGCGGCCGTGCGGACGGTGACATGGACACGAAAGAGACTCCGGCCGCCGCCGGTGCTGCCGCCGCCGCCGCCGCCTCAGCTGCGTCTGCCGTGCCGAGAAAGCCGCGCCATATCCGCCACATTTACACGGGGCCGCCCGCGTCTGGCCGGCCGATTCCGTCGCCGCTGCTGTCGGGCAACCAGACGGAGCTGACGGCGCGGATGGGCCGGTTCTCGGTCCACAGCCCCGTCGTCGAGAGCCGGAGGCGGAGCCTGGCCATGGCCTCCGGCCAGCTGTATAGCGCGTCCATGTTTGCTCAGAACCGCGAGATCTTGCTGTCGAGGCTGCCGCCGTCTCCGCGTGCTTTCCGCATGCCGCCGCCGCCGCCGCCGCCGCCTCCGCCGCCCGGCACGCCTTACTCGCCGGTCCGGCCGGACCCGCGCGAGGCCTCGGGCCATGCGTTCCGCGTCGAGGCCAGCCGCCGGCTCACGCCGCTCATGACGCGCCGCGGGCCCGCCGTCCATTACCAGTACTGGGCACACCCGTACAGCCCCGTGGTTCTGTCTCCGCCGCCGCAGTCGCCCGTGGCCATTTCGCCGTGCGTCTATGTCAACGCCGTCAGCCTCGGCTGGCCGCACAGCCGCGCCTCGTCCCAGGCCGGCGACGCCGACGCCCGGGCCGACGCCGACGCCGCCCGGGCCGACGCCGCCCAGGCCGACGCCGACGCTGCCCAGGCCGACGACACCCGGGCTGGCGCCGCCCAGACCGACGTCAAGACGGAGGCGGACCAGGCCGACGACGCCCAGACAGAACAGAGTGCCAGCCCCGGCTCGGCTCGGCTGACGCCGCCGCCCGACGGCCGGCTCCTGGTGTCGGCCCTTGTGCGGCCCCAGACGGCGGACCGCAAGCCCTTTGTGCTGGAGCGCGAGTTCGACCTGGAGCGGCTGATCCGCGCCGTGCCCAAGCCGGACCGCCAGGCCGCATCGGCCGTCAACGTGCTGCCGTCGCCCGTGCCGCGCACGCCGCTGTCGGCCCTGCCCGTCTTCAACACCGCCGCCCACGGCAACGGCGGCCCCGCGCCCGCCCCGACCAAGGCCGCCCGCGCCCTGTCGCCGCTCTCGCCGCCGAGCCCCGGCCTGGACCCGCGCCTGGTCCGGAAGCGGCTCGGCCGCCAGCACAGCCGCCAGCACAGCCGCACCCACAGCCGCACCCACAGCCTCACCCACAGCCGCCAGCACAGCCAGAACGACCCCCTGAGCCCGGCCGACGGCGACAGCGCCGTCCCGGTGCCCATGCGTATGTCTGCATCTTGTTGACTCACTCTCTGCCCTTTACTCTTCACTCGACCTTGCCTCTCACTCTTCTTCGACCTTGCTAACTGACTAGGCCCCCATACCGCCCTGGGCTTCGTGCCCGGCCTGGCCGCCGTCATCCTGTCGGGCTACGTCAAGGCCGGCGACGCCATCGACATCCAGGTGCCGCACCCCGAGGCCTGGGCCGACACCATTGGCTTCATTTACAGGGGCAGCGGCACGGCCACTGACGCCATCCGGCAAAACGTGGCGCATCTGGGAGGGAAGCTGGACTAACGGACACTGTGGTCCGGTCGAGCTCTGCTTTTGTTTGCTTCCTTTCTTTCTTTTTTTTTTCTTTTTTCTTCTTATGGCTTCATAGCTGATGGCTTATGGCTTTATGCTTTCTGCTCGTATCCTGCTTCTAGTTTTCCACGAGTATTTTGTTCCTAATTTCCACGATGAATGAATCAAACCACGAATTTCCTGTCAATCTCACATGTCCCTGTTTACTCGTATGTCATGGCCTGCAAGAACCGCCCGTCCACTCCTTGTGGTACCGCGTCAGCTTGCCCTTTGTTGACCTTTGTTCTCTTCTCTAGCGGCAGGCCGCGTAATGTGCTGTCCTACGGGGACGCGTTGTGCATCGTAGTGGAACGAACAAAGAAAGGCGTGCCATGGCCCGGCTCCGGCCAGTTGTTACATCAGCAGTCTGGTTCGTCCCTTCCGCAGGCGTGGCCGCGCAACTGCCTAATCGGGAAGTTTATTTTGTTCGTGGGACAGAGCCCCTGGGCTGCCTCTAAAGTGTAACGTAGCCACAAAGCACGGCGAATTCTCGATGCCATCACATCATGCGTCTTCCTGGCACCACCGCGAACCCGTGAATCAGCGCTTTGGCGGGAGCATTGTGATGTTTTTCGTGATCAAGTCGGCTCTTGACTCCTTTGGCTAGTTTTTCGAAACACAAAACACAAAAAAACCCTTTTAGAGCATCAGAGCACGACGAGAAACCATGAGCGCCAGCGCTGCCAGAGCTGGACGAGCAGCAGCAGCGGCGGCGGCGGCGGCAGCGGCAGATCGCCAGCCGAGCTTGGACCGCTCACGCATGGCGGCGCCGCCGCAGCCCGTGGTCTGGATCAACGGCTGGCCCGCCGTGGGAAAGCAGACGGTTGCCCAGTGCCTTGTGCAGATCCTCGGCCACGACCGCGCCGTGCTCATTGACGACGGCGAGCTGACCGACCACCTCGAGCTGCCGCCGGACCAGCAGCACGCCGGCACGGGAGGCGGCGGCCGTTGCCGCGGTAGCAGCAACGCTTCCGGCAGCGGCAGCGGCAGCGGCAGCGGCAGCGGCAGCACATCATACGAGGACCGGGGCGAGTCGGCCTCCGCCGCCGCCGCCGGTAAGCTCGGCGCCTGCTTCCTCAAGTACGTCGAGCATCCGGGCACGCTGGGCCGCACCGTCATCTTCACCGACTGCTGCGCCGACGACGCCGCCGGCGCGCGGGACGCCCACGCCTACCTCGAGGCGGCGCGCCGCGCCGGCCGGCCGTTTGTGCCCGTGTACCTGGACTGCCGCCTCGAAGAGAACATGCGGCGCACGCAAATGTCCGAGCGCCGCTGCAGCCAGTCCGCCGGCAAGATCTGCAGCCCCTCGGCCGTGCGGGAGCTGCGCGCCCGCACCGGAGGTCGCCTCTACATGTTTGCCAGCAGCGACGACGGCGACAGCGACAGCGCCGCCGCCGCCGCCGCCGCCCTCGCCTCGCCCGCCCCGGCTCCCGTCTCCGGCCTGTCCGTCAACGTGACCGGCCAGGGCGTGCACGATACCGCCATGCAGATTCTGGCCTTTATCAACGAGGTCGTCGAGCGCAAAGGGCCCTAGCTGTCTCCGCTTGTTCGCGGCAGGCCATTCAGACCCGGTGGTTCTCGGCAGACATTCTACCACGAAGAGGTACTTTTGCGCCAGTATTCTGTTAGCACCTTTGATTCCCTTACATACAGATTAGCCAAGCCTGAAAAAACAACTCCCACCTCGTCGTTTGGTTGCAATCCTCGTGCTAGCTCTCTCTCTTTCCGTTTGCTGTTTTTCGCGTCCAGGACATACAGTCACAAGGCCCTATCACGCGTCCATCAGAGACACCCAGCAAGCTGCAGCCCGGTCTGACGGCTCTGTTTTCCCCGCCCGCAAAATGAAGCGTGCCGGCTCGATTCCCCGGACGGAGGCGACCGACCGCCTTTGATGGCACGGCGTATGTCTATCAACAAAAGACACGCCAAGTGGGCTCGAATGGTGAACCACAGCTACCACCACGGCCCGCTGCTGTCGCTCAAAAGCGCTGGCGGATGCCAAAGCAAAAGAAAACAAAACAAAAGGATTCCTCCCCAAGACGGCTGGCCTTCCGGTACGAGGCCCGAGAAGGGGGGGATTTCTTACATTTCCAATCACACAGCGCGCCTACCGGCGATATATGATCACAGGCGGGAGAAAGGCATGGGACAGCGCACGCAAAAGGGGTCGCCGGGGTCTAGCCTCATGCACGACGCACCCTGCTATGCCCCGTGACCTGCCGTGTCTCATCTCCAGGCACTTGTCATATGCTCGCTGATTTTCATCCCCCCCCCCCCCCCTCTCTCTCCCATACCGGCACACGTCAGTCACAGTGGGACCCAATAGCCAGCCCCCGGTCGAGGCCCTTGGTCAGCTCTCATGTGCAGTTCTGTAGTAGGCGTGTTCGGGCGACAGTGTGGATAAGCAGCGGCCACGAAAATCAAAGCCAAAACTGCCAATGTGAGGACACGTGTGCGTGCATGGCGGCCGGAGAAGGGGGAGGGAGGGGAAGGGAGCAGCGCCAAATGGTCTGGAAAGCAACAGAGCGTGATATCGGCCGCCTGCCTGTGCGTGACTGTTCACTTTCAACTGCGATACATTACCTGCACAGCCACCACATGCAGGCTGGCCATACAGACGGAGCTTCTTTTTCTGGCACAAGGCCGTTCCCGGCTGCTGATCCCGCGCGCCGCGGGCGGCCGTTTAGGCGGTGTGCCATGTCGTCTGGTTTTCCGACCTACAAAAGGCTTTTGTGCGTGGAGGGTTATTCTTCCCCCACAGAGACAAACGACACAATACTGGTCGCTCGCATATGCATGCGCTGACTAGTTGTTCTGGGCCTTTTTTTTTATCCTTTTTATCCTTTGCGTGGTGTGCGTGCTGCTTTTCGGCCTCTTCAACCGTTGGCTCGAGCTATCCGCAGGCGTGTGACTGTGATTTGGAAAACTGGCCAGTCAACGGCCCGGGTTTTTCGTCTGGCCCCGGCCGCGCTGCCAACGAATGTGATCGTTGTGGAAAACGCGGTCTCTCCGGGCACAGCTAGACAACCCTCCCACACGGGTCACAGCACACCGCAGTAAGCCGTATGACAGATATCGGCCAGCGGTGGCATATGTGATGCCGCTAATCCGCCGGCCAGTTCTGTGTGTGTGCGTGCTTCCTGTCCTGTCAGAAGCTGTGCAGGGAAGGCAGAAGAGAGAGGCCGCCAAGAAAGGGATACGAATCCAGCAGAGGTAAAAGAGAGGATAGGCAAACAAGGCTAAACGCTGCAAGACTCGAGTGAGAGCATTCGCTGCACCCGAAGGGTTGCCACTTTTTCGTTGCGGAAAATGCCCTTTTGCCAAGAAAATCCGAGCACCATTTTTGACGTGCTGAAAATAAAATTCGTGGGTCACGCCTATTCGCCTCCTTCGGGCAGAGCCGCTGGCTGCTATGCAAGAGAAACGACAACAGAGAAAAAAAAACATGGTGAAAGTAAAAAAGGAGAAGAGATGGCCACAGGGCCTCTGCCCTCCTCACCTAGCAGAATGGGGGGGGAGATGCGTCGACGTTCTGGCTCTCTGGACTGCCTTTATGACTCTGACGGAGCGCCGTCGCAGCACGGCAGAAGTCGGGGTGCTAAAACGCTTCCGGCGCCGTGCAAGGGAAAATACACTGGCCTGCCTCTGGTATCCAGCTGTGAAGACACCTCGCGGCGGCGCATGGTGCCCGCGACTTTCCGTTGGGGATTGTTTGAAATTTTTTGGCTGCCGTCAGTGCCGCTTCCGTTCTCCACCTGCAGCCCGTCGCCGCGCTCCGTACGCCGTACATGACGCAAGCAAGAGGATCCTGGCATCGGACCACACAGCCAGTCGCTCAGCGAGGCCGAAGACGCGACGACTAGACCGCAGACCGCAGACGGGCTCCATCCTGCTGCAGCCGCCTGGCTGCCGCTACAGACGCACAAGCCCCAGAAAGATAACCCAGGAGGGTAGCACACAGCCCGTGCTGACGAGCTGCGGGCCGCAAGAGAGGGAGAGAGATAACGCAATAGAGAGCAAGTAGGGAGTACCGCGCGGTACGGTCGTGTACTTCCAGGGTACATACCTGGGCCACCGGGGCCTTTCTATCAGCTCTAGGAGCTCAAGGGCCCGGATTTTTCTGTGGGCAGCGCCGGCTCCTGTGTAGCCTGCAGTAGGGCGTAGATGCTGCATATCGAAAGATTCAATCCCACCCCGCTGCATCTCGCCGCTGGCCTTGTTGTTCGACATTTTCCCGCACACGGCCTGTCATGCCTCGCCGTCATCACGTCAGGACTGGGCCCAGTCCTGTCCGCTGCTGGAAGAGAGCTGGCCTCTCCTCCGCTGGCATACTCCCTAGACCAAGGCCCTGCTACCGCCTGTCAAAAGAGTAGCCCGCCAAACCTCCCCCCCAGCACAGGGGCACAGGTACAGAGCACATCTGTCCTAGCCCGCCTGGGCCTGCAACTTGTGTGGCGTCACTCACTGGCTGTGCCTGCCTATCCCGTTAATCCTGCTGCCATTTCCGCTCCAGGGTTAGGACCCGTTTCTCCGCTGTTGGCATTAGCCTGCTGTCCCTCAGGATATACTCGTACACACCCCCCCCCCCCCAGTCCTTTCTTGCCTCTTCCTTCCCCCCCACGCCGCTATGGGGCGCGAGCTTTCAAGCTCCGTGCAATACTCGTCTTCTTCCGCGTCTGAGCGGGCCATCTCGGGCCTCTCTTTCTCTCTCTCTCTCTCTCCACCTTTGCATGGATGCCGTGGTGCTCTGCATAAAAAAAAGGAAAAAAAAAAGAAAAAAAAAAGAAAAAAAAACTAAAAGAAAAACTAGCGTCTCTAGACCAGATGCAGGTCGCCGTTTCTGGATGTGTTTTCTGGGCAGAAGAACCGGAAAAGACGCCTTTTGCCATTCTTGTTGGTCTTGAACAATCGTTGCTCTTTGGCAGGCCGCCTACTTTAGTGCAAGCCGCTAGCGAAAACTGCAGACCATCCTCATCTTTTCTCGCAGCTTAGCTCACATTAGCTATTACGGAGTACTCCGTACAAGCTTGTAGTCACTAGCAAGCATAGCCCCCCTCGATGATCGGCCGGCCATCAACTGGGCCCCGCGGACCGCCAGGGGAGCAAGGTCAAGAGCAAGAATCAAAAAGTGCCAGCAGGCGTGGTTGCTGCAGATGGATAGCATCTGTGTCTGAGCAAGTCGACAATATCAGCTCGTGGGTTCCTCTGGAAATATGACGTAGTTTTCGCTTGTGCATATGGGAAGCGAGAGAGAGAGAGAGAGAGAGAGAGAGAGAGAGAGAGAGAGAAGAGAGAGACAGAGACATGAGAGCTTTGGCCCTGTTCGCTAGTTCGTGAGACGCCTCGGCCTAAGCAGTGGAGCTCTTTCGGTGGCCCAACCGTCTTTTCTGTCTGCTGCTGTCCTGCGTTTTAACTAGGTCTCTCCGCCATCTCGCGCTCCATGGAACAGACGGTTTGCACATGTCAGATGGATGATCGGCAAGCGAAGTGCCGTTGCAGCCGCCCCTCAGGCCGGCAGCCTTTTTTTGTTTTTTCAAACATGATAAGAGGTCTGTTGACGTGATTGTCCCGCACCGTTCCATGGATGCTTTGAGCGGCTAAATCCTCTTGATACTTGCTCCGAGCTTGTCACTTGTCACTAAAAACCCGTAGTATGACGGGGGGGGCAGAGAGGAGGAGGATGAAGGAAGGGGAAGAGGGGAGGGGGGGGGGGGGGGTGGGAAGGAAGCTCACTTTTCTTCGCTGAAACAAGTAGACAAAATAACAAAAACGACGCATTCGCTGTGCGGCATTGCAACCCCAGCAGACGAAAGAGCGTTTCTGTGTCGGATCTTCGCTAATAAAACGGCTGTGATAAGACTGACCGAAGGTGGTCCTTGCAATTCGCCCGTTATTTTGTCGATTTCTTTTTTTAGCGGCGCAACCTTCTCCTCAAAATCCTCCACCTGGCCTTGGCCTCATGCGGACCTCTTCCCACTTGCTCCTCGCTCTTCTTCGTCAACCAAGCCTAGAGTGCATTTTTCGTTCCCCTCTTTCGGCGCTTCTCCCGCACTTACTGCTCCCTCCCCCCCCCCCCCCCCCGGGCGCCCGGCTTCGATCCTTTCCTCTCTAGGGGCTCAGGCGAGCGAGCTGCTTGATTCTTGCTGTCTGTGTAGAGGAGCCTTCTTTGCATTTGTGAGTGTGTTGTGGGTGTGTAAAGCTGCTGAAATGTCAGATACCAGCGGCTCTGCCTCTGGTTCGTAGTCTTACAATGCCACCGAAGACGGCCATGCAGTCCACACACTCCGGACATCCACACTCTCGGGGCAAGCTGTCATCTCTCACGTCACGAAATCCTCCGAGAGCGGGTGTGCTGCGTGATTTTGGCTCGCGTTCGCCCACGGGTGTACGGGTGTCGTGTTCCTCTTGTGCTCGTTCTTGTCGCTGTCACTTGTTTGCGTCTGAGCCGTGGCAGAGAGAGCAGCTTGTTGCCACAAGAGGCAAATCTCGGACGGCGGCATCGTCCTTGGTTGTTAGCAAAAGCCAAGAGTTCCGTGCCTTGACAGGCTATGCATTATTCCCGTTGCAAGTATGTCGTACGTCGTAAGCCTCATACCCCCCCTGCCCCCCTCCTCCTCTCCGCCTTGCCCCTCTCAAATAGTTTCTCTATCCGTATAGCGCCTCACTTCTCCTCCCCCCCCCCCCCCCCCTCCCTTCTCCGTAAGCGATCACACCCACCTCTCGATGCTAGCGGCAGCTTCTTTGCCCTTAAGCGTCAGAGCTCGGGGGGGCGATCTGATGCTGGCCTAGCACTCTGTGCGTTTGTCCATTTCGTCTGCGGGGTGGTTCGTTTGTCTTAGCCGCAGCAACTGCGTGATCGGGACTAGAGTGGCTGGATCATTGTGCCGACGGATGATAGCTGGTCGCTTGAGGTCGAGAGAGGCTAATAGTCGGACGAGTATGGCTGAAGCCAAAGAAAAAAGGCATGAGCTAAATTCGTGACAGCTGTATTGATCCCGCTTGGCGGCTCTAATGGGAAGGAGCCCCAAAGTTTCAGAGGCAGGAACGACAGGACCGGAGGCGGAGGCGGAGGCGCCCCGGCGTCCATGCTCTAACCTCAGCTTGTTGAGACTTGACGAGAAAATACCGCCATAAGCTGACACCACCTGACTTCCAGACACCAGGAAGGGTCTCCTGATTCCACTGACTCTTGAGGATTTGGTCCTTGTGCGTTTGTGCCCCCCCCCCCCCAGACCCTCTTTGTGCTGCTATAGGGGGGCCGGTAAGTGGACGAATAGAATCAAAGGATCTGCCTCAGCCAATGAGATGCCACCAGAGAGCCTCCTTTCTATCTCAGTGTGTTGTCCAAGCAGCCTTGCATGACTTGCGCTTGCAAGTCTGTGCTCCATGTAGGTACGTTATGGTTTTTCAGACAATGTCGGAGACTGATAGGTTGGCCGCTGAAAGTCACAGCTCTTCTCTTCACAAAGGCAATTTAAAAGAAAGACTTTTTTTTCGTATCTCAAAGGCTCGGCCAGCCTCATTGATTTCAGAGTGAACGTCGTGACAAATTGATTTCGCAGGAAGAAAGATCAAACTGAAAAAAAAAAGAAAATCCTAGCCCCTGATAGCCAACTATTATTGACTTTACCGTCCATGTCGATGTCCATACATCCTTTCCCATCCTTTCCCTCCCAGACGAGATGCTTACATGCATGCTCGTGTAGACAAAGCCCAATTTAAAAGCCGATATAAAAACAAATCAAAAGATGTGAAGAACAAACTTTTTGAAGACCTAAAAGAAGGCCACCTGAAAAACTCATCTGGCCCTCAAATGTGTGGACACAGACAATTAAAGTCCACACCAGAAAGAACAGCTGAGTCATCCCTCCTCTTTTTTTCAGAATGGCTGTTGCGAGGTGCAGTACCCCTGGGCGCGGCGATTTCGTTCTCTGCGATGATTTCCCCTTTCCCCCCTTTTTTTCGAGAGATGATAGTTCCCTTTCTCTTTCCCTCCCCACCCCCCTGGCCCCCCCAACCTTTTTTTGTTTTGGTTTCCCCCCCCAAGCCGAGTAAACGAGAGTGCTGTCTACCTCTCTTTTCCTTCCGCTTCGTATGGAATGATCCTTCATTTTGGAACCCACCACCGTCTCATCTAGCCCATTCTTCATAGTCGTCGTTATGTCGTGACCTAGCCGCACAGAACCAACCCCAATGCAAGTGTCCTGACAGGACCATCCATCCCATTAGTTGAAGAGTCGCGAGGGCCGCTTAGCTGTAGTGACTTTGGTCTAGAGTTTCAAAAGATGAGGTCTGCGAAAGAAGAAAGTTGAAAATAATAAAAAAGTAATAATGGCCCTTGGTGTGCCGCTGGCCGTTTGTTCAGGTGGCCTGGGCCGTTCCTCGTTGGGTCGCCGTGTCTCGTTGGTGCTAGCTCTGCTGCCCGTTTGCCCTATTTCGAGGGCTTTTCGAGGTTGCGATTGGAAGGAGGTTCACTTTTCGTCCGTTTCGGGGGGGTGCCGTTCCAGATCATCAGTGCCTGTTTGTCCTGAGTGCTGCCCGGCGAAGCGGTAGAAGGCAGGACGGCCCTCGGCTTTGAGGGGGTAGCGATGTTCGGCCGCGTAGGCCGACGAGACAAGCGAAGGTTGTCGTTGGTATCGCCGTCTTCGCGGCTGCCCCAAGACGTCTGTTTGCAGCTGTCAGCGCCTGGTTTATTCTCTTCCTCTTCTTCTTCTCTTCTCTTCTTCCTCTTCTTCTCTTCTTCTCTTCCTGATAGGGGCGACTTACCATGTGTAGTGTGAACAGGGCGTACAGCTTGATCAGACCATGAAAGTATCCAAAAACGATGGACACGGGAAGAAACTTGATGTCGCCCGGGTTGCGTAGGAAGAGGCCCATAAGCTTGACTGTTTTGGTGAAGCCGAACATGAAGACGATGAGCACGGACAGGGCGTATTTCCGGTAGAGAAGCTCCCAGCCTTCAGTTGCTCGCCAGCAGGAGTACAGCAGCAGGGGGTCGACCACGAAAGCGAGGGATGTAAAGGTTGCAATATGCAGCGCGTATGTGCACCACGGCTGTTGCCTGTTTTCCCCCCAACTTGGTCAGCCCCGGCCAATCCCAATCCCAATAATCCCAATCCCAATCCGAGCACCGAGCAAAGTGGGGCTCTCAAAATAAATATTTTGGACAAAGAATCTCACTCACCTCCAGACATATCTCTCGCGAACGAGGCTGGTCCAGTTGCTGCGCCAGTTGCTGCGGGCCCAGCGAGAGCACTGGTACAGAAACTTCATGCCGTTTTCCAGCGTCGTCTCGACTTCGCACTCCCGCTCGTACTGGATCCAGGTCTTCCACTGGTGGCTGACGAGCCAGCGGGTCACGAAATTGTCGTCGTCTGCGTTAATGATGAAGTTGCCCCAGCGCTCCGTCTGGAAGCCGTGCCGGAACTCGTGGCTCTGCAGAATCTCCGTTCGGTAGGCCCCCGTGCGGCCAGACATGCAGGACGTGCCGCCGTCAATGTTGTGCGTCGCGGAGATCTCAAAGTTGCGGCGCTCAATGTAGGCGGCGCCCAGCCAGTTGAAGACGAGCGTGGACCACGAGCCCGTCCATTCGCGCTTGACCCGCTGACACGTGCCGACGCCGCCGATGCGGGGGTCTTCAAAGGGTGCGAGAATCCAGGGGATCAGCGTCTTGGGCCAGCTGACGTCGTCGTCCGCCATAATGGTGATTTTGGTGAGCACTTCCGGCAGCGCCTCGCACACCTGCAGGCGCTTGTTGGCCACATTGCTGCACTTGACGCGGATGCGCTTGAAGCCGTTCTCGCGCAGGGAGTCGGCCAGCCTTTCTAGGGCCTGCAGCTTCGGCCCGGTCGTGACCAGAATGAGCTCAAACGGGTTGCAGGCAATGATGCTCTCCAGCGACGGCCGCAGCTCGTCAAAGGCGTGGTGGATCGTGGGGATCACCACGGTGACGTCCTGCGACGAGAAGGAAGGCACCTCCGGAATGGGCTTGGACTTGTACAGCCAGTGGCTGCCACAGTGGACCAGCAAACGAAGATATCTGTGAACCCTAGCAGCAACCGGTCAATATCGGATACGACGTCAAAACAAGGGGACAAGAGCAGATGAGAGAGCACGCTTACCAGACAATCCAGAAGAAATATATCCAAAATGTCGTAGAGGATAGGATTTCTAGCGAGGGAAGAGCCAGGCCACCGTGCAAGCCGGACGGCCGGAAACTGGCAGAAGAGGCCATGCTTAATGGGACGAACAGAATACCAAATTGGAGACTCTTTAGAAATAGCCCCTCGAAATCTGTCTTCTAACTGCCAAGGGTCCTTGAGAGAAACGGGAAGTGTTCTGAGCTGCGTTGCCAATTAAGACTCGGCGCTCATGTGCAAGACTGGCGTAACGGCTCCCCGAAAAAGCCCCGACCAGAATTTTGACCTATTCAGGCTACTTCGTTTTTCAGAAGCAAAAAAGCGCCCACCCCACCGAATTTCTCCCTTTTTCTTTTTTTTTTTTTTTGATTTATTCGTGACTTTTTAAAACACAATCCAGTCAGACCTGACGGGCAAGGCTGTGTTGAAAAGGTGTGGGGAGGTAAGGAAATATAGAATTGGCGTGAATAAGGAAGGGAGGGAAGGAGAAGGGGGGGGGGGGGGGGGGGTAAGAAAGTCGGTAGCTGTGATTTTGTGGGAGGGAAATTACTGTCCAGAGCCGATTCCAAAAAGCGCAAGTATACTAGATGGAACGGTGGCAACAGGAATCTATAGTATATAACTGAGAGAGGAGGGGTGAGGAGGGGGGGAGAGGGTGTGGATGATGGGTATCGCAAAGACAGGCACAGTCCAGCAGTAGATTGGTGCACCAATAAAGACAGGTCTTGCTAGCAAAGATGGCAAGAAAGTGTTTTGCTGCCAAAAAAAAAGAAGAAAAAAAAGAGGACAGACTCAAAGGCTCTGGATCATTCAAGAAAGCACGCTTTCTTCCTTTTCATTTTATTTCATCCCGCGACCTTTAAAAAAATCCCCTCGGAGACGTTGCAGAGTGTGTCCTGGCTAACAGGCCCGCGTCCTAGGACCGCACAGCCTTGGCACGAGACGAAGAAGCGAAGAACGAGAGACAAATGGAGTCTGAGGCGAGCGGCCGGAGAGAGACAAGAGACGAAAAGACCAAGCGGTGGTAGAGAAGGGGGGAGGGAGGGAGGGGACCTGTCGGCAAAGAAAGCACACAAGAGGAAGTCGTAAAGAAGGTGCTGTACGGGCGGACGGCAGAACGAAACAATTAGAAAAAGGATGAAAAAGACAGGCTCCAAAAAGGGTCTCCACAAAGCTAAAACGAGAGGTTCGGCGGAACGAATGAAGCAGAGGCTGAAGAAACAAACCTTTGCAAGAAAACAACCTGAGAGGGAAAAAGGGAGGAATAGAGCATTGAGAGAGAGAGAGAGAAAGAGAGAAGAGGTCAGAGAATGTGTGTTATATATATACGCATATAGATATATATATATATATATATATATATATGGGATAGATTTGTACGAGACAGTTTGCTTGTACATTATTATGTCAGTCAGTGCTTGAGAAGAAAGGTGGAAGGCCAATCCGTGCTAGCAGGACGGGAAGATACCTCACGGTACGCGCGCGTGAGGGTGTGGAGGCGGGTTGTGTGTTGTGTACTGGAGACATGACGAGTAGCACGAGTACGTTAAAGGTACATCCGCAGGACAGCAGCTGCCGTTAAAGTCACAACAAGCTACCCGGTGCAGTAGTACGAGTCGATGGTGTACGTAAGACGTATCTTACGAGGAGATTCCAATGCAAGCAAATAAAAAAAAAAAAAGCACAACCCGGCCTTGCTTGTTTTAGTTTTCATGGGCGTGTGTTGATTCTCCACAAATGCGCAGGCCGTTGCAGAAAACGTCGTACTCCGAATTGGTATATGCTCCGTTGCAGATAGCGGGACCCTTTTTTTGCTTTACCTTGCCGCCTGGGGCTAATAAGAGCCAGCACAGCCGCCTGCTCCAGCACAGAAGAAAACGACAGGCTGGTCCGTCTGGAAGCCTGGGGGGGACCGGACGAGACAGACTGGATGAGCCGGACGCTCTGGGCGGACCGTCTGTGTATGTAATGTGCTTCCAGCAAGGCGGGAGCTGCCTTTTGATTGATCCCTTTGAAGCGCGCCCGCGTTCGCAGCGCTTCCTGCGAAGCCCCCCCTCCCCCCTTGACAGGTCGAGATGGAAGGAAGAAGGGGGGGGGGGTGTAGCCGTTCTTCTGCCCCGTACAAATCATGCAGCGCGCAAAAAGCTTGAGGCGGAAGCGGGTAAGAAAAAAAGGGCCAGACGAGGCTAAGACGAGGCCGGGCATGGGCTTGTAGTTTTTGTCAGTCCTTCGTACCCTCTCATCAGCCAAGTTGCACGCACCCGCTCACATTCACACTTACCCACACACATCCACACTCCCGCTTGCAACATGCCCACAATTTCACGCATATCCACACATCCACACATCCCACTGTTGCAAAGAAAGGTAGTGTCCATCATCCGCCCCCGCCCGCCCCCCTGCTTGTCTCCGCACACAAATTGCCTCTGGTCCCCTGGCAGCTTGAGCACGCCAATGTCGAACCGTACAACGTGTGTACACACACGTTCACGTACGAGCGAGCACATGCAGCGGCGGCTGGCCTGGGGCTCTCTGCCATTGGCCAGCGAATGCTGCGCGCTTTTCCAAAATAGAAACACCAGACCAAAAGAAAAAGCCAAAAAGACAGAAAAAGACAAGAGATAAAAATACAAAAAGAAAAAGAAAAAGACAAGATCAAAATACAAAAAAGACAACAAGAAGCACAAACCCCAAAGCAAAGCATGCCCAAGAGGCATACCGCGGGCCAGGACACCTGGGGCTCTGGTCGGCGTGGCGGCTCCGTGCGAGTCTCTCGTCGTTGACGTGTGGGTGGAGCGCTGCAAGATGAGGCAGGAAATAGCACGTAACGGAAGTATAGCAGCTGTGTACGAGTAGGCCCTTGGGTCGTGTCTCGTCCTGTTCTGTAGCCGGACGTACATCTTACTGCGTACGGAGTTAGAACCTTGGGGGCCGGGCGACGGCTGTCGAGGAACCGGGCACGACATTGTTACCGTGGTGCTCAGAAAGTGGACAAATTGGGTCCCGCCGGCCATGTCGGCAACTGGAAAAGAGAGCCAACAAGTTACGCGTACACGTTTGTAGTCGTCCTGGGCCCTTTCCTAGCTGCTGCCCCATTTTTAAGGCCGGGCAGGCGGCGTGCTGGCGGCGTGCTGGCGCAGCATGTCTTTCGATTCCGTGGCTGTTTGTCCATGGTTCGTCGCGAGGGCCGCCGTACTCCGTATGTATCTTACGCTGGTTCCGATGGACTAGCTCTTCAGGCCGCCGCGGGCTGGCCGAGGCCACACATTCTTCCAGGCATGGCTTGCGGAAGAAGATCCAGCCGCCATGAGCCATGGATTCGTTATTGTGACTAGTCTGGCCGCCGCAAACGGAGAGAACACCCGTGGGTGGCAGTAGCCCCCGTTTGCTTTTGTTTTAGCGCTGCTGCCGGCAGCCCACAAACCTGCCACCTGAGATAGATGTGCAAGGCCTAGACTAGGTCAGCATGGAAAGCGCGCTCTGCCGAAGCTGCATTGTTTCTGTTCTTAGCCGCAGCACGGAAGGCGGCAAGAGCTTAGCAGCGGCGTCAGGAGCGCCATCCATTTTTTCAGCCTTCCAGCAGCACGGATGTCGCCACAGGCTCTCTCTCTCTCTCTCTCATTCCTCCCCTCTGGGCATGGGGCAGCTTGGAGACGGCATGAAGCCACCACGGCCGCTCCGTGCGGTGACACAGCCGGAAAATACCGGCGCCGATAGCGCTAGTAAACTATCCTTCGGTGCTCAGGAGTCGAAGATCAGTGGACGTCCTCCAAGGTGCACTCAAATAGGAAATGCCCCGGCAACATTTGCAAGACGATCCCCGCACGGCCACAGCCCGCTACAGAACGAACCTGTTAGCGGCTTGCCGGGGGGGAGGGGGGGGGGGGGGAAGAGGAGAGAGAGGGGGCCAGGGTAGTTGGGGAAGAGGGGGAAATGTCGTAGTCGTTTCCAGTTCTATTCCTCTTGTGTCTGTATCTGTCTGCCTGCATAGAATGTTGCTTCCGAGGGTTCCTTTGTGTTCCTGTTCCTGAATCGTCGGCTGGCCATGCCCAGCTTCTGTGGATCACACCTTAGATGCTCTTCGGTTTCGACGAGGGTGTTTTCGGCCGAAGTTTGTTATTCCCGCTGGACGCCGTTTAGAACACGGCGGCAATAACATGTCGGTTCTCATCCATTCCCTTGCGCACCTGCAAGGAGGTGATATGACTGCTCAGCTGAAGCTTGTGCGAATGGCGTATTATGTGGTGCATAAGTGCTATGTTGCTCCATGGCCAGAGCAAGGGGACATGGGCTTGAGGACAGATAATCATCCGAGTTTTTACTCCGTATGGCACTCCATGGTCTATCCCTACAGCGTAGTAGTACTAAGCGCATACTCCCTAGTCAAAATCATTTTTCAGACCATTTATCAGACCGAAATGATGAGTCAACTTACCTCTGCACTTACACTTCAGACCGCTGAGCCCTTTCCGTGGTGGCTCGGTGCCCTTTCCTATCGCGCATGGCGGGTGTAATTCTGGGCACTGTAGCCTTGCATGCCTGGAGGCTGTCAAAGATGTGTGTGTGTGTGCTCCGTATGCGGCGGTGCAAAGAGTGTAGAATCCCAGCTCAACGGGGGCAGCCTTTTTCTTCCTCTTTTTCTGCTTCCTCTTGGTTTTCCCTCTTTTGTTTTCCTCCTCTTGTTCTTTCTCCTTTTTTTTTCTCTTCCTTTTCGTGTCTACGGCCAAGAAAAAAAGAACCGTCTGGAAGCTTGAGTCTCAATGATCCTGAGCCGAGCGAGGATGCAGATGAAGAAGTGACAAGTCGGAAACTGCAGGCGAGGGATTTACGAGCGAGCACATGTAACGTCAAAAGTCCAATAGCTTCCGACATTGCGTTTTGCGCTCCCAACTCGTGCCCCCCCTACCAAGCAGGCATTCTCAATAACACGAGCTTCGCTATTGGAGGGGAAGGGGAGCATCGTCTCCCGCTCCAGAGTTGTTTTCTGCGTATCTGCTATCTGTGCATTCAGAGGCGTGCCATGCGTGATGCTGTGCGTTAAGCCGTGCGTGGTGGTTGCAACTCTGGGCGCCCTCCATGTCAGAATCGGCATCGATGGCAGTACATGTGCATGAGAGATATCACGTATGTGTGCTGCCGTGCAGACGTCTCACCATGGTTCGGGGCCGATGGCTTCGGCCGCGTCAGGGAACCCTAGCAATGACAGGGGGGGGGGATCAAAAGAAGTGATGATTCTGCAGCCGGACGAAAGAGGTTGGTGTGCGATGGAGGGAGAGTTCTCAACGGGTGGCTACTCCCCTACTCCTTTATTGTCTGGCCTTCGGGTCATGTTGGTGCCATGCCCGAGATGCGATTCACTCGCAGTAATCGCAGAAAAAACTGTTGAGCAGCAAGCCGGTGCTAAGTCTGCTGCTGCATCGCGTTAGCCTCAACGCTTTTTTTCTTTGCAAATTGCAAACGAGGTGAGCCCCCCCCCCCCCCGGGTAAGGTGGTAGTCGAGTCCCACTACCTGCATGTAAGATACACTTTCGAGGGAATCCCCTCTATTGGCCAGGCCCGTCAGAGAAAGGTCATGAAGCTAGAAAAAAGAAAGAAAAAATATCTTAAAAAAAGAAAAAGAAATATTACCCGGCTGCATGCTCACGAGTATGTATCACGCGTTGTCTTGTAGAATCCTCACTTTGGACGTGTAAAAGTGAAGCCCTAATAAATATGCGGGGCCTGTCCTCGACAGCATGCAAAAGAATGCGGAAAACAAGGTGAGGCGTCCAAGGAAGCTCGCCAACGGCGAATGATGGCGAGAAGTATACGTGGAATCGATGAAATATGGCAGAGGGGAAGTCTTCTGGCAGCTTTTAGAACAACCGACTACTGCCGTCGCACCTTCCGTTTGCTGACGCCCGCCTGCCCCGGCGGCTAAGCTCATTTGAACAGATTCCAGCCCCTCTTCTTCATCTTCCAGCACCACTAAAAAAATCCTCACGAGAATGCCAGACGCAGCCCTCTTTTCTCGGTATCATTGTGAGCGCGAGAAACTCGGGATCGTCGTTATTACCAGTCTCCTCTCGTGTACAGCTCAGCTTTGCGCCACGGACGCTCCAAGTGACCTCGGCTCCTGTTTTTTTCGCTCCTCCGCGACCCCTTATTACCCATCCATTCCTTCACTTTTGGCATGCTTTGCAATCTCTTCCGAGTTACATCGCACAGATTTTTTCTGCACAATCACCTTGCAAATGGGTCGCTCCGCACAATAACTAGGCCAATTCCGCACCAGCGGAAAACGACTCGTGTTGCACTCAACTCCAGACAACGGGGCAAGACTACTCAAAGGGTTGCCTAATCAAGCTCTTGTTTCGTTGTTTCGTCTCGAAAAATGGCCTTTCCTTTGTCGCGGGTCGCCCTCTGGTCGAGCTCTCCTACCATCTACACTCCTACTGCGATGCATTACGCCTGCAACCTTGTTGCCTCTAGCATATCAGGTTGGGATGCATGTCTTTCGAAAAGAGCAAAAGAACGAAACAAGAACGAAGAAGAAAAAAGCGGTCACAGTTTCCTCAAGCGCCGTCCGTATGGGAACCGCCCTGGCCAAGCCATGGCTGCGGGCTTCCCAGGCTCGCGCAAATACGTCTTGCCAACAGGTGGCCGTCGCCGCTTTAAAAGGCGGAGTCCGGGGCCGTGACCAGTCGAGTTCCGGCGGAAGACCCCGGCCGCTTTCCGTCCACCCGTGAATAGCAAGGCGGACCACAAGGTGAAGAGACCCTCCCCCCCGTTTCTGGCTGGAGACTGGCATGAGCTGTCCCGCTGTTGCTACTCCGTACGTAGTCAAAACTCCACGCAATTGCCCATCACCGCTTGCAGGTCCAGGCGGGCCTGCAAGTGCATTGGACAAACCAAGAGATGGAAGAGGCGTCACTGTCTGCTGCCGTCTCTGCATCCCCGTGTCCCTGCAGCACTGCACTCTCTCTCGTCGGCTTGGTTCATGGCCTCCCCCGTAGCTAGTCACACACCGTCAGAAGTCTGAAGCGCTTTCGCCTCCTCGGAAGTGTGCCAAAGCCTACTGGAAAGGATCCTTATCGACTCTTTTTCCTTCGTCCGTTGTAATCTAGCGTCGTATCCCTTTCAAGACGGCCTTCCTGCATGCAACATGCTACCACCTTACCTTCCAGCTCATTGTTTGAGCTGTAAGCGAGAGGTGCCGTTCCATGTTCATGCGCAGCTGGTGAAAGATCTTGTCACAGTCACGCCCGACGTTGAGTTCAACCTGTAGAGAGAAGGAAACGGCTGCATGGGTACGCCGTAGTGCCCCGTTGCCCCGGGGAAGCCGGGATTGCTGTCCGGTGCGGGTAATCTAAAACGATGCGCACTCCAGAGTTTTAGCCAGCAGCCTAAGGAGGCGGTTGATGCTTACTCGGTACAATGACCTGCTTCTTTTTGGGCTGGGGTCTGTAAACATACTTTGGGGCACACCACGTAAATGGCAAAGCCAGTAGAAAAACAACAGTAGCAGTATGATTCCATAGTAGTCTTTTTTCGAAAACAAAAAAAAAAAACAAAAAAAAAACAAAACACAGAATTTGACAAATACACAACCCAGGGGTAAAAGAAGGACGGCGGAAAAACACGAGCCAGGATGAAGGGACGAAAGCCAACCAGAAAATGAAGCATCATCCCCCTGACTCCAACCAGACACCGCTTTGTTGATGGCTCACATGCACGGCGCAAATTCCTTTTCCTCGTCGCGCCACGATCGACATGCTGCAGCTGCACCGTGAGTTGGCAAGGCCGTTCTCTCGTTGACGCAAGCAGATAGTGGGGACGGGCCTGGATCCCTTTCCATCTTCCGAAACCTTATTATGGGGCTATGAGTAAAAAATATGAATTATAATATACACAGTGATGTCTGGGCCTTGGGTTGGCCTATCTTGCACTGTCCACTCGGATGTCTGTATTGGTTCAAGGTGAGCCATTTTGTCTCCTGTAGGCTGCACGTTGACGGCTCCGAGCCCCTTGGGTCATCTTGGCACCTTGAAGAGCGCTCTTGATGGAGCCGCTGCATGTTCAGTGTCCAGAGTAGACATAGATCTAGCTACTTTGAGATGTGAGACTAATACTAGCTTCATTCTGTGGACAAGGCATCGAATATAGTCCCTATACAGCATATTGGCCTCCATCGTATTGCCTCTGAAAAGCATGGCATTTGATATGCCGGTATACGGCATTTCTCGTCTTCCTCCGCGCATGGATTCTATCAACTTTGAGAAGAATCTCCCAACTCTAGAGTCTGTACACTTACAGAACCACAACCAACTCCTATCTTCTCTCTCGTACTAGATAAACCTTACGGAGCTGTTCTTGGTTGGCAGGTTCAAGTCTACGTGATCAAAACTCATGAAAAGATAACTGTCGAGAGAGTATTGCCAGGGCCAACTGCTCCAAACCCCGGAATGACACAAAAAGCCTTCCCCAGGTATGTCTATATATGGAGGCAGAGTATTCATATCTGGGAATGATCGGACGCACGTAAAGCACTTTATAACAACAAAGAGAATGAACGTGTCCTTGTCGTAGATTGTCTCTCCAGTGGCGTGCATAGCAAGCTGGACTGCCCTCTCTATTGCGTCTCCAAAGCCAAGAATAATGCCAAGGATCTGCAAATATGTCTGTATAGAATGGATTTTCGATTAAGCATTAGCAACATTCACATTTGGATCAACAAGGTTCTTAGTAAGAGTCAGAGCCGCATCTGATTTAACGCATCCTTGCAAATTACTTCAGCTTGCGCCGGCATTTATTTTCCAGAAAGGTGACTGATAACATGTCCCTTTGGCGGGCTGGCTTACAATGTGGTAAGGCTCGACGGGATAAACTGTTATTCCATGATGCCAAGCCAGAGCAGGCCTAGGAAGCAAGATGCAACCCAGGCATTCAACATTCCTTCACCCAGCAGTGACATAACGATGAACTCTTGGCATATACGCCGGGCCCCAAACAGGGTTTTCTGACAAATTGTGGTTGGCAGGGCTTTACCTTTAAGCATTCCCCTGTCGCGTAGCACGAGGTAGTAGTGTAAAACATACAGAAACCATGTTTAGTGTGCTACCATTATTGGGTTTAGCCTTGTTGTTTCTGCGAGCGTCCTGGGGACTTTTAAATTCCAGATCTGTTGGCTTTTCTTGATACTCCACGACATTGGTAATACTGTAGGACCAATCATGGGGACATTTATCAGCCGCAATCTGGCAAACAGCAAGCTCGATTCGATTTTACGACGTGGATAATGGGGGTGGTGGCAACGTTCCGGGCTGGATATGTAACAGCGCCGCGCATACGGCTGATGGCAATGTTCTGGGTTGTCTCTGGTACGTGCTGGCAGACGGCATAATTGAACTTGAGCTCTGCAGATCCCAAGCGGAAGGTGGCAAGCCTCATAGAGGCGTGACAGAATGGCAATTGGTTCACCAGGAAGGTGTCATGAACAGATTTCCATGTATTGGAGCCTCCATTGGACTCTCGCATCCAAGAGAAGACCAACTGTGATGGGTTGAAGCCACTCGGACAGGCATTATCCTGACAGGCGATCGCGGGTGTCGATGGCCAGTTCCATGATCGCCAAGACCTTTGGCTCAAGCTAACATCAAGAGCTACCAGAGCTACCGATCGAGAACAGCTGATTGTTTTTTTGTCTTTTGGTTCCATCCATACCTTTTCCAAGAACGTGATACGACACAAAGGGGTGGCGGCTTAAGCCCACGTCTTGGAGTTCCAGCTTAAGGACTGTCGGTTGCCAGGCTACAGACGCGATTTCCAACATGTGAGTTTTTTCCCATGGGAGAAAAGGAGAAAATCAGCTGATATCTAGCCGTCCGTGTGGCGTTGGAGATCCGCGGAAAAATGAGAATCGGAAAGCCAAAGCCTCGGTTAAAAGCATTCTGTCCAGACAACCTTTGTACGCCTGGGCGGCAAATTGTGCAAGATGGGGAGAATGATGCTTTTGACTGAGGCGAGACAGCCCTGCAATACGGCCAAGACAAGAAATGATTTCCTGAAGCACTTGTTCGAGGCAATCTGAAACCTGTGCTGCCGTGTTGTCACGTGACATGGCCAAACCCAGCAAAGCAAAAAAGTTAACGTGTGATTCGGAGCAATGGCTCAAGTGTGGCAAAGCCATAGCCGGGCGGTGTGAGCGCCGCAAGCGAATCGCGATCTTGGAGGGCCTAGGCTTCTTTAGCTCGGTTTGTCTTTTGCTATCTCTATTGCTTCGTATCTTTGCATCGGCCCTCGCACCCGCTTCGTCTTTAGGGCGTGTTTCGCCCCCCGATGACGGATTCTAGACCTGTGTTCCGCAAAGGTAGCTGATTACTCCGTCATGCCAGAGCATATGAGGGAAAAAGAGATGAATGACGGTCGTGTGTAAAGATCCCTTTGCCCTCACAATTTACAAGTCAAAAGTTACGAAGGAGGAGTCCTGGCCAATAGGGAGTCTTGGAAGCACTTGGTGGAGATGCCACAGTCGGGCGGGGAAGCCGTGGCTTTATCGGTCTAGTCTTCGGGTAGCGCCACTGGCATTGTGGCAGCATGGTTCTCCCGTGTCTTTTTCAATAAACAGCTCAATTTTTCAGAATTGCGAAACAGTGCGCCCCCATGCGAAACAAGCTGCGAGTGGCGTAATTCGCCAAGGATAAGAGCCATCAGGGCCATCGGGCTGCTATTGGCAGGCGCAGAAGAAGCAGCGCACGGCGTACGAGAGAGTATCTTGAACAGATAGTATGACCACGGGAAAGCACAGCAGACCTGTGGTGGGGAACACACTGCGGGCAACAATGGCGGCCGACTACTCTGCTTCTTATCTGTTTATTTTTTGTGAGATGGCTTGCGTGCATCTCACACACCGTTCTTGGCTGCAGCAGTTTGACGCCCTCCCCCTCTTGTCCTCCTCACCCACACGCCCGAACCAAAACAAGCAGCAAAAGTCCTGCCAGAGCGGCCGTTTGCAGCAGCTGGGCGTAGACGCTGCCGCCGGCATGGCGGCGTGGTACGGCGTGTACATATTTATATATGAGAGCAAGATACACACTATGTAGACTCGCGGTCGCCGAGCTGGTTTCCTCTGCGAAAGACGGATCCGCCGGACACAGCCCTGGGGCAGAGAAGGCTGCACCTAGGGCTATAGCGCACGCGATTGGCCGGCGGCGCTTCGGTCAGCGAGGTTTTAGCTTGGTGGCGGCGTGGTTGTTGGGGGTGGTGTGCTTCGTGCCTTCCTTCTCGGCCAGCCGAACCTCCCGTGCCTCCTTCCCCGAACGCCTGCTCGCTCTAGTGCCATTGCAGCATTGTCCCACAGTGTGTGTGGCTCCTTCTCTCTCGCTGGCGTTACAGCTAGGCCCTCTTTCCTCAGCCACCTGCCCGCCGCCCGGGGGGACCGCTTCTTTGTCTCTGCGGAATGTCTTTGTCTCTCTTGCGGCCGTCTTTTCCTTTCCCGCTATCGCACACCTTCCCTTTCATGTTTACATAGACAAAAAAAGTGTTTTCTCTTTTCTCTTTTCTCATCACCTTTTCTCCGCTTCGTGAGCCTGCGTACCCCCCCAACCCCCCCAACCCCTCGTGGTCTGCGCCCCTGCTTGCTTTGAGCCTCGCAGGCCCGGACTTCTTCTAGAAGTCCAGTGTCCGACCGAGTCCTCCCAAAAATTGGCTCTGCGCGGCTTACTGTTTCGCTTCCATTTTCCGACCCATCCTTGCTTTTCTCCACGGCAAACCCGCTTTTGCACTCGTCGCTGACTGGCCGTCGAAGCCTTTCTCTCTCTCATTCTCTCTCTCTCTCTCTCTCTCTCTCTCTCTCTCTCTCTCTCTTGCATTGTCTTTGTCTTTACCCAGACATTCCCGAAGCACATTCACTGCCTCGACGAGCGACTGTTTTGTTCTTGCGGGTGGGGTGACACCGGTGGCAGCGCTCTCACTTTGTCACAATTTGTCACAACAGGGCATTGCAGCATTGCAACGCTCTCTGGAGCCTCTGAGTCCCACAATCTGCGCCTGTAGGCATTCGCTGGCCAGCCCGTGCGCTCAATGTATGCTTACCTCAGCATTTCTGCGCAAACATTCTCTCCTTCTTCATACGTCTACACCGAGTCTTTTTGTCCAGCTCTCTCCGACACCCATGTCTGCCGGTCTGCTTCTGTCCTCTCACATCGGTAGCCAGTGAGCCGCTGCCGTTGTCACGGCTCGTGTTGGCAAACCCTTGCCGGGCCACCAGCTTGGTCCTTTTGCCAATTGAGAGTTTGTTTGTTCTATTTTGGCCCATCGCGAACCGACCCAAGGCTCCACCTCCCTGATTCTCCATATTTGACATTCCCACTCATCGCTGCTACTACTACTCCGTACGTGTAGCTCGCTTGTTGCTTCGTTACCGCAAATTCCGCATACCCCCTTTTGCTGCTGGCCATGTCGACTGTTTCTTCGCATACCAAGCTATCCAAATCAAAGGGCAAGATGGTGAAACCAATTCTGAAGAAACTCTCGCACTCTGAGAAGAACTCACTAGATCTGGACCGGCCATGGGAAGAGCAGCACGGCCCGGGCCTGGGTGGCTGGAATGTTTCCTATGAGCCAGGGGGCAGCACTCGCTTTGCCAGAGATGTCAGCTTTGCCCTGGAGGACAGCTCCGTCTATTCCGACAAGGGCTTCCAGCACGGCCGGTCTCTCAGCGGCACTTCACATGTCTCGGTGGCCACCTCTGCCAGTGGCGGTGGCATTCCTCGACCGAGCGGCTTTGTTCACCCCTTTCAGCAGCTGCCGCGGACGCAGACACCGCCTCTGGTGTTTGCCAACCCCTCTGCTTCGCTGGACGTGGTCAGCACGTTGAGCAACACGGCTCCAAAAAGCATGGGCGGATACTCACCGACAATCACCGAGAACGAAGATGATGACGACCCTCCGGGATCGCTTCCGACGCGCCGTCAACTTCACGGCCACAATAGTTCCAAGCCACAGTCCGGCGCGCGCCGCCCTCCGATTATCAATCAACGGGCCGCTTCGTTTGGCGATGTCAGCGCTGCGTCGTCGTCTCTGCGCATCAATACATCCCGCATCTCGGCTGGTGGTCGCCGGGCGTATGGCAATCAGAGTGGGTTAGCTGCGAGCTTGTCCCATTCCGACCTCCAACTGAGCGTCACGACTGGATCCTCTGCGGTCGTGCTTGATTCTCCCGCCTCGGCTGGCCCGGCATTGTCGCAGTCGCTTGCCCCCTCTGCCAGTTCCGGATTCCTTGCCACGACCTCGTCCAGCACCAGCACGCCGCTGTCGCCCTTTCGCAGCTCGCTCGACGGGGTCAGCCTGCCTCGCCTTCGGTCACGCTCCGAGCTGGACGCAGGTGCGCGTGCGGAGTCGATCCGCGAGGCGCGGCGCAAGTTTGAGGAGCGCGAACGTATCAAGGCCGAGAAGCATGAGCGGGAGATGCTACGCAAGCGGGAGCGCCGTGACCACCGGGAAGCCAAGGAGCTGGAGCGGCAGGCTGCGCAGTTGCGGAAGAACAGCGGCACGGGGAGTGACGGCCATCGGCCTTCGCTCTCGCAGAGGAGGTCGCTTCATGGTGTTGTGGGAAGCGGCGGCAGCAGCGGTGGATTTTGTTCGGGTGAGCAGGTGTCGGAACACGAAGGCCCTAAATACGGCCGGCGGCCGGCGGAGCTGAACGAAAAGCCGCTGGCTTTCAAGAGCAGCAAGTACGACAACGTGGCAGGCGGCACCACGCCTAGCTTTGGCCCCAATGTGGATGGGGTAGCTTTCAAGAGTGCCCACCGGCACAATTCTGCCAAGAAGAAAACACAGAGCTATTGGACGGGGTTTGTCTTGTGGCTTCGCACGCGCCTGTTCCGACTGGGGAGGAAGTAGGACTTTCCCCTAGCGGAGCGGACCATCTAAGTACACAGCAAATCAGTTGACTCGGGTTTGGGGGGGGGGGGGGGGCAGGCAGGCATGCGGGGGCTTCTCACATGCTCGGCTTGCCTGCTTCACCCGGGGCCTACCAGCCGACAGCTTTCAAGCACCCGGAATGTCTTCTTGATAAGCCCCGTTTATCATTTGGCTTCTCTTTTACGACGACACGATTTTTATGACGACTAGCATCTCGGTGGGATGCATAGAGTGATACGGTACTATCACACTGAATCTGGGAAACAGAATCCACGATATATTCTGGCTGGAGGATGGGGCGGCATCCAGCTATCAGGCCGGTCTTGGGCGTTTTTGCATTTGGGTCGCTCGGGAAGATGGTGTTGGCCATTTATGTGGGCCCCGACGTGGCTTCCGACCATATTATTAGACAGCTGCTCCTATTGGAGGGTTTTTCACACAGATTTATATACGAGTAGGAGCTTGCCCCGATGCATCGTGTGTGAAGTCCTTGTTTTGTAGACGGGTGGGGTGGGGTCAGTGAAGGGGGCCATTTCTTGTTGGCTGTTCCGCCAACAAGCCAGACCACTATTGGCACAGAGGCACCACATATTGGCTGGAGACGGACGTCGGCGCCACTTTGGGGACGGCATAAAACGAGAAGAATAACTGCCTGGCATTGGGAAGCTGGTCTGGCAGCGTCGAGGCGTTTTCGATGCGAGCACAGCCAGTGCGGGGAGAAGGTTGGCCTGGGTAGTAGGCCGGGAGGCAAAAAGCAGATCAAGAAGCGTCGACACTAGCAAGGAATATGCCGTGGTCTTATCGGTTCGTTCCGCTGGCGGTGCTGTATCGTGGGAGAGGCCAATCAAGGCAAGGCTAGATCACATGACACCTCAACTGCTGGAGCTCTTGGCCACATGCCAAGAGTGTTTGTTGATGGATGACGGGCAAGAGCGAAGGAAGCCGTGCACTGACGGGACTGTCGCACAGTGCTGCGCCTCCTGCCATGGGGCGCTAAAAAGGCGCTAAGCGAGACAGTGCATTCTCTCTTTCCGTCGACAAGGAAGGAAGCAAAAGCGGCAGTGGCAGAGGTGCCTCAGCTCGACTCTGATCTCGTCAACAACTCATCAGCCATGTGTTTTGGAAGCAAAAGCGACGAGGGCGCGTCCGAGATGGCGCCGCGGCCTGCACCGGCGCCAAAGACGGGCGCGACGGCGGCGGCCCCGCTCCGGGGTCCGGCCCCCATCCCGGGCCCCACAGCCGACTACGCGCCGCCGGCCGGGCCGCCGCCGGGCTCCAAGAGCGACTACTACGCACCGCCGGCGGGCCCGCCTCCGGGATACACGGGCGACTACGCGCCGCCGGCGGGCGCGGCGCCGGCATCGGCGGCGGCGGCGCACGACTGGGAGGCGGCGGTGCCGGACACGGCGCTGCTGCCGCCGCCGCCGGCGCTGTTTTCGGGGTGGGAGCGGTCGCCGGCGAACAACGCGACCGAGGACCAGGCGGAGGCCGGGGCGGCGTGGTGCGCGGGGCACGCGCTGGCGGCGGCGCCGCTGGACCTGTGGGCGGACGCGGCGGCGCGGCAGGCGGTGGCGGCGCACGACCCGGGGCTGCTGCGGCCGGACGGCTTCGACGGCGCGCTGGAGCGGGTGGGCCGCGGGCTGTGGCGCGGGCGCACGCGGTCGCGGCACGCGCCGGACGCGTGCCTGCTGAGCTACCCGCCGCTGTACGCGCCCAGCCTGCACCGGCCGGCCGGGGCCGGGACCGGGGCGGGCGCGGCCTTTACGGCCTACTACGAGGTGCACATCCGGGCCGACAGCCGGCGCGACGAGACCAGCCTGGCGCTGGGGTTTGCGGCGCTGCCGTACCCGGGGTTCCGGCTGCCCGGGTGGCACCGCGGCAGCCTGGCCGTGCACGGCGACGACGGGCACCGCTACGTCAACGACATGTGGGGTGGCAAGTCTTTCACCGGCCCGTTCCGGCGCGGCGAGACGTACGGGCTGGGCATGGCGTTTGCAGCGGCCAAGACTAGCACCGGCGCCGGCCGCGACATGGCCGTCACCGTCTTCTTTACGCGCAACGGCCACGTCGACGGGCAGTGGGACCTGCACGAGGAGACGGACGCGCAGGAGGACCTGCCGGTGGAGGGTCTCGAGGGCTACCACGACCTCAGCGCGGCCATTGGCACCTTTAGCGAGGTCAGCTTCGAGGTGCGGTTTGCGCCGGAGCTGTGGGAGTACAAGGCGTTTTAGCTTTACGAGTAGTTTCGAGTAGTGACGAGCTGGACTGTTTCTTCTATTTTTATTCACAGTAGCGTCTGCTTACAGTGCACTTGCGCTGTTCGTGTCTCAGCCTCAGTGACCTGCCGCCACGACGTCGGCGCAGCGCCCGCACAGCGCGTCCTCCTGCTCGGCCGCGTAGCGCCAGCAGCGCGGGCACTTGCTCAGCAGCGGCGGGCGCACCCAGGCGGTGCCGGCGGTGCCGTAGACGGCAAACGGCGCGGCGTACTGCCAGGCGGCGCTGCCCGGGTCCGGCGCGGCCGGCGCCACCTCGACGCTGGACACGACAAACATGGTGGCCAGCTCGGCGGCGTGCTCCTGCAGGAGGGCGGCGACGTTGTTGTCGTCGGCGTTGTCGGCGTCGGCGTCGGTGTCGCCGGACCCGGCTCCGGCCCCCGGCCCGGCGCCGGACTCGCCCCGGCCCGGCGGCACCGGCACCTCCAACACGACGGAGCACTGCAGCGACGACCCCAGGCGCTTGTCGTTGCGCGCGTGCTCGGCGGCAGCCTTGACGGCGGCGTGGGCGGCCAGCAGCACCGGCAGGGCGCGGCGCAGGCGGCGCTCGTCGCCCGGCAGGCGCGCCGGGTCGATGAGCGGCGCGGCGTAGAGCTGGCGCAGCGGGTGCTCGGCCGAGGCGCGCAGCCAGGCGGGCGCGTGGTCCCAGGCCTCCTCGACCAGCAGCGGCGCCACCGGGGCCAGCATGCGGGCCAGGCCGAAAAAGAGCGGCTCCAGCACGCCGCCGCCGTCGCCGCAGTAGAGCCGGTCCTTGGCGGCCTCGAGGTAAAAGGCCGAGAGGTCGTGTGCCAGCCAGTGGTTGAGGCCGGCGACGGCCTTGTAGAACTCGTAGGCCTCGTAGGCTGCGCTCACGCTTGCCATGGCGTCGCGCAGCTGCAGCACCGCCACGTGGTCCAGCGTCGTCAGCGCCGCCGGCTCCGTCGCCATCCCCGTCGCCGTCGCCGCCCCCGTCGCCTGCATCGACCCCAGCAGCATCTTGAGCACGCTGCGGTACCGGATCAGCGCCGTGTGCGTCGCCTGCAGCACGGCCGGGCTGATCACCACGTCGCCCGTGTAGTCGCTGCTGGCCACCCAGAGCCGCAGCGCGTCCGGCCCGAGCGCGTCGTATGTGGGTCCCGGAGCCGGCCCGGCCTCCTCCGGTGCTCCGGACCCGGCGGCGGAGGACGCCCCCGCCTTGCCTTTGCGCCCCTTTTTCTTCTTCATCGGCGGCAGCAGCGTGCCTTCCATCACCTCGGCCCCTGTGACAATGTTGCCCAGCGACTTGGACATCTTTTTGCCCTCGCCGTCCAGCAAGAAGCCGTGCGTCACGAGCGTCTTGAACGGCGCCGTGGCCGTGGCTGTCTCTGTCGCCGTCGCCGTCGCCGTCGCCGTCGCCGTCGCTGTCGCCGCCGTTGCCGTCGCCGCTGCCACCCGCGTCAGCAGGCTCGACTGGAACCAGCCGCGGTGCTGGTCGGTGCCCTCCAGGTACACGTCGGCCTGCGCGCCGCCCAGCATCGTCCAGCTGCTGCCGCTGTCAAACCACACGTCCATGGTGTCGGTGCCGCGCCGGAACGACACGCCTCCGCCGGCCGCTCCGGCCGCTCCGTCCGCCGGCCGCCGCAGCGCCTCCGGGATCCACGCCGGCTCGTCCGCCGCGTCCGACCACCACGCGTCGATGCCGCGCTCCCGCATCACCGCCAGGATATGCTCGACCGTCTGCTCCGTCAGCACCACGCTGCCGTCGTCGCCGTGCAGCGCCGGGATCGGCACCCCCCACGCCCGCTGCCGCGAAATGCACCACTCGCTGCGGCCCTGCACAAAGCTCTCCAGCCGGCTGCGCCCGCCCGCCGGCACAAACTGCACGCCCGCCAGCCCGGCCACCGCCGCCTCCTTGATCAGCGCCACGTCGGCAAACCACTGTGCCGTCGCCCGCACAATCACCGGCTTTTTGGTGCGCCAGTCGTACGGGTACTTGTGCCGGTATGCGTGCGTCGCCAGCAGCAGCGGGCTCTCCGTTCCGCGTCGTCCGTCCACGCCGCCGCCGCCGCCGCCGCCGCCGCCGTCGTGCCGTTTGCGCAGCAGCTCCAGCACCGCCGCCCCGCCCGCGCCCTGCACCGGCAGCCCGACCAGCGTCTCGGGCGCCTCGGCCGTGAAGCAGCCGGCCTCGTCGACCGGCGCCGGCGCCGCCAGCCCGAGCCCGGTCGCCACCTCATAGTCCTCGAACCCGTGGCCCGGCGCCACATGCACCAGCCCGGAGCCCGACCCGGCCGTCACAAAGTCTGCGTGGATCACCGGCTGCGCCGCCGCCGCCGGGCCCTGCAGCGGGTTCGTGTACTGCAGGCCCAGCAGGTCCGCGCCGCGCAGCGACCGCGCCACGACTTCGACTTGGACGTCGGCCTCGGCCTCGGCCTCGGCCTGCGGCCCGCAGAAGCTCGCCACGTTCTCCAGGCACGCCTCGGCCACCACCAGCAGGTCCGCCCGGCCGCCCAGTCGCACCACGGCGTACTCCAGGTCGCGGTGCACCGCAATCGCCTGGTTGGCCGGCAGCGTCCACGGCGTCGTCGTCCAGATGACGAGCGAGAGCGGCGCCCCGCCAGGACCGCCGAGACCGCCGAGACCGCCGAGCACCCCGGCGCTGCTGCCCGGCACGACCGGGAAGCGCACAAAGGCGGCCGTCGACACGTGCTGGTCGCTGTACTCGAGCTCGGCCTCGGCCAGCGCCGTGCGCGACGACGGCGACCAGTACACCGGCCGGTACTTGCGGTAGATCAGGCCCTTGCGCACCAGCTGCTGGAACAGCCGCAGCTGCCGCTCCTCGTAGTCCGCGTCCATTGTCGTCCACCGCCGCTCCCAGTCTGCCATCACCCCGAAGCTGCGAAACGCCTCCATCTGCTCCGCCACCGTGCGCGCCGCCAGGCTGCGCGCCTCCCGCCGCACCGCCACCGGCGACAGCGCCGCCAGCCCGGCCGCCGCCGCCTCGCTCTCGCTCTGTCTCTTCTCGCTCTGCTTTCCGGGTGCCGCCTGCTTCTCCCCCCCCAGCGCCGCCCCCGCCGCCGCCAGCGCCTTGAGCTCAATCGGCAGCCCGTGGCAGTCCCACCCGGGCACGTAGTCCACCCGCCGCCCCTGCTGCAGCTTGACCCGCAGCGTCATGTCCTTGAGGATCTTGTTGAGCGCATGGCCCACGTGCAGCCGCCCGTTGGCATATGGCGGCCCGTCGTGCAACACAAACGCCTCGGCGCCGCTGCGGTGTGCCTTTTGCCATCGGTAGAGCTCGTCCGTGCTGCGCTGCAGGTACAGCGCACGCAGCTCGGACAATGGCCGAGGTCTACCAGTTAGAGGAAGAGAGGAAGAGGAGGGAAGAGGAGGGTAAGGGAGGGAAGAGGAGGGGAAGGGAGGAAAGAGAGAAGACGAAGAAAGAGGAAGGAAGAAAAGGGAGAGGAAGGAAAGGAAGAGAAGAGCAAGCGACAGACTCACGGAAGCGTCGACTTGGGCAGCCTCAGCGTGTGTGTCCAGGACTTTAACATGGTCGCGGCCGCATAGCGCGGCAATACAGCGTGCAAGAAACGGCCGTCGTTGCAAGAGGCTCAAAATGATTTTGTGCTCGCACTCGGGCCCACTTTTGCATCCCTTATCTTATCGGCCGTAGATGTCAGTTACGTAGTACGTCGAACAGACACAACACACATTTGCGCCACACTTTTACACTGCCCGCCATGGCACCCATCCGCCGCTACCTGCGCATCACAAAGTACTCGGTGCTCGAGTGCCGCATCTACCTCGACAGCCCGGGCCTGGCCCACTCGTGGCTGCTGAACCCGCGCGACCCGGTGCTGCCGCGCGTCATCGAGAGCATCCGCCCGCTCGTGCTGCCCAAGCTGCTCGAGGAGCGCGAGCGGGCCAACAAAAAGGGCGCCAAGAACAAGGGCGCCATCCGCGACGTCCTGGTAGAGGGTGAGTGCGGCTCGGGCGAGCAAGGGGGGGAAGGCCTTTCGGAGCGACGGCCACGCTGACTGCCAGACGACTTTGAGGTCGCCCTCTTCCTGACCGAAACCGAGACGCGCCACTCGCTGCTCTTCAAGCACCGCCGCGCCCGCGACAAGACCCAGACGAGGCTCGTGTCCAACTCGTCCAAGCTGACCGCCGCCTCGCGCGACGCGCCCCTCGACGTCGACGCCCGGGACGCCCGCCTCTCCATCCAGCTGACCGGCCCGGAACGAGCGCCCGACGGCCCCGGCGTGGTCCTTACTCCGGCAGCAGCGGCCGCAGCAACCCCGCCTGCACCGGCAGCAGCAACACCGCCACCAGCGCCCGCCGCAGCAACACCGCCCATGCTCCTCCACGAGAGCGACGAAGAGGCCCCCCTGTCCGCCATTCCCGACGTCCGCACGCGCCGGTCAAAGCGCCGCCGATCCCAGGACGTCGTCCAGGTCGCCGATAGCGACGACGACGACGACGACGACGACGACGACGATGAGGACTATGGCGTCGACCAAGAGTCGCTGTTCTCAGAGGAAGACGGCCACGGCAGCGACGCCGCCGATGCGCCCCCAGCGGCCAAGCGGCCGCGCCCGGCTGCCGCCGCCGCCGCCGCCGCCGACGACGACGATGACGGCCAAGACGGCAACAAAAAGAAGAAGAAACTGCTGATGGACGTGTCCTACGAGGGCTTTGCCCTGTACGGCCGCGTGCTCTGTCTGGTCGTGAAGCGGCGCGCAGGCGGCGGCGGCAGCGGCAGCGGCAGCGGCAGCGGCAGCGGCAGCACCGCTGGCGGCACCGCTGCGACCGGCAAGGCAAAGAGCCGAGCTGCCGGACGCTCTGGAGCCGGGGCCGGAGCCGGGGCCGGGGCTGGGACCGGAGCCGGAGCCGGAGCCGGAACCGGAATCGGAGCCGGAGCTGGAGCCGGCGTCGGCGCGGCCATCATGGAGAACTGGATTGCGTCGACGCAGATGCCACCGGGCGCAGCAGAAGACGAGGCCGACGACGCAGACTGAGCATGCAGGCGATGACCCCAAACGAAACCACACCTGCACAACGACTAGGAACACTCTGGAGATTACGAACCCGACAGCGTGGCAGACCACCGCCACGCTCTTCTTGGGACACGCAGTCGAAGCGGAGCCCTCAGGAACGGCTTATTCTCCGAACCCACCAAGATTCGCCGAATCCACAGAACATCGCTACCTCCTTTCCAGATGGGCCTGCATATCGCTCCACAGCCATCAGAGGAGCCACGTATGCCTGCGACGAAATAAGGGGAGAAGTTAAAAAAAAAAAAGGGCCCAAGAACAAAAGGGCCCAAGAACAAAAGGAAAAGGGACGGGAGAGAATGCCATGGATGCCCCATGCTTCTTCGCTGGGTGGGCAAAGGAACTCGCTAAAAAAGGGGCTGGAAGCTTTCTAGAAGCCCAAAGAGAGGATCCCTTTTCCCCCTCCCCCCCGTTACAGTGGACAAGGACAGGCCGCAGTACCTGAAACTAGCTCAATAAAATTACACGGCAGTGTCGTAGCACTATGCAAGCCCCGTACGACGTAGTCGAGAAAAAGCCTGCAGCAAGCCAGCTGTAAGATACGGCAAAAACGGGCTGCATGCGACGACGCGCATGTGCACGTGCATAAAGCCGCCAAAATGAAGGGGGCAGGCGGAGAAGCCCAGACGGATGCCGCATACGGGTGCACTACTGCAGGAACAAACGGAGCTCAGGGGAGACGAGACTCGTCAACGCAAGTACGTAAGCCACATCTGATTTGCCGAGAAAGAAGCCATTGCCCCCTGCAACGCACCGAAGAATCTGCATCACAAATAGACATGGTAGTCTATGCTATTTTGAGCATGGAACATTCTTCTTTTTTTTTTTTTTCTTCTTTTCTTTCCTTGTTTCCCCCTGTCTGTTTGATCTTTTGGGGGGAAGGGGGGGAGAGGGGCTTGTTTTTCCGGGGAGAAGCTCCATCTCGATGCCTGCCTGTTCGGCACCGCCGGTGCTTGTTTGTTGTTGATCGGCAAGAAAGGAAAAAAATATCGCAAAAGCGCAAGGAAACGCAAAAGAACGCATACGAGATTGATCCTCGTACAGGCCACCAACAGACGACTGGCGTGTCGACGTATCCGTTCGTGCTCAGCAATACGAGCAACTCTAATTCTTCTCTGTTGGGGCTAAAAAAATAGGGGGGGGGGGCCTCTTCCCAGAGCGTTGGGGTCAGACCTGCTTTCTGGCCAGGGGGGGCCCCTTGCTTCCCACGTGGGAATGGAGAGGGCCAACCACGCTAGCGAGCAAGAAAGCGTCCCAAAGCCAAGACGTGTTTTTTTCATCACTATTTTTTCCCGTCCTTCATTTTTCCCCGTCTTTATTTTCTCGACCTTGTTTTTCTCGGCTTGTTTTTCTCGGCCTGTTTTTTTTTTCTTCTTCTTCTTCTTCTTCCCGCCCCGCTCCCAACAGCTTCTCCAGAGCTGTCTCAGGAGCTTGTGGCTGTCTCAGGCCCTACCAGGCCACTGTAATAATAAAGCCGGGCCCGGACATCGCCGAGCTGAGAAGCGGTACCAAATTGGCTTTTTGCCACGCTCGCTTTTGCGCGACACACGGTTTGGCCGCGCTGCCGTCGTATCCGTCGTATCCCTAGTATCCCTACAGCAGCGCTACGTACTCTCGTACGGGCACCACGACCACCCAAAACGCGCTACTGGTGAGACACAGCCTCACGTGTCTCTTGCGGTAGGTACCCCCTGAAGCCCGTTCTAGCTTGCGTTCCTGGAGGAAAAAAAGCGCGCGCGACGTGCAGCACAATGCGGGTGTGTTGGTACCAAACTTTAGCCAGGTGCCGAGCACGCTCCGCTAACCGCCTGCAAAAAGAAACTTGCGTTTTGCGGGGAACGCGTCCAGGTGACCCAAAGGCTGCCACGAGACCAGACCAGACCAGACCAGACGCGGCCGTCCTGCCCGTGTTTGTCGCCCGGCTGGAACAGGGATGGCCGGCTCGCGGTGATTCCAGCTTTCCCGCGGCATACGATACAATGCTGCTGCCAACCGACGTGTGGACGGCGCAGCAGGCGGCAGAACGGCCCGAACAGGCATACGAGTGCAGGGTAGCCGCAAGCAATACGCCGCTTATTACGCACCAGAATGCTTCACACAAGGCCGACTTTTTCGCGCCTGTACTTACTTGTATCTTGCCACGCATCTTGCGCCCCAACAAGGCTGGACAGGCCGAAATTAGGCCATTCTCACTCGTAGTGCACATGCACGCACGCCTGTTTGTCGTGCTTGGCGTTTCGTGCGGCACTCTGGCGTCCTGTCTGTGCGGTGACTGGGCATCTCCGACCGCTGCTGCTGCAGGGCGCCAAGACGACGGCGCGTGACCGCATCTTTTGATTTCCGGCCAAAACAGGGCAGCGGTGCGAACTGAGTCATTCTTACGGTGAGAGAGAGAAACGACACACAAAAAAAAAAAGACACAAACATGATCCTGCTGCTTCAGCCAGGTTACATCGGCCTGAGCACTCCTCGTTCGAAACGGACGGCACACAAAATCCGGAATTATGTAGAGGCGATCGACGGGCGGACGGACAGACTTGGTCGTTCTTTGCGTGCGTGAGTTGGAGTCTTGGTTGCGCCATCTGACGCAGCTGCCCTCTGCATGTCTGGTTGACCGCCGCGTGGTTCGCGGATCATGTTCCCAGCCTCAAACAACACGAAAACCATCACATGCGGGACGCCGCCCGGCAGGATCGGCGGCACGCAACCCCCGCCTCACAATTGCCTGTGTCAGCTCATGGGTCGTGTTGTTCTCTTGTTCCACCGACCAAGGAGACTGGGCCGCTGTTGCCAGCGTGACCGGCCCTTCCGTGCCTGTGATTTGCCAGCAGTCCGACAGCGCACGTTCCCTGTTCTCTGGTGGGTTGGTTGCGGTTGCCTTGCCCTTTTCCGTGCGTCTGGCCTTGCATGTGCTTGCTTTCTCTGGCGGACAGCAACCCACTCCCGCCGTGTCGGTGTCTCTAGCCGCATCAAGCCGTAGCGTGTGTGATTGATGCATTCATCACGTCTGCGGTTGCGGACATGTTGTGCATGGATACGACTGTAAGATACGATATTCCGTTTGTCCCGCCGACGGAGAAATAAAAAAAAAAAAACAAGACGCCACATCGATCGTCCAGGCGGACCACACGAGGGCGCCTTCAGACGTCCAGCCGGACCACACGAGGGCGTCTTCAGACGTCCAGCCGGACCACACGAGGGCGCTTCAGATACGACTGCCGAGCACGGCCGGGGGGTTGGAGCATTGTTGGATGCATCAGCGAACAAAGAGGTAAAAAGGGAACAGGTGGGACGTGTCCCTAAAGGCGGGTTTGCGTCTGTGCGGTCGGCGAGAAAGCAAAAGCAGCGCGATGCATATGCAGCCGGCAGGGCTGGCGGTGTCGATGCTCACCGTACTTTCGGGTTGCTTCGGGGTTTCACTTCTCATTTCGGCTATTGTCTGCCTTGTATTCCCACCGTGAAGCATGGAAAAATATTGGCCATGTATCCACTCGTGGACCTGGCTGCCTTGCCCTTTGCCGTACTCCGTATGCTCGTTCCACGCTAGAAGCTCTGAAGAAGGCCCTAAGAACGTCTGTGTTGGCAGATTGCAGTGGGGCAGTCAAGCATTACAGCAGGCATCCTCGACTCTTTTTTTTTTTTTTGTCCTTTCCCCCCCTTCAGCGCCCGCCCCCGGCAGTCGCATTCAGGTTTACAGGGCCATCGTGGCAGGGCTATGCCCCTACGGAGTAGAAGGGGGGGGGGGGGGGAAGAAAAAAACTGGCTGGGCGGGAAATTGGGGGACCACATAGGCTATTAATGCTGCAGGGTGGGCGAAATTTCCCATCTCAAATTCATTTTAACCAATGCAATGCGGCCCAAAATTGTTGAGAAAGTCGACCAGGGCGCAGAAGCATGGATCGACGACCTCGCGCACACCGTAAAAGAATATTCCGCATATCCACCGAAGGAAGGAAAAAAAAAGAAGAAGAAAAAAAAAAAGGTAAGAAGAAGAAGAAAATTACAAGGTGTGCGATTTCAAGATACGGTGAGTGGTCCGGTCTACGGCGTGGATCACCGAAAACCTAAAACACGGCTGGCGGTGAGCAAATTAGGACCAATGTTGGCGGCAGCCCAACGGCAGGCTAAGCAACAAATACAAAAAGTGTGGCCGCATCTTTCAGTAAGCGACGGCAGGAGGGCAGGCATGGGCAGGTAGAAGCGGCAGGAGCGAGACGGTAGCAGCTCAAGGTAGCAGCAGGTAGCAGGCAGCAGGCGGCAGGCAGCAGACAAACAAGCAGGCGCGCAGGCAGAGAAAACGGCAGGCGGCAGCGCCTTTGCGCCGAAACGGTGTTCTGCCCAAAACGGAGGGCGGGCTCCTCCCTCCTGCGCGCAAGGGCCAAGACACTGGAGAGAGTTCATCCTTCTGGTACCGATGTATATTAAATAATGCGGTGAAGGACTCCCCTCCCTGATTCCACCTGGCCCTCTGCCCCACCCACACCCCCTTCTGCTCGACCGCCCCCCCCCCCTTGTTCCACCGTAGCCGAAACCCTTGCTGCAAAGCAGTCATACGCAGCTCCTACAGAGCGCCAGGCCTGCGTAATCCGCCCATGGCGCCGCGCTACCACGTCACTCGTGTTCACAAGACTCCACCAGCAACTCCCGTCCCATCTTAGTGCGCTTTCCGCCCAAGTCATCTCGAAACGGCCGATCTTAGCTTGTCGTCTTTTTTTAATGAATAATACCACTCTGCGCCTTGTCCTGCCCGGGTTCTTGCCGTTTTGCCTTTGCTCGACGGCACATATAAGTCCAAGCTGCCTCCTCCCACCCCCTCCTCTTGCTTTCTCGAATTCCTCATCACCAGCCTTCACAGCATCAGCCTTCTCAGCCTTCTCTCTCCATCAAACCTCTTCCTGCTTCTTCTGCACGATCAAGCCCAGTGCTTCTTCACAGTCAAGCTCATTGCTTCAGTCTAGCTCCGTGCCTCTTCTTGCACAGCTTCTACACATCCCCCCTACCTCACACAAACACACACACACACTTCGCAATGGCGTCCACACAGTTTGACACTCCGGCCCAGCGCCCGTCTCAGCTGCCGCCCTGCCCGGGGCCGCCGCCGAGCCGCCCGCTCCCGCCGGTACCAAAGCGCGGCTAAAGCTGTGCGCCTGCTGAATGGCCTACTCTTCCGCCAGGCCACACCCATTCAAGCCGTCACAAAGCTCTCTACTCCACCACGCGGCAACTGCATTTCCCCACGGTTGCACTCTCAACATGGTTTATAGCCGGGGATCACCCGCGCATCGCAGCTTTGCCCCCCTGCAGCCTTTCCGGTTCATCCACCGACGGCGTGCTGCTCTTTCGAGCAAAACCACCTTTTAGGGCACGCCGGCCTTTCTTACGGGCCCCTCCCATGGCAACAGGCTACACGTCTTTTTCACGAGCTGGGCTCTTGAGGACAACACGCAGAAGCATTCTTGCCCACCCCTACTTCTGCTAATCATCATCCAACTTTCGGATTCTTCAACAAATGGGCTTCATTCTCGATCCTGGCGACTCTCAAACCCTACAACTCCACTATCACTACTTTTTTTTAATTCACGACTGTTTTCACAATACCACCTTTTTAGTCTACACTGCTGTCCCCGGTTTGGGAAGCATGGGTTCATGTTTTTGACGAGTCTATTTGGTCCTTTTTCTCTCTTTTTTTTGTCCTATTGGGGGATTTTTCTATTTTGTGGTTTTGCATTTTTCATAGCCCTAATCTACACTGGGTCAAGAACAAGAACATTACTGCTGGGTCTCTGGGGTGGGTTGGGGAGACGGAGGGGGGGGAGGAAGGGGGAAGGAAGGCTATGGGAAAGGAAAGGGACATGCAGGCTTTGGGTTTCTGTTCAGTGTATAATTAGTGCATGGGTTACGGCGTTTGAAGAACATGTTACGTTGTCGCCAATACCCCCTTTTTTACTGATGGAAAAGACTACTCTTTAATTCCAATTTTATCAACTCGACGATTATCTCAACCATTTCGTTCTGCCTGCTGCTGCTGCTTTACGGTGATTCTGCGACACTGCTACCTACGGCGGTGGAGCCTCGTGTGCTTTCGACACCCGTTTCGGCGGCGCGCACGAGTTGGTCTGGAAAAAGTCGCGCCTTCTGGGGCCTGCCTCGGTTACAGAGGAGGAGGAGGAGAGGAGGGCATTACATTACTACCACGCCAACGCGCTCTGGCAGGAACCGCCCAAAAATAAGCAGCGTTGCGGTCGTATTGGCAAACGACGGTACTATTTATTGGCCATGCAAGGGACTGGTCACAGGCGGCAGGGCCAAAGCAGGAGCAACAGCCCACCTGCGCCTGCCGGTGGTCCTACAATCCATCTTACGTCTTGTCTGCAAGCCGATCTCAGCGGCGGCGGCAAGATGCCGCGATTCTGTGCAGTGGTGAACTTTTGGGTCGGGTGGTTGTGTTTTCCCGTCTTTTTTAGTTCGCTCCCGCTCCCTACAGATAATAACACGCAATCAGCAATCACGTCGCTCCGTGTGCAGCTGACAAGAAAAGCACGACAATGGCAGGTGCGACCACACACGGCGGCGCAGACATTGACAAATCACGGCCGTGCAGCTGTGCCCTTTTGGTGTCCCGCCGCCCAGCCAAAAAAGTCAAAGCTGCTCGCACGGGCACGTCCCGGCCCTTTTGTGCCGAGCTTTGGGCAGAAATTCCCCAGGCGGCGCCCCTCCTTTCTTCCCCCCCCCCTCTCCCCACCGGCGGTGTGCAGGATGCCCCAAGGTGTGACAGTTGTGTCCCTCGCTTCCCGCCGTAAGATACATGCAATGTAAGATACAATACTTTGTATGATACTTTACATCCACCTACAATGGGCCCGCCTGCATGATCATCAAACCGCCTTGTCAGAAAGCTCTCCTGCGGAGGCCGGCGTCCGTCATCCACTTTGTATCGGTTGTTTGCCGATTTTTGCCATATCTGAATTCCTCTGTGACTCTACCGTCGCAATGGCCGATGCCTCATCGCTCCATGCACATCATGCAGGCCGACCCTCCTCCCCTCCCCTCCTCCCCGTTTTATGAGGGGCACTCTGCCCGGTTTTTTCAATATGAAAAACCCGTTTTCTTTGGTGCCAACGGCCTTTTGTGGCTTGCCCTTCTTTTTCCATTCCCGCCCTCTGATCTGCGGCTTGAGACGGAGCAGGATTCGTAAGAGCTCCTTCTTTTCTCTCTACTCCTCCTCCTCCCCGCCCATGTCTTCATCTGAGAGTCATGCTATCATTCTATGATGTCAGAGGTGCGATGCTCACATTAGTGCGGCCGCTCTCCCGAGAGGGAAAAGAAGAGATGCAATGATGATCCACCGAAACTAGCAAGTAGAATATTAAACCGTCCCACCCCCTCTTATTGTGGTCCATGCCCATCATGCAGCTTGCATCCGTCCGTCTCGGGGCGCGCCCTCGCTCGCGGTGCGCTCCATTTTGGTCTCCGTCATTTTGGTCTCCGCCATTTTGGTCTCCGTTCTGGTCTCAAGTCGCAAATGCGCTCGCTCTGCCTCGGCGGTTAAAAAGAGCCCGTATCGTTGCATCGCAAGACCTGTCATCTCACGCATTGTCCACCAGGAACCAGCCGTGGCTGACAGGGCGGATGGGTTGCCTCTCGTATTTCGTACTCGCACAGCCTCTCTCGCATCGCTGTCCAACCAGAGCCGTCTCGCGTACGGATACGGAGTACGCAAGGACTTGTTGGGAAGCTGATCAATGTCAAGAACGGGTGGGCCGCAACGGACAATCCCGTTTCACCTCGGTCGGCACGCGCGCGGGAGCTCACGTCGCGGGAATAACAGCCAGAGTCATGCCACGATCAACTCGGGACGAGCCGGGGTTTTTTTGCTGCTACACACCACCCCTGCTTGTGATGAAACCGGAGGAGGCGCCCAACCCCTCACGGGCCTCCCCCCAAGTTAACTCCGTGAACCAGCACGTGACATGCTAGCTGCTATAGGCATACCTGCGCTAGCTCTTATCACTCCCCCGTGAGATAAGCACAGTTTGAATCCCCACTAATGATGCCCAACTTGCAATGATCCCAAAAAAAAGGTTCATATCGGCGCTGTCCTCTGCCTGCAAGGGGCCCTGTGTGTGTGTGTGTGTGCTTGATGGCTCTCGAACTCCATGTGTGGGGCCCGGCTTTTGGCCTGCCGTCGATTGACCCAGACTGTCTGGCCGCCGTGGCCTACGTTTCCCTGGCCGTGCCTCGAGGCCTCTGGACCCTCGTTGAGACCAGCCCGTCTGCTTTGCCTCGTGAGTAGCGCATCTGGTTTTTTTTGAGAAAGATTTTCTGCTTGAGAAAGTTCTTGTTTGAAAAAAACACGACTGGGTGCTGACGGGCGGACTGCTAGATCCCTTGCCGGCCTTGAGGGATGCGCGGACACAGCGCTGGGTGGCCGGCGGCTTCGAGGCCATTGTCGCCTTTCTCCGCCACGAAGCCGCGGCAGAGGGCGCGGCCGTCCAGGACCTCGACAGCGGCTTGGACCCGCTGCGCCAGGCGGACGCGACGGCGTACGCGGCCTTTTTGCGGGCCGAGGCCGGCCCGCTGGTCGCGCTCTCGCTGTACGTGTCCTCGGCCAACTGGGCTGCCACGACCCGGCCGGCCTACAGCGACATCTTGCCCTTTCCGCTGACCTGGATGGAGCCGCCGGCCGTGCGGGCAGCGCAGGCGTCCCGCGCCGCCCATCTGGGCCTCTCCAGCCTCGACACTGACGCCGAAGCCACCGGCGAGGCGGCCGCCGGGCCGTCTTCCTTTGCCACCGCCCTGCACGCCTTCCCCGACCGTCTGCGGGCGGCCGCAGCAGCACCGGCCAGGGGAGAAGGCGCCGCCGCCGCTGCCGCCGCCGACACCAGTTCAACCCCCAAGTACACCACAAGTACCGCCGCCGCCGCCGCCGCCAGCATCGCCTCGCGCACCGTGTCCCGCGCGCTGGCGCCCGAGGCCAAGGCGCGCATCCGGCTCGACGACGCGGCGCGCAGCTGTCTCTCCGTCCTGGCGCAGTGCAAGGGGGACAAGCGGCTCTTTCTGCGGCGGCCAGAGGACGACGCTGCGGCCGCAGCGCCGCTGCGCCCGACGTCTCTGGACTGCCTGGCCTATGGCTACCTCGCGCTGATGACCGTGCCCGACGTGCCGCGGCCGTTTCTGCGCGACTCGCTCCGCAGCCACTTTCCCGCGCTCGCAGCCTTTGTCCCCGCCATGCACCGCGCCTGTTTTGGCGCCGACGTGGGCAGCGACGACGCCGTGCCACCGCTGCCGTGGCGGCGGCGGCGGCAGCGGCGGCAGCGGCAGCAGCAGCAGCAACACCAACACCAACACCAACACCAACACCAGCAACAAACTGCAGCGCCCTTGCTGGCCGCGGCCACGGCGGCATCGCCCGCGTCGGGCGGCGTTCTGCACCCGCTGTGGCTGCGCACAGTGCACGGCCTCGTCCACAGCGTGCCCGGGCTCAGCGGCGAGTGGCTCGTCTGGCTGTGGCGGCGGCTGCGCGTGGAAGGCGACGACGACAGCTACGGCGAGCCTTTTGTCTCGGCCAGCCTATGGAAGCAGGACGCTGCGGCAGCCAGCCGCCAGCGTCTGGTGGCCGTGTGCGCAACGCTCTCTGGCGTTGCCCTTGCTGCCGGCCTGCTCGTGGGATATCGACGGCTGCCGCCGTTTGGCGCGCCAGTCATTGTCTACCAGCGGCTGCCGCGCACATTGCTCGGCCTGGGCGCGGCGGGCTCCTTTTTGGGCGCGGCGGTGGCATGATTTGCATGGACGTGTGTAATGATAAAGAGGCGTCGCATACACACACACACACACACACACAGTAGCTACGGAGCTTGGGAATCACACGCGGCATGACTCTGCACTTTGTATATCATGTATTTCTGATGCCTCTTCGATTCGTATATCCCGACTTATCATTCCACGTCAAGCCCGTGCCTTTTTTGGTTTATTTTTGCTTTGTTGGATTTTTGGTGTTGGATTTTTGGAGAGTTAGATCTGGCGGACTTCTTTGCCAACCATGTCGGGGCGGTCGACCTCCCACTCGTCGCGCAGAATGGCAAAGGTCATGTCGGACACCAGCAGGCTCTGGCCGAGGCTCCAGACCAGGGTGATGGCGTAGAAAAAGTTGGCGTTGCCGCTGCCGGCGTAGATCCAGAGGTGGTAAAAGGCCGGGCCGAGAAAGGTGGCGTACATGATGGTGGCGGCCACGACAAAGGTGTAGCGCATGAGCGGGAAGACGTGGCGGAAGAGCGGGACGAGGCCGAGAAAGAGCGAGGTGTCGGCGATGCTGGGGTAGGGCTTGAAGATGGCAAAGATGCCGGTCAGCAGCGTCAGCACGGCCAGGGGCTGGCTGCGCAGGCGGATGCAGAGGCCGCCGACGTAGCTCGAGAGGTGCAGCCAGAAGACGGCGACGAAAAAGGAGCGGAAGGAGTCGAACATTTCGATGAAAAAGTACCACCACAGGCCGACGTTGGGCATCAGGTCCGACAGCGTCAGCTGCACGCCGTACGTGGCGGCCAGAAAGGCCCACGAGCCGCCCGTCAGCACAAAGGATGCGCCCAGCAGCGCCAGCAGGCACGTGGCCACGGCCAGGACGCAGAGGCCGGCAAAGGGCCACACGGACGCCGCCGCCGCCGCCGCCGCTGCTGCTGCTGGTGCCGGCTGCCGCCGCTGGCGCCGGCGGTCAAAGGCCAGCAGGACCAGCGGCGGCAGCAGCAGCAGCGGATACATGGACAGATAGGCGGCGACGGAGAGCGAGAGCATGGCGGCGAGCGGGGCGCCGGCGACGGCCTTGCTGATGGCGTGGAGGACGGCGCAGGTCGAGAAGACGGAGGTGGAGCGGCCGATGCAGGTGGCAATGGTGTAGGGGCTGAAGAGGTAGAGCGCGGCGACGGCGAAGCCGCTCCAGCGCTTGGCGCGGCGCGGCGACGTGAAGCGGGCCGAGGCGCCGGCCTCGCCGGACTCGGCAATGCGGAAGAGCGCGTCGGCGCTCAGCAGGTCGACGGCCACGAACAGCAGGTAGGAAAAGAGCGGCAGGGCCTGGCCGCTGGGCAGCAGGGAAAAGAGCGGCAGCAGCAGCGGCGCCTGGTGGTAGACGCCGCCGTCATAGGGCGAGACGTTGTGGTTGTAGAGAAAGAGGCCCTCCTGCACTGGGAGTGTTAGAAAGGCAGAAACGGAGGCACCGGGAAAAAGAACAGAAAGGAACGAGAGAAGATTCATAAACGAAAGGAACGAGAGGCAGAAGATCAATAAACAGAAGGAAACGAGAGGCACCAGGATAACAAACAGAAAGGAACAAGAGGCACCAGGAAATAAACAGAAAGGAACGAGAGGCACGAGATTGATAGCAAGACAAAAAAGAGGAAAACACGCACGCCTCTTGAAGCTGCTCATGGGCGTCGAGATCTCAACGCGGCCGGTCAGCAGATCCGGGAGGCCGGGAAAGCCGGTGAAGAGGACGAGGCGCACGGCGGCCGCAGCCACGTAGAGGCCCGCCTTGCTCCGCCCGGCCATGTTGTTCCTTCCGCCATTCATCTCCCGACACGGCGCATTTCCGGGGGGGCGGGTGGTGAGGCTCGAAAGGAGGATTTTGGTGACGCGCCGCTGGGGCCACATATACATGGAGACCAGAACCGGCCACAGCGCTTCTGGCTAGGGCTGGAAGGCGGTCTGCGAGAAAAGGTGGCAGAAAAAAAAAGTTTGGCCCCGCCTTCACAGAGCCCTTTCTCGTCTTCTTTTCTTCGTTTTCCTCTCTCTCCCCTCCAGAAACAACATCTCCGCCACCCTCTCTCTTTTTTTTTTCCCCTCTCAATTTTACGCATTGACACCAGCATGGGCCGTCCCAAGAAGAAGGGCGAGGCCGGGGCGGCGCGCAACTTTATCACGCGCACGCAGGCGGTGCGGAAGCTGCAGCTGAGCCTCCCCGACTTCCGCAAACTCTGCATCTGGAAGGGCATCTACCCGCGCGAGCCGCGCAGCAAGAAGAAGGTGTCCAAGTCGGCGACGGCGTCGACGACTTTTTACTACACCAAGGACATCCAGTACCTGCTGCACGAGCCGCTGGTGGCCAAGTTCCGCGACCAGAAGGCGCTGGAAAAGAAGATCTCGCGGGCGCTGGGCCGCGGCGACGTGGGCGATGCGCGGCGCTTTGAGCGCAACGCGGCGCGCCCCGAGAAGACGGGCAAGCCGCGCTACACGCTGGACCATGTGATCCGCGAGCGCTACCCGACGTTTGTGGACGCGCTGCGCGACCTGGACGACTGCCTGTCGATGCTCTTTCTGTTTGCCAACCTGCCGTCGACGTCGGCGGTGCCGGCCAAGATGATTGCGCGCTGCGAGCGGCTGGTGCTCGAGTTCCAGCACTACCTGATTGTGTCGCACAGCCTGCGCAAGTCGTTTTTGTCCATCAAGGGCATCTACTACCAGGCGTCGGTGCAGGGCGAGGACGTGACCTGGCTGGTGCCCTACAAGTTTAACCAGCGCGTCGTCGGCGACGTCGACTTCCGCATCATGGGCACCTTTATCGAGTTTTACATGACCCTGCTGGGCTTTGTCAACTTCCGCCTCTACACGTCGTTGGGCCTCAAGTACCCGCCCAAGTTTGACCAGAGCAAGGACGACGCCGCGGCCGAGCTGGACGCCTTTACCCTCGAGAACGTGCATGGCGGCGGCGGCGGTAGTGGTCCTGCGGCTGCTGCGGCTGACGGCGCCGGCAGCGAGGTGCCGCAGCTGGAAGCCGGTGCGGCGGCGGCGGCGGCGCCCGACCCGCAGGTGCAGGCCGAGGTGGACAAGATTGTGCGGGAGCTCAAGGCAGAGGAGGCGGAGGAGGCCGGGCCGGGAGAGTCTACTACTGCCGCCACCGCCACCGCCACCGCCACCGCCACCGCCGCCGACGACGATGACGCCGTCGAAGAGCAGCAAGAGGCGTCGGAGACGATTGACAAGTTTGAGCCGGTGGTGGCGGGCGGCCAGGCGCTGCCGCAGCCGTCGTACAGCACGAGCAACCCGAGCACGCTGTTTGCCAAGTGCACGTTTTTCCTGTCGCGCGAGGCGCCGCGGCAGCCGCTCGAGTTTCTCCTGCGCTCGTTTGGCTGCCGGCGCATCGGCTGGGACGCGGTGCTGGGCGAGGGCGCCTTCACGACGGACGAGCTGGACCCGCGCATCACGCACCAGATTGTCGACCGGCCGCCGGTGCAGGTGCAGGTGGATGTGGATGCGGACGGCGAGGACAACCAGACGGCGCAGAAGCTGGGCCCCAACCAGCGCGTGCCCGGGCGCATCTACGTGCAGCCGCAGTGGGTGTGGGACAGCGTCAACGAGGAGGAGCTGCAGCGCCCCGATCTGTACGCGCCCGGAGCACAGCTGCCGCCGCACCTGAGCCCCTTTGTCAAGACGGCGCCGGGCCAGTACGACCCGTCGCTGCCGCTGGAGATGCAGCAGACCGAGGCCGAGGCTCTCGAGTCGGACGACGACGACGACGACGACGAGGAAGACGAAGAGGAAGAGGAAGAGAAGGAGGGCGAGGGCAAGGCGGCTGCGCCCAAGCCCAAATCCAAGAAAAAGAGCGGCGGTGCAAAGGCAGAGGCCCCAGACGAGGACGACGGTGGCATGGACGTGGCCGGCACGGACGACGAGTCGGGCGGCGAGTCGGACGGCTCGTTTGGCGGGTTCGGCGAGGGCGAGGAGAAGGAGGAGGAGATGGACGAAGACGAAGACGAGGAGGATGAAGACGAAGAGGCGTCGGCGGCGCTGCAGCGGCAGATCGAGCTGGAGGCGGAGCTGTCGGGCAAGCCGGTGCGCAGCAGCAGCAGCAGCAGCGGCGGCGGCAACAAGGCGGTGGACGCGCAGGCCAAGGCCAAGGCGGCGGCACGCAAGGCGCTGGCGCGCGAGGCCAAGGCGCGCGCAGAGGAGCTGGAGCGGGCCAAGGGCATGCTGCCGAAGAAGAAGCGGCGGCTGTACGAGCAGATGGTGTACACCAACAGCAAGCGGAGCGCCGAGGACGAGAAGCTGCGGGCGAAGCGGCGCAAGATTGAAAAGGGCAAGAAGGTGTAGGGGTTCTGAATGTTGTTGTTTTTGCGTTGAGAAACGGACATTAAAGACATGAAAAGTTGGCGTTTAAAGTCAAAAGTAAACAGTAAATCACGTCGTGATTACAGGTACCAAAGGCCTGTAATTCGGGTACAACTACCAGAGGCTTTTCCCTCCACCCAATCGACGGCCGCCCCACATCGACGGCCGCCCACCGAGCGAAAACACATCCTGACCAGAATGACGTCGCCACCACGGCACGACGAGCTCGACGGCGGGCCGGCGGCCTGGTCGGACCCCGACACGGACGACATCCGCTCGCGCGACTCGGACGAGCTGCGGGCGGCGCGGCCGAACCGCTGGACGGGCGACCGGGGCACGTGGCGCTCGATGACGCGGCCGGAGCGGCTGGTTGCCCATGCGGCGGTGCAGCTGCGCAACGGCGATCTGGCGGTGCACCTGTACAATGTGCACATGCTGAAGAAGCGGCTCCGGGCGGGGGGGGGCGGCGAGGCGAGAGGCGGCGAGGCGAGAGACGACGAGGTGAGACCCGGGGAAGTGAATGTTTTTTTTTTTTTTTCCTCCGAGGACGCCACTAAGCGATTAGACGACAGAGACTGGCGCTGCCGGGGGGCGGCCGTGGATGCCGCCGAAGAAGTGGACGGCGTGGCCGGTGCCGGGGCCGGGGCCAGTAGCGGCGGAGGCGGCGGCGGCAGAGCCCAGCGGCCTGCTGGAGGAGATGCTGACGGCCACTGTTTTGCGGCTGGCCAAGGAGCGCTTCTACCAGCGGCCCGAGTACGCGGCAGCGGCGGCGTCGCCGGGGGGCGGCGAGGCTCTGGCTCTGGCCGCGGCAGCCTCGGAGGCGGCTGCCGGCGGCGCGAGACCGGCCGTGTCGACCGACGACGAGCTGTCAGCCGACCTCTTGCGGCCCAGCATCCGGCACCTGCTGGGCCAGCTCGACCGGACGCTGACGGTGCTCCACAACGCGCGCTCTGCAGGCCTGGGACCCGCCGGCTCGGCCGCGAGCAGCGATTCCGAGGCGGACTCTGTGGGGAGCCGGAGCCGGAGCCAGAGCCGGAGCCGGAGCCGGAGCCGGAGCCGGAGCCGCCAACCGAGTGCCACGGCGTCTAGCGGGGCCGACGACAACGACGACAACGGCAACAGCCGGGATCGGCCGCTGGCGCGCTCCCGCGCAGCCGAGTCCGAGTGGGCGCTGCGCGACTGGAGCGACGTGCTCGGGGCGGCGGCGCTGGCCGGGTTCGACGGCGCCGTGCTCGCCCGGGCGGCGCAGCGGTGCGCCGACCTCTTTGGCCAGGGCATGGCCCTGCAGACGCTGGGGCCGCGCCGCCATCGCCCCCCGCACGCCACCGCCACGGTCTACGCGCCCGGCCGCCCGCACCGCCGCCGCCCCGACGCCGACGCCGACACCGACCGGCCCGGGACGGAGCGCGAGCCGGCCCGCCCGGTCCGCGCCGGCGCCGCCAGCTTGCACGTCTTTTGCCCGCACCCCCAGTGCCCGCGCGCGGTCCGCGGCTTCCACCGCCGCTTCAACCTCGTACGACACCGGCAACGCGTGCACGGCGACGGCATCGGCACCGGCACCGGCACCGGCACCGGAACCGGCACCGGCAACGGCGGCGGCGGCGGCGACCGGGCCTCGCCGGAACTTGTGCTGGAGGATGCGCCAGAGGCCGTCGAGGGCGGCGTCCATGTGGACGGCTTCCTGCAGCCGATCCGGCGGCGCAAGGGCTGGCGCGGGCAGACAGGGCATGCGCGTCTAGATGGATTTAATGTACACGACCATTACTGATCTCTATCACGGTGGATCCAGGTCCGCACCAAATCTCTACCAGATCTACCTCCTCCTCTCCTCATCCTTTTCTCCTCCTCGTCCTGCTCTCCTCCTCTCCACCCCTCCTCCTCCTCCTCCTCCTCCATTTTCAATCCTCACCTCCCTCACTCACCGCTTCTCCAGCTGCAGGCTCCGTAACCGGGCCTCGGCCGTGATAACCTGTCGTTGGTTAGCAGACTGCCCCCCAAACCTAAACTCTCCAAAACACAACACACTCACATCCAGCGCCTGCTGCACCTCGAGCACCTTGCGCACCTCGCCGAGCCAGTCGCGGCTCAGCGTCTTGGCCCAGCCGTGCAGGCCGTTCATCTCGCGCGCGGCGCCGTCCAGGTTGCCCTCCTCGAGAAAGGCCTGCGTGCGCGTGAGGATGCTCTCGACGTCGTCGCCCGCCGCCGCCGCCACGCTGCCCGGCTGCGGCTTGAAGAGCACCTTGCTGAGCACGTAGCTGGACGCCGCGCTGGCCACGCCCGCGTCCTCCGGCAGCAGCGCCGCCTTGCGCACCTCGCCCGCCACCCGCCGGAACCGGTCAATCAGCTCCGCCGCCGACGCGATGCCGCGCTGGTAGGCCACCGGCGGGATCGACGCAATCGCCGCGTCCACCACCGGGTCGGCCGCCGCAATCTCCCGGATCGCCACCAGTTCCCGCACAAACGGCTGCCGCGCCGCCGCCGCCGTCGCCGCCGCCGCCGCCGTCGCCGCCGTCGCCGCCGATTCGCCGCTGCCGCTGCCGCTGCCGCTGCCGCTGCCGCTGCCGATGCCGCTGTCGCTCTCCGCCAGCCGCGCCCGCGCCGCGTCAATCGCCACGTGCAGCTGCTGCGTGCGCTGGCTCGCGTCCACCGCCTCGCTCCAGCCCGCCGTCAGCTGCTCCAGCCCGGCCACCTCGGCCGCCAGCTCCTGCAGCCGCCCCAGCCGCCCGCCGCGCTCCGCCTCCACCCGCGCCTGCAGCTCCTCGGCAAACTGCTGCGTCAGCTGCACCGCCTGCTCCAGCAGCCGGTTGCCCAGCTTCTCCTCGCTCAGCTGCCGCTCGCGCGCCGTCGCCACCTGCAGCCGCTCCTCGTAGCTGTGCCGCGCCCGCGCCAGCTCCGCGTCGCACTGCGCCCGCCACTGCGCCTCCTGCGCCACCATGGCCGCCTCCACCCGCGCCACCAGGTCCTCGGCCGCCTTGTCAAACGCCGCCGTCCGCGCCTGCAGCTGCCCGGCCGCCGCCGCCTCCGCTGCCGCCCGGATCGCCTTCACCTTGCTGCCCACCCGCGCCACCTCCGCCTTGGCCTTGCCAATCGTCGCCCCGTACCGCGAGCTGGCCTTGTCCGCGTTGATCACCGTGATGATGTCGTTGAGCATGTGCACCACGTCCTGCACCACCGGCTCTGCCGCGTCCGGCACGTTGAGCGGGTCAATGGCCGACGCCGGCGGCCACCGCGACGGCTCGTCCACCTCGGGCGGCCGGTATGCCGTCGTCGTCGTCGTCGTCGTCTCCCCCTTCTTGCTGCTGCTGCTGCTGCTGCTGCTCTGCCCCAGCGGCTGTGTCGACGCCACAACCGCGGCCTCCGCCGCGCTCGCAATCGGTGGCTTGGCCGCCGCGCCCGGCGGCGTGCTGACGCTGGGCGCCGACGTCTTGGGGTCGGCCGTCGTCGTCGCCATCGTCGTCGCCGTGGTCGCCGTGGTCGCCGTGGTCGTCGCCGGCGCGTTTGCCGCCACCGCCGTCGTGGCCGCCGCCGGAATCGCCGGCGCCGCCTCCTTCTTGGTCTTGCCCACCGCCGTCTTCTGCCGCCCCTCCGTGCTGGCCACGCGCCAAGACGCGCCGCTCTGCGCCGGCACGCGCACCACGCTGCTGCTGGCGCCCGCGTCCCGCGCCTTGCCCGCACCCGCCAGGCCGCTGCCCGCGCTCTGCGGGAACCGCTTCTGGAACTCGAGCTCCTCCAGGTACAGCACCGCCGGCTCGCCAAACGGCACGTACTCGGTGAAGAAGTCGTGGAAGTTGTCATTCACCCGCGAGTACCACACGCCCCCGCCAAATGCCAGCGCTCCCATCACCGACAGCGTCAGCACGTAGTTGCGCAGCTTCCGCAGGAACCCGCCCTTTTTCTTCGGCACCGCCGTCGACACCGGCTGCTGGGGGGACGGCGCATCGGCAAAGAATCTTTTCTGCAGCAGAAATCAGTCAGTCCTTGTCCATCAATCTCCCCCCCACACACGAGAACTGCTCCCGCGCGCTGCCGCACACATCCCGCCCTACCTGGCTGGCCACGCCAATGGCGCGCCCTGGCCGAGCCGCCACAGCTGGAACTCGAGCCGCCGTCGCCGTCGCCGTCGCCGTCGCCGACGCCGGCACCGTCGCAGCAGCGAATGAGGGCCGCAGGCGCAGGGCCCGCGCGGTTCGCAGAGACGTCCGCAGCATGGCGGGCCGCAGGCTGGAGAGAAGAAAAATAGACAAAAAAGTGGATGGGTGAGCTGCACGCAGGACAGGCACGACAAGAGAAAACAAGAAAAGACGGGCGCGGGGGCGATGGGGATGCGGCGTCGTTACCGTCGGTTGCAGATGATTTTGGTGCTGCTGTTTTTTAGCAAAGGCCCCGAAGAAAATAGCACGGATCAGAGGGAAAGGCTCGGCAACCCGCGCTATTAAATTTAATCCCAATTTAATCCCAAAATTAACTCCAGACTTCATTCGCTGACACATGCCGACAGCTTCAGCTTCAACTTCCACTTCCATTTCAGCTTCAGCTCCAACTTCCACTTCAGCTTCAGCCTCAACTCCTTCCCACGGCACATTACGAGATTTCAACGACTTCTAGTTACGCAACCACCCGCTAAATCGTATTAAAGCTCCGCGAACCGCAAGGGCTGCCCCTATATCGCATTGTAGACGACCAAACAAGACAGCAGAGACGAGCAGTGCCGAAAAGATGGCGTCGTTTCGCGGACAGAGTCGAGTCGCCAACAACATGGCACATCTCCGATCATATGGTGTAGCTAATCCGGGGGGGGGGGGGGAAACAAAAAGGCATAAAGACAATAAGGAGCACACGTGTAACACCCGCGGGAAAAGAGACGGCCAGGTCGAAAGCACCAGGAAGAGACCATGCGAGGGAAAGAGCAAAGAAGGGGGAAAAGAGAACAGGAGAAAAACGAGAGAGAAAAGGGGGGGAGGGGGGGGGGGGGAAGCAAGACAGACTTTGCGTCTCCGCGTCTCCCCGTCAGCCTATATCACACTCGTCCGCATGCACGAGTGTCCGTAGCGCCCGCCCAAACACGGCAGAAGGAATCAGCAGGCACACGGCCCGGCCACCTGCTTCGTCGAGTTGTCGGGGGCCAGGCTGACGCCGGGCCGCTGGCCCGGCCGCGGCCGGCCGGGGCCGACCTGGTCCAGCGGCAGCTTCTTGGCTAACGCGGTGAAGAGCTCCTTGACGTTCTCCTCCGTCTTGGCCGACGTCTCAAAGAAGAGCAGGCCGGCCTCCCGGGCGTACGCCTCGGCCTCGGCCGTGGGCACCGCGCGCTTGTCCGGCTGCTCCTTGACCAGGTCCAGCTTGTTGCCGGCCAGCGCAATGATTATGTTTTCGTTGGCCTGGCGCTGGAGCTCCTTGACCCACGCCTTGGCCTTGTCGAGAGATGCCTGTTGCGGTCAGCGGATCCATGCAGATCGAGGTCCGCTCCCTCAAAGTGATAAAGTAATAAGATCATAATAATAATGATAAAAAAACGTACGGCCTGCGTAATGTCATACACGACAACGGCGCAGTTGGCGTTGCGGTAGTACATGGGGGCCAGCGACTTGTACCGCTCCTGGCCGGCCGTGTCCCAAATGTCAAACTTGACGGTTGTGTTCTCGTCGAGATCGACGGTTTGCGTTAAAAAGGCAGCGCCGATGGTGGACTCGCGGTACGAGTCAAACTGGTTCTTGACATAGCGCAGCACAATCGAACTCTGCGCAAAAACGGTCAGCCAGCCCGGATCGTGACCCTCCGGGAGAAGGAACGCCTGCCCACCTTTCCGACGGCAGATTCGCCTACACTGGGTCAGTCTCGCAGCCCGAATCGGCGACAGCGGGAGAGAGAGATGTATATATTCGAAACAAAACGTACCGAGCAGAACGAGCTTGAACTGAAACAGGCGGATGCCCATGCCACGCGCGCCGGGAGGTCCTCGAGCTGACATTTTGGCCGCGTAGATCGTCGATCGGGAGGGAGAGCCGTGGCACGAGGGGCGACGACGAGACGACAAGATGCACCGGCTGCGGATGGCGTCGCCGTGAGAGAGAGAGAGCTGCCGAGCGAGTGATGCAAGTTGGGCAGCGCTTTTGTGAGCTGTCGCTAATTGCGCGAGACGCAGGAGTGATGACAAGTAAATCTTTCAGAGCCGCCGCTGCGCTGTAGAGCCGGTGATGTCGATGCACTGTGCAGGGTCCCGTCCGGTTCGTTTCGTTGGCGAGGAGGGGGGGGGCGGCGGAAAATGAGATGATAGTGATGAAAGGTGGAAATTGCCCAATGTTCTCTCGGGGGTGAGAAAGAAGCACTGCCAGTGGTGTTTTTAGTGCTTGCTTACAGCGGATGCAGCGGGAGGGGCGGAGCAGCGAATGGTTGTTGCACATGCGTCAGCCGAGCTTTTTTGGGCGGCTGGCTGGCTGGCAGCCTGTCCACGTGACTCTGACCCCACAGCGCCCTGCGCTACGATATTACGATACGGGGGCATCTGTCCCTTTTGGGGCGCGCCGCTACTGTGATACTCCAGCTTCGCCGAACCGTGGTTGACGAGCACTTTTCTTGTTCCCCCGACACCCTGCACCGCTTGCACGTCCCAGCAGGCCACCGCTGTCTGTTGCAGAACCGCGTACAGCTCCAGCTGCGGCGACGGACGGGCTTCCCGCGTCCCGGACATTCGCTCTGCGCGCTCGGCTTTTTTTCCCTTTTTGCTTTCTTTGCCTCGTCCTCCTCTTTCTCGCCCTCTTTTTCTCTCGACCTGGACTTGCCCTCCTCCTGCGCGGCATGGCGTTTCCATTCCGGGACATCAACGTCCAGGTGACGCCGGACTGCTACATTTTCAAGTCGCCCTCGACGCCCGACGCGCTGGCCCTGACCATCGACCGGCCGTCGGGCGAGGTGCGTCTCAACGATGCGGCCCTGCTCTCGGGCAAGCGGGTGACGCGTATCTTTAGCATCAAGGGCATTCTCGGCATCATACAGCTACGATTCGGTGTGTGATGGAGACGGGGGGGCCGTGGTGTTTTCTGTTCTTTGCCCAGGCTTTTTGCTAACGGTATTCCGTCTCGCCATCTGGCCAACAGACAAGTATGTCATTGTCATCACCAAGGACGAGCCCGTGGGCCGCCTCAAGGGCCATGCCGTGCACCGGGTGCTGGGCACCGACATCCTGCCCATGCACGAGCGCCAGGTGCGCGACGCGGACGAGGACCGCTTCCTCGGGCTGCTGCGCAGCTTTCTCAAGAGCGGCGGCTTCTTCTTCTCCTACAGCCTCGACCTCACCAACAGCTTCCAGCGCCAGGCCTCGCAGCAGGACGCGGCCGCATCGGCGGCGGCGGCGGCAGCGGCGGGCGGCACGCCGCCGCTCTGGATGCGGGCCGACGACCGCTTCTTCTGGAACCGCTTCGTGCAGTCGGACCTGATCGACTTTCGGCGCCGCGGCGTGCGCGGCCAGACGGGCGCCCAGCCCGGCGTCGACCCCTACATCCTGCCCGTCATCTTTGGCGTGCTGGAGATCCGCCCGACGCATTTCCGCGGCCGCCCCCTGACGCTGGCGCTGATCACGCGGCGCTCGCGCTTCCGCGGCGGCACGCGCTTCTTCTCGCGCGGCATCGACGAGCACGGCCACGTGGCCAACTACAACGAGACCGAGCAGGTCGTCGTGCTCAACGACACCGGCGGCAGCAGCCTCGGCGGCTTCTCGGGCTCGGGCGACATGCAGAGCGGCCGCCAGCTGGTCGGCAGCGGCGACAGCGGCGCGGAAGCCCAGATCCTGTCCTACGTGCAGACGCGCGGCAGCGTGCCCGTGTTCTGGAGCGAGGTCAACAACCTCAAGTACACGCCGCGCCTCGAGGTGCGCGGCGACCCGCGCGGCATCGAGGCCGGCTTCCCGGCCGCCACGGCGCACTTTGACGAGCAGGTGCGCATCTACGGCGAGAACTACCTGGTCAACCTGGTCAACCAAAAGGGCCGCGAGCGGCGCGTCAAGGACGCCTACGAGAGCCTCATCCACCACGCGGAAGCGGAGAAGAAGAAGAAAACGCCGGCGGCGGCCCCGTTCGACCGCGTGCACTACATCTACTTTGACTTCCACTCCGAGACCAAGGGCATGCGCCTGGACCGCGCCCAGCTGCTGCTCGACCGCATGCAGGAGGCCCTGCAGGCCCAGCAGTACTTCCGCGGCGCCGACATGCCGGCCGGCGGCCGCCTCGAGGTGCGCAACCTGCAGACGTCCGTGGTGCGCACCAACTGCATGGACTGCCTCGACCGCACCAACGTGGTGCAGAGCATGCTGGCGCGCTGGACGCTCGAGCGCATGTTTGCCGACCTGGGCCTGATGCCGCGCGGCGCCTCCCTCGTGGACCAGGACCCGGCCTTTGAGCTGCTCTTCCGCAACCTGTGGGCCGACAACGCCGACATTGTCGCCGCCGGCTATGCCGGCACCGGCGCCATGAAGACCGACATGACCCGCCTCGGCCGCCGCACAAAGGCCGGTGCCCTGCGCGACGGCCAGATCGCCATCACCCGCTACTGCCTCAACAACTTTTTCGACGGCCCGCGCCAGGACGCCTTTGACCTCTTCCTCGGCGCCTACGCGCCCGCCGAGTCCGCCGTCGGCACCTCGCTCGTCTTTGCCGACCGCCGCCCCATCCTCATCCAGGCCGTGCCCTACGTGCTGGCCTTTAGCCTCTTCTTTTTGCTCGTCGGCCTCTTCTCCCGCCGCCTGCCCGACGCCGCCGTCCTGCCCATGCGCGTCTTCCTGCTCTTCTGGTCCGCCGTCGGCCTCTACAGCCTGCACTTTATCCTCCGCAGCGGCGAGCTCTACGTACGTCCCGTTCCCTTTGTCTTGTCGTCTTGTCGTCTTGCCGTCTTGTCGTCTTGCCGTCTTGTCGTCTTGTCGTCTTGTCGTCTTGTCGTCTTGTCGTCTTGTCGTCTTGTCGTCTTGTCGTCTTGTCGTCTTTCCGTTTCCGTCTTTTGTCTTTTTGTCTTTCTTTCCCGCGCTAACCATCAGGTCAACTGGCCCAAACTGATCCCCCGCCCCGCCTCCGTCGACGACTTCAACGAGGCCATGAACAAGGCTCGCAAAGACAAGCTGCTGGGCCCCTTTGTCGTGCGGCACGAGCGCGGCATCAGCACCGTGCGGTATTCCAACGCCGAGGAGGGCAAGAAGCGGATCGAATGAGGTCCGCGAAAAGAAGAGAGGGGGGGCTGTTGCTGCCATTTCTTTTGTTTTCGGCTTTTTTTTGTCCCCATGTTCCTGTACAACTCCCGTAATTCTTTTCCGTTTTACTTCCTTCTACTTTGTTCTTTCTCTTCCTTATTTCTGCCACTCTTCTTGCCGTCTCGGGTTTCCCCTTTTGAATCTTTCGCCGTTTTTGTAGCAGCACTCGATAGACAATAATGCCGGAGCCAGTCCGTTGCCTGTTATGTCAAAGTGAACGCTCGAATTGGTATCTGCCTGATTAAAATAGAGTAATACTAGAAACAAACAACCGATAAATCCAAGATGATACCATAGAGAACGCCTTGCAAGCTTTCCGCGACAAAGGGACATTAGATGGTACAGATAAGGGAAGAACAAAAGAAAGTAGTGATCAGGGGAGAAGAACGAAAAGAGCAACGAAAATGGAAGAGCAACGGAAATGGAAGAGCAACGACAAATGGAAGAGCAGCGACAAATAGAAGAGCAAAGACCAAAAAAGAACAAAAAAAATCGGAAAGGAACGGAACGGGAGCTTCTCAGAGCCACAGCAGCCACCGGACGCCCCGGAAGACGCCCCGGCCGACGCTGAAGAAGACCCGGAACAGCGTGACGACAAACCAGACATACCACATCAGCCCGACCAGCGCCCACTCCAGCGTCAGCCACCCGGCCCGGCGCACCCAGCGCAGCCGCCGCTGCCGCCGCCGCAGCATCGTCTCGATCGTGTCCATGGTCTGCTTGACCTTGAGCCGCTGCACAATCACCAGGTCGTGCGTCACGTCGTCGGCCTCGTCCGCCGCCTCGCGCGCAGACCCCGACAGATCCACCGCCACCCGCGTCCGCACACCCTCGATGCGCTCCTGCAGCGCCGGGATCGTCGCCGTCGTAAAGTCCTCCGCCGTGTTCTGCCAGGCTCGGCCCGTCCGTCTGATAAAGTCGCTCAGCACCTGCGCCGCCAGCGGGTACACCTCCAGCTGCGACACCGGCCGCCGCCTCAGCTCGGCCGGGTCCGGCGCAAAGGCCGCCACCTCGCTCCACACGAGCGGCTTCCACACGACGGCGTCCTCGCCCTCGCCCTCGCCCTCGCCGTCGCCGTCGCCCTCGCCCTCGCCCTCGCCCTCGCCCTCACCCTCGCCGTCGCCGTCGCCGCCACCGTCGCCCTTGTTGTCATCGCCATCGTTGTTGCCAGTGGACGCGGCGTCCAGGCTGCCGGAGCCCAGCCGCTTCCGCATGCGTCGCATCGTGCTGCCTGCGGCCGCTGCCGTCGTGCCGACCAGCGCAGTCTTTTCGCTGGTCAGACGGGCCAGCTCCTTGGCCAGGATGGCCGAGCTGAGCATCGACGCCCGCAGCCGAGCGAGATCGCGTCGCGAGAGGGCGTGGCACGCGCTGGGTGGCGGCTGCGATGCCAGGGACAGGACCAGAGACAACGGCGCGCCCTGGCCGTCGCGGGACCAGGCCTCTCCGGGCTGCGAAGAAGAGCCGAGCTGCCGGAGGCGGCGGAGCGAGTCCGCCGAGGCCGAGGGGATCCGGGCCAGCACACTGCTCGTCGTCTTGGACAGCGGCGCCCCATCGGTGCGGCTGCTCCGCCGAGAACGCGAGTACGTGTCGCTTCCGGACAGGTCCGAATCGCGCGATTCGTGACGCTGCCGCTGCCACGGCTGTAGTTGATTTTGCTGTTGCTGTTGCTGTTGCTGTTGCTGCTGCTGTTGTTGGGGCTGGAGTGGCCTTTGGCCGGCTGCATCCGGGGGGGCCCGGCCAGCCGGGGACGGCTCGCTGACGTCGATGCGAGGAGGCTTGAGCCGGTCAAAGCGCGGCGATCGCTGGCTAGGGGGCCGAGATATCGCATCTGTGGCTGCACCTGCCGGCAGCAGCAAGTGCTGAGGCTGCGACTCCCGCGTCCTGCTCTCGGCCCTGTCAAAAGTGGGCATGATGTCGAGGTAGTGCTTTTCCGTCGACGGGGACCGGGCCTGTGCAGCAGCATCCTGGCCAGCCGGGACGCCAAGGCGTGAATGGGACCTCGAGCCAGCCGCCGACTTTCGCGACCGCCCCCGTGACACGGCCTCGCCCTCAGACTCCTCGTCCGATGACGAGGCCTGCACTGACGCATCCAGCGTCTCGCTGGCGTCGCGGTGCCACAAAAAGTCGCTGACCCTGGACACGCCCGTGCGGATGACGGTATCGATCCGCGGGGTGCCCCTGAACAGCCCGCGCAGTCCGGGAGACCCAGAGCTGTTTTCGGCCGCGCGGTGGTGCCGCGCGTGACTCCCTCCGCCGCCGCCGCCGCCGCCGCTTCCCGGAACTTTTAGTCCGCCGATATCCCCCGCCGCCCCCGAGCCATGAGACCCTAACTTTCGGACCGGGCTTCGTGAGTTCTTTCCGTCGTAGCTGGTAGACGTCGACTTGGAGTCGATCCGGGTGGTCGCAGTGGTGGACGCTGTCACGGGCACCGAAAGGGTGTCCGTGCCGTCTGGAGACAGCCCGGGCTGTGCGCCGGTTGCTTCAGTGTACTCGTCCCGTTCCTCCGAGCCCCGCTCGGGCCCGCTGCCGCCAAATATATGCTTCACCTTGCTGAAGCGATGCCGCGGAGGCGAAGCGCCACGCGATGGGCACGGCGACAGATCCCCACCGAGCGCCGGCACGATGCCAATGCCCTCGTGGGACACCGGCCGCAGGTCGGGGGAGGCAGGCTGAGACGAATCGTAGTCCTCGGGCATGGGGCGACGAGCGCCCGGGACGTCTAGACTGTTGCGGGCCGTCCTCATGGGCGACTCCACCGGAGCCGGCGTCGGTGTGTAGGGCAATGCCGCACTGTCATCTGCCTCGTAGAGCGTCTGGCGGGGGTCGTGTATCCGGGACGGTGCAGAGTTGGGCGCACGCGCGCGCACAGGCTTGGGCGAGACAAAGTTTGAGCCTCCTTCCCATCCGTGCTTTTCGGCCAGCATGTCCAGCAGGTGCTGGTGCAAGGCCTCTGTGCCGCTGGCGCTGGCTATGTTGGACCGGCTCGTGCTGCCGGGCTCGCCGTGTCGCGGTCTCCGGTCGCTGTCAGAGTCCGAGGAGTCGGAAAAGGAACCACGGCGCGAGCGGACAAGATCGCGGCTGTACAGGGAGCTGTTGTGTCGGTGGTGTAAGCCCTTGATATCGTGAAGCTTCTGCCGAGCCCGCTCCCGCGTGGAGCCGTGGCCATGCCCCCCCGTGCCCTGCTCCGACCCGTCTCTGCCGTCTTCCAGAGACGATGCCAGGCGCGACCCGTCAAAGGGCTCGGCCATCTTGCCGGCGTCAGACATGCGCAGCCCGGTGCCAGCATCACTGCCCCCAGGAGCCGTTGCCGCAGCTGCGTCGTCGGCCCGGCGAGACAGGGGCCGGTAAGAGACAGTGTCTTGGGGAAAGACACGGTGCCAGTGGCGGTCCTCGACAAGCTTCTTGTTGTCGTCCTGCTCGAGCCAGTAAACGTCGGCAATCATGTCGGCGGGATCGATAACCCAGTCAACACGCGGCCGCTTGGGCTTTGTGGAAGAAGCGGCAGCTGCAGCCGTGCTCCGCGCTGCCGGAGGGGGGGAGCTCTGCAGCGAGGCCATGACCTCGTCGGCACTGGGGAATGCGGGTAGCGGCACGCTTTCTGCTGCGGCCATCTGTGCGGACTCGGACCACTGTTCCACGTCGTCGACCCAGTCGGTCGCCTTGGCCACGTCGCCAAAGCCCTGCGCGTGGCCGTCAATCGTTCGGCGTTCCCTGGCTCTGACCTTGCGGTTGCGGATGTATTGCAGGGGGTTGTAGGGTCGCCCCATCGGGGTGGGCGAGGCAGACTCGCCGCCGGCATCTCCAGAGGAGGATGCCTGCGGAGGCGGCGACATGGCCGAGGATGACGCAGGAGGCGAGCCAAGACTGGCCGTTCGGCTGCGGGGAGCGCGGGCATGCAGCGGTGGCAGGAGCTCCAACAGACGCCGGTGCTGCGCAAGCAGATCCAGGTAGTCCTTGGCCTTTTGTGCGCGGGCCAGGGTGGACTGGGAGAAGTGGTAGCGGTAGGAACCAGCACCGCCGTCCGAAAGAGGGTCGAAGCCGGGCTGCAGGGAGCTGGACGCCCTCGGCAGCTGACCCGGAGCTGGCGAAGCCTGACCTGAGGCTGCGCGGCTGCCGTTACGGTCGGGCATGGGAGACATGGTCCGCGAGACTCTGCGCTGCTGCTGGATCTGCTGTCGGAGACTGCCCCCCACCGTGCTGTCTGGTAGAGGCGCCAGGCGAGGTGGAAGCTGTTGGGAAACATACCGTCGGGAGGCCATGCGTCGTGACTCGCTCAGATTGAGAGCCATATTCACAATCTGCGCAGAGTCAAGGTCGAGAGTTTTGTGGCCGGCCGGGGCAGGATCGGCCTCCACTGCCGTCTTGGCCCCAGCGGTCCTCTTGCTGCCAAGCCCTGACGGCCCAGCGTCGAGCACAGGCGCCTTCTTGTCCGGCATCTGTGGTATCCACGGGGCATCATGCCGGCCGCTGCCGCTTCTGCTCTTGTCCCAATGTGTTTCTTTGGCATCTCTTCGCGTGTTGGATCGGCTGTAGCGAGATCTGCTGCCACCCACGTCGTGTCCGGGACCATCGACGAGCGGGTCCGTCAACAGAAAGGTGCCGTTGGATCGATGGCTGTGGCTGTGGGGTCTGTGGAAATGCCGGCTGCCTCCCGGCTGGTCCGTTGCCGCTTCATCGTGAGGTCTTCGCGTGGCCGGCCCGGCAACCGCGTATGATGATGTATGTGAAGGAGACGGTGACAGAAGTCTAGAGTATTCGGGCTCTGGTGATCGTCGGGGGGAATTCAGGCGCTTGTTGCCCATAGATCGCGAGGGCAGAGTGGAAGCGGCAGTAATCATCGAAGCGGCCGAGGTTATGTCGGTGTCGGTTGTAGCATAAGTCGAGCCGTCGCTGCTGCCCCCCCGGGTAGTCCCTGTGGATGGCCGCGGTACTGGCAGGTGGAGAGATCTCCGAGTGTCGTCGCTGTGGTCGGCCATCTATCCTGGTTGAGCTACTGCTTTGGATGCCGTGGGCCGAGGAGCCTGTCCTGGGAGGAAGAAGATAGGCACCAAAGCCAAGCGCTGTCACATATTCAAACGAAGGAATACAGAGAGCAATGAATCGCGGCGAGTCGAAAAGGGGGGGGTCAAGAGAAACGAGAGGCAGCCGATCAGTGACGCGACAGCGATGCCCAAGATGCCATTTTCGGGGGGTTGCTTCTTGGGCGTATTGGCGAGCCAGAGCAGGAGTCGAGGTAGATGAGGAAGCGAGCAGAATCCGTTTGAGACGCCCTCTCTCTGCCTGCCAGGATCGCTCGGCCGTTCAATACTGTGCCGGCAGATGTTATTGCCTCTCTCGCAAGCACATCATTCTTGTAATGAGAGTCGTAGAGTAGCGTTACTTGCGCTGTACTCGGCTAGTACAAAGTACTAGTTCAATGTGGGGGTGTCACGTGAATGGCTTTGCCTGAGCTATATATAGCGACTGGGACCTCGACTCCCGTTTCGACAAGGTTCAGCAGCCAAACTCGTATACAACGATTTACTTTGTTCATAGTTGCCTTGCAACTGGTAGGCACTTATGTACAATTGTTGAGTAGACTGCTTAGAAGTGCCTCCGTTTTTGGTGTCCCGGAATGCACATAATTTTCAAAGCCTTGGTCGATCACGTGATATGTCATCACGGAGTTATGGGATCTAGATGAAGGTCTTCCAGATCCTTTAACAAAGAACTTCAGAGTAAGCAAGTATTTTCTCGCCTTGTGTGGTGATGAAGAGTGGGTTGAGTTTGTGATGTATGCGTAAATAAAGTAGAGTGATTCAACTTCCAGATAAAAGGCTCGTGAGACAACTTAATTACGCATGGGACGCTTTTTATATTTTTTGCACTGTTCCCCTGTAGTTCTGGCTATCAGCCAAGAGCCGAAATAATGTTCATAATAATGGAGCATTTGATAATTCTGGCATTTCAGTGGATAGCACAGCTGAGTGCTTTATTTAATTTCATCAAAGGAACGAGGTCTGGTGGCGACTACTATCCCGAGAGATAAAAGATTATACACAGCGCATGAAAGTCTTCCCAGTCGGGCCAACTGAAAAAAAAACAGTCCCATAAACACCGATGAAGTGCAAATGTAAAACACTGATGATTCGAGAAAAAATCAGACAGAAAAAAAATGCCCAGTGACCTCTCAAAACACCGTCAAGGCACTCACGAAGCCGTTCCTCAACACCTCAAACACAAGTCCTGGAAAGCCATACAGTGTTGTCGTAGAGTCCTCGGCGCCCTTGGCTCCGCGCATTGTGCCGCCATTGTGGCCCTCCCAGCCGCCCAGCAGCTCTATACTGCTGCCGGGGCTGTCGCCCCATCCGCGATTGAGTACCATGCCGCGCTGGCGCTGCCGTGCCTCGTCTTCGGAGGCGTAGATTGGCTTCCATTCGTCGTGGAGGTGCGCCTCAATCTGTGGAAATGGTGTCTCGGAGTTGACCGTCGCGCGTGGGTCGGTAATGTAGGCAATGTCCCACTGGCAGCGGCGGTGTCGGTTGAAAGGATACGATCCGGGAACGTTTCCGTGCAGCACAATCTTGGTCGCGACCAGCCGGTCCGCCAGTTCTGTCTTCAGCGGCCGCTCTGGGACCACAGATGCCGGGGCCTTGCTGGAGCCCGAGCCGGCGGCCGAGTTGGCGTAATCGTATTCGCCGGCTCTGCCCCCGTTTTCCTCGTCATCGACCGCCGCCCTCGATGATGACCCATGTGGTCGGCCTTCTGCTGCTGACCCTGCTGCCTCTGTTTCGGTTGCGGATTGCGAGGGTGGGAGCCGGGACGGCAGTACCGGCGTGGAAACGAGTACATCGAAGCCGAGGTAAAAGTAGTTGAAGAAACACTCCCCCGAGACGTTTCCGGCAAACTCATCCTCGATGGCCTCCTCATCATCCGAGTCGTCTTCCGATGCCGTCGGCACCGATGACTGGTCCGTATCCGTCAAGTGGTCGGTGTCCTGTCGTCGCCGATGCAAAGGGTCGGCACTGCCGCCGACCCCGTTGGGCCGCGAACGGCTGCTGCTCGCCGTGCGGATCTTGTGAATATACATGCGCTGGTCACTCTTGCGATAGATGGCATCAGGCGGGCCTAGCTCGGTGACCAGCTCCTGCGGCGTCGTTTCCCCAAGCGCAATCCAGAAGGAATACTGCGACGGCGGCCAGCGCCGGAAGAGCTGCAGCCTCCCCCCGCCGTGGATCCGCACCAGCGACGTCTCATCGGGCGACGTGTCTTTGCCCTTTGTCAGCGGCGCAAACGTCTTGACGGCCGGCAGCACCTCCGTCCACAGGTTCTCGCGTGCCTGCGCCCAAGACTCGCCGCTAAAGACAGCCATGGAGAGAGCAGCTAGGTTGCTCGGTGTGGACAGCAAGGAGACTACATCCTTGTCGGGCGAATAAGACGCCGCTGCCATGGGAAAGGTAAAGGCCACGCCTGGATATGACAGCACGTAGGTGCCAGCGCCGCTGTCGCCATGGCTGCTGCCATCACCGGGAATGAATTCGCCGTCGTACGTGGGTCCGAGAAACCTCGAGTAGATGTGCTTAAACGTCGGCCCTCCGGTCGAGCCCGCAGGAGAGTCGCCGCCGCCAGGACCGCCAAAACCAGAAGTACGGTAGCTGCCGCCGCCGTTGTTCGACCCTGGCTTCACAAGGTCGCGTTCCTTATTCTGCTCTTTGAAAAAGACATGGTTCTTGCTAAAGTCGGTGACCTCGATGAGCCGCAGCCGCTGCTCGGGGCCGTCGAAGCGGAGGCGAATCCCGTTGGCTGGTAGGTTGAGGATGACCGGCTCCTCAACAGGCTTCGTTGCCGAATACGCGAGGTCGAGCTTCGGAAACCGCTGTGGTTCTGCCTTGAGGCGAGTCAAGACGTCATGGAGGGATGCGCCCAGAACTGTAACGAGCAAAGCATTCCGTCAGCTTGATTCCCCAATTCTTCCGCTAAACGGTGCCCTTACCTAGGAACCCAAGTGCCGTCCCCGGGTAGAGCTGAGCTGTGAACAGTGACATGGTAGCGAGGAGGTAGCACGGATAATCAAAGGCTGAGCCGCTGCTGAACCGAAGTCAGGGCAAAGTGAGCTTGGATAAATCGCAGCGATAAGCATCCATGAGGAGGAGCATCGACTGCAAGCGGAGCGAGAGATTCGGGGTGACTGTCGCCAGATCAAAAATAGAGGGGAAAAAAAGGGCTGCCGGGCAAAAGAGCTCTTCTCTTTTCAACGGCGGCTCAGCAGGTCTGGTACTCGGGTCACGCTCCCGTGTTTCTCGGTCGCCGCCTGGATCAAGCTGTGGCGGGGCGGTTGGGGATGTCAGGGGGGACGTCATCCGCTGTGGTCACAGCGCGTTCGGGGCGGGGAGTTGCACGCTAAAGCTAATCCATTTTCGGCACGTTTGCGAGCCGTTGCTGGGCCAATGAGCCCCTAACAAGGGCCAATCACTGCTGGCGCTCTACGTGGCCGTCCACTAAAATGCTACACCGGTATTTTCTGCAAATGTCAACAACGCCTTGCAGCCGCCTTTCACGCTACTCGTGCTAAGATCCGGCTTCAACCAGGGACCCTGCAGTTTCGGTGGCTTCAGTTCCCGCTTTGTAGGACGGGACTTTGAGTGCTCACCATTTTTGCTTCGTTGCTTCATTTCGGCCCCCTATCTCTACGTGCAATAGGCGGCTTCCTGACCTTCTTCCGGCACTACATATCTATTTTATTTTTCGGCGGTGGCATAGCCACTGCTGATTTTTTCCTACAATCCCCATGGCTATTGCGCGAGAGCAGGCCGTGCGGAGGGGCACGGCTGCCTCGTCCACGATGCCGCCGCCTCGCTCCAGTGCTGTGCCGCGACCAGGCGTGCGGCAAACAAAACGAGCATCTTCAGCGAGACCACCGCACGGCATATCTACTCCTTCGTCGACAGCCGCCATGGCGGCACGCATCGGCCGATCCGGTGCTGTATCCCCGGCCGAGTCGCTCATGTCCGTCGCCACGTCCGTCGCGGCCGGCGCGAAACGCAAGGAGCGAGACTTTGAGGTGGACGCGATCACGGTGGGCGAAGAAACCAACATCAACGTGGTTGTGCGCTGCCGCGGACGCAACGAACGCGAGGTGCGCGAGAACAGCGCCGTGGTCGTCACCACGGACGGCGCCAAGGGCAAGACGGTCGATCTGTCCATGGGCCCCAACGCGCTGAGCAACAAGACATACAGCTTTGACCGTGTGTTCTCGCCGGCGGCCGACCAAGGCATGGTTTTCGACGGCGTCGTGAAGCCCATTCTGGACGAGGTATGTTTCTTCTTCTCCAGTGTGTCATGGTATCTCAGGCATGGCGTCGTTTCTAAACTGACACCGTTCCCCCGCCGTGCAGATGCTGGCTGGCTTCAACTGCACTATCTTTGCATACGGCCAGACCGGCACCGGAAAGACATACACCATGTCCGGCGACATGACCGAGCGGCTCGGCTTCCTGTCAGACGAGGCCGGCATCATCCCTCGGGTGCTGCAGTCGCTCTTCCAGAAGCTCGAGGACAATGACCCAGACAACAGCGTCGTGCGCTGCTCCTTTATCGAGCTCTACAACGAAGAGCTGCGCGACCTTCTCTCTCCCGAAACGGACAACAACGGAAACTCCAAGCTGAAAATCTACGACGACAACTCGCGCAAAGGCCATGCTACTACCATGGTACAGGGCATGGAGGAACGCTACATCGCCTCTGCTGCAGAGGGCATCAAGAGGCTGCAGGAAGGCAGCCTCCGCCGCCAAGTGGCGGCCACCAAATGCAACGATCTCAGCAGCCGCAGCCACACCGTCTTCACCATCACCGTGCAGACAAAGCACGTTGCGGAGAACGGCGAGGACTTTTTCAGCACGGGCAAGCTCAATCTTGTGGATTTGGCCGGCAGCGAAAACATCCAACGATCCGGGGCCGAGAACAAGCGGGCGGCCGAGGCTGGCCTCATCAACAAGAGCTTGCTGACCCTCGGGCGGGTGATCAATGCGCTTGTCGACCGCACCGCACACGTGCCGTACCGCGAGTCCAAGCTGACGCGGCTTCTGCAAGACTCGCTGGGCGGCCGCACCAAGACCTGTATTATCGCCACCATCTCTACAGCCAAGAGCAACCTGGAAGAGACCATCTCCACCCTGGATTACGCCTTCCGGGCCAAGAACATCCGGAACAAGCCGCAGGTCAATCAGCTGCTTAACAAGAAGACGTTGCTGCGCGAGTTTACGGCAGAGATCGAGAAGCTCAAGAGCGAACTAATCCTGACGCGGCAACGAAACGGCGTGTATCTCTCAAACGAGGCGTACGAGGAGATGACTGTACAGAGCGAGTCGCGGCGCATCCTGGCTGATGAGCAGGCGGAGAAGATTGCGACAATGGAGAACAACCTACGGCACAAACTACAAGAATTGCTGGATCTGACGGAAAACTTCATGGGACTCAAGAAGGACAATGACGGGCTCAAGCTACAGTTCGACGAAACAAAGGAAGTTTTGGAGCAGACAGAGCTGGTCTTGGCAGCCACCCGCAAGTCCCTGGAGGAGGAGACGAGGGCACGAGAGGCCCACGCGGCAACGGAGGTGAAGCTCGCTGCAATTGGCACTGAGCTGATTTCTACACTGAACCGAACGGTCGACGACATTGACGGTCTGCGTGCCAAGAACAGGCGAAAGTCGGACTTGCAAGGCGTGAACCGAAACATGTGGGCTGGGACGCAGGCCCAAGTGACAGATGTGACGAAGCTGGTCGAAACACGCATAGACAACCTGCGTGCCTCTCAGGAGCAGCATATTTCGGCGATTTCGCAGCGGATGCAGTCTTTTGTCAAAGACGGCCAAGAGAGCCTCTCCTCTACACAGACTCTTCTCGACGAGAGCCTGGCAGCTTTCGAAACGTCAAAGGGCAAGCTCTTGACACAGCAGAGCACGTCAAAAGAGGAGATAGACGCCGTTCTGCAGGAGATCCACGCGGTCCGCGACCACATACAGGAGCGAGTGGGCGAGAGCTTGCAGGCGATCGCGTCTGCGGCGGAGCGGATAGCAGACGACGTCTTGAGCGAGCTTGGCACGTTCCATAACCAGGTTAGAGACTCTCAACATGCGACTGCGCAGCCCGTTCCTTTCCACCCGTTGTTTCTTCCCTCCTTTATCCGGAGTCTTTTGCTCACCTTCAACAGCTCCATTCATCATATAGCACGCTCGGCAAGGACTTTAAAAGTATGTTTGAGGATATGCTAAAGCACATGAACTCGCAAAAAACCGAGTCGGATAGCCTACGGAGGCAAGCTGAGATCATGGGCCGGGAGGCCCTGGACAGCAGTGCGGCCATTACGAAACAGATTCGTGAAGCTGTGGAAGAAGAGCGGAAAAAGGCGGCCGAAGACAGGCAGCAACTGTTGGTCCAGATCGGCCACTTGGTCGCCGCCCAGGCCGAGATACAAGAGCGCCGGATCACTAGCAAAGCTGACGGCATTCGCAATCGCTTGGAAAAGGCCAATCTTTCGCTGGGAGGCGACGTTACCGTGTTCTCCGAAGGCATGAGCTCATGGAACACGGCCAGTGATGTGTTCCTGCAAGGTGCTAGCAAGTCCCGTGATGCCTTGAAAGCGAGACTCCAAGAGGACTGGACGGTGAGTCCCCCCCCCCCCCCCCCTCCCTCCCGGTGCGCCTTCTTCCTTGTGTCGTCTGCAGCAAAGGAATACTGACGGGGCTCCGATGCGCTTTAGACTGCAAGCGACCACAGCACTTCCATCCAAAACACCACCAAGTCTGTGCATGCCGAGACTGTCCGCGTGGTGGGCGAGCAGATGAAGGACCTGGACGTGCAAATGCAAGACCTGGATTCCATTGTGGCCCGCGCCACGACGCAAACTGCGCAGCACCTAACCCGGCACGACGCATCGGTCACGGAGCTCTCTCATACTGTGGAAGATTGCTTGATGGCTGTATCCGCGCAAACTCAGGATTCTCTTGCCCAAACAGAGGATCTGGGTGCCGAGATAGGAGAGCACGCCGACATGTTGCTGGAGGGCCTGGCGCCCGTCACCACGACGCTTTGCCAGCCACTCAACGATTTACGCGCCAATGTCAGCAGCACGTCCCTTCGCGAGTACGTGCCCACGGGGGACACTCCGGAGAAGGTGAAATACCAATACCCGTTGGACCTACCGCGAACCGCTTCGCCCGGCGTGGTACTTTGCGGCCTCGAAGACAGTGTTGGCGGCGTGGATGACCTCTTGAGCAACAGCAACAGCAACAGCAACAGCGTGTCGACGCCGATCAAAATGCCCACGATTATCGAATCAACGCCGGCTATATTCAATGATTGTGATGGATCGACGCCCTCACGGCTCGCTTCTTCTGGCGATGCCACCAGTGCAGTGTCGCTAAATACGAGTTTGCGCGAGGTGAATCCAAACTTGACGACTGGGTCGGTCGCTTTGGAGCCCAGCATGAACACAGGGTCGGAGAAGAACGAGGACAGCCAAATCACGGTCACTTTGGAAACAGCTCCGGCCGAGGGTGCAAACAGCATCAAGGTGAAGGATAGCAGCAACCACACACTGCCCGTGTTTCGACGAAGCGTGCGGCAGCCACCGCAGAAGCAAGCCAGGACAGCGAGAAGCTCGTTGATGGCGTCGGAGGGCCGAGAGAATATGGCGCCATCGAGCTATTCGCAGAGTATCCACAGGAGAAGGAGTCCACGGCTAAAGTAGGGGGTGTCTGGGTCCTCTTTTTGACTATCGGTTTTCGTTACGCGGTTTTGGCATTGGCGTCGATAGACTGGATACTTGGCCATGATCTGGCCTGTGAGCGTTATGGCGGGAGGCAACGGTTGTCTTTCAGTGTTGCGATGTGAATATCGGTCTGATGGGATATATTTCGAGCATTATTTGATACCCTGAAAATAGGAAGGTACAGCCCATCGTTAACATAGTCCCCTTACGGAGTTGGGATAGGCCCCACTAAATACATCACCATGAAATAAATAGCAGCATTTCTGGTCACAGGAGAAAGAATTTGCGGCGTATGTTCACCAGATCAAGTCTTGCTGCCTTGAAGTCTGCCAAGGGCAGCCCCCCATGCTGCGCGCGTCGTCTGCAACTCACGCCGCCGTAAGAGCCGCAACCCTTCGAGTCCACCCGGCGTGGCTAGCAGCCGTCTCTCGAAAGCCTTGCCAGGTTCCACTCTTTACTCCAGGTTCTCGCTGCCATCGAAACTACACACACGGCCTATTGAAAGGCAGCCGTCGACACGCCATGCCATCCTCTCCGTCCCCCTCTCCGCCGGCTTTGGCGGCCTCGGAGTTTGGCCGCATGCCACATACATATGACAACGCACTGTACCTTCTGTCCCTGCTGTCGACCAACCGTGATGTGACAGCCTTGTTTGAAGTGAGCGACGCTTCGGCCTCGGCCTCGGACCTCAACGCCCTGGCGATTCCGGAGATGCTGGCCTGGCTGGCACGTGCTGGCTACCCTACTCCGGAGCGCGACCTGGCATCTCTGCGCTGCGTGCACATTGCCGGGACAAAGGGAAAGGGCTCGGTGTCTGCGTTTGTGACGGCTGCTTTGGTAGCTGCCTCCTCCTCTTCTTCGCCCGAGGCTTCCTCTACGGTTGGCCGTGTCGGCACATACCTCTCCCCCCACGTTGTTTCTGTGCGCGAGCGCATATGGCTAGATGGCCGGCCCATCAGCAGGGAGCTTTTTGCAAGGTACACGTTTGAGATGTGGGAGCGGCTCAGCCTCGCCGCAGCCAAGGCACAGCCGCCAGACCCCCACCCCTACGGGCCTCACACCAAGCCATTCTACTTCCGCTTTCTGACGCTGCTGGCCATTCACGTCTTTGTGCGGGAAGGAATCCGATCAGCCGTTATCGAGAGCGGCATCGGCGGCGAATACGACGCCACCAACATTCTTCCCGCCACGGCTGTGACCGCAACGGCTGTGACGCGGCTCGGTATTGACCACGTCGCTATGCTGGGCCGTACTATCGAGGAGATCGCGTGGCACAAGTCTGGAATCTTCAAGGAGGGCGTCGCTGCGTTCACAGTGCTGCAGCCTCTGAAAAAAAACGGCACTCATGGCCGCACGACAACGACGGACAATGAGCTCCTGCAGGATGATCAAGAGGCCGCCTTGGCGGTTCTTCGCGCTCGTGCTACGGAAAAGAAGGCGTTGGCGCTTTACGAGATCCCCAACGAGGCTGTTGAGCGTTGGAAAGGAGTTCCTAACGCTGCTCTCCCGGGGCCGTTTCAGAAATACAACATGGCGCTGGCGGCCGCCGTTGCGCGGCATCATTTGCGAGTCGTAGGAGGCACGGTCACAGACATGGGAAGCGCCCCCGCCACCCTTGACCCAGAAACGATGCCGCAGTTATTCTTTGGTGCCTTTTCAAAGGCTACGTTACGCGGCCGATGCGAGTTTGCTCGGGACAGCAAGGCTGAAGTGAGCAGCACGTCTGCTACAGTGGATTGGCTAGTCGACGGCGCCCACACGGCTGACAGTCTGACCGAAGTAGCGCGTTTCTTCGCGGCCAAGGAGGTCGAGCTTGAGCAACAAGCACAGGAGAAGCATGCCACATACTACCGGATTTTGCTCTTCAGCGTGCGTGACCGCAATGCTGGCGACCTCATCCGTGCCGTGATAGAAGGATCTGGAGGCTCGGGATATTTCAATGAAGCCTGCATTGTCTTCCCACCTGAAAACACAGCTTCTCGGGAAGAAGCTATGCGTATACTTGCGCTTCTTAGCCCGGGAACCAGGGTCGGTTTCTGGGACGATGTTTCGGGGGCTGTGAAGCATATCAGGGAAATTGTTGGCGAAAGCAGCCTTGGAAACGATCCAGAAAACGGCTCAGCTCAAGGAACGCCACACCGGTCTTACCGAGCTCTTGCCACGGGAAGCTTTGTTATTGCACGAGATGTGCTGAAAGAGCTGGATGTTGACTTTGAAGAGTAGCCATTTCTGGAGCAGCCTTTGCCTTAGCCTGGGAAGGCTCTCCAGTTGATTTCAAGTCATGATTGCCTTGCGGCTTTCTAATCGTGGATATTTACGATTACACCTTTGTACATACAACTCTGAGCCAGGATTCGTCAGTTCTCAAACACGTTAGGCACAGTTTTGTTCCTAGAGAGTAGACCGGCTCATTTGCAAGAATAGCCGGGAATCTCACAACAGTCTGATTTACTCAGCGTAGTACAATGCTATCTGCCCAAGGACTAGCATGAGGCTACGACCTCTTATTCTTCTTTTGGTCTACTCCTTCCAACGAACAGGGCAAGATGGCCGAGCGGTTAAGGCGCTAGCTTCAGGACACTGAGCTTGCTAGTGTGGAAACACGCGTGGGTTCGAGTCCCACTCTTGTCAACATATTTTTGCCCTTTGGGGCTCTTTTTTAATTTCGTGGCGGTTTCTGCTTTTTGTCTGCTTACTTCTCGTTCTTCGAAGGTTGTTGGCTCTGATTTTCTGCCCAAGGAGACTTGATTTTCGACTGGATTCTCCACAGTAGTGTCAGGCTTGGGTTCGGGTTATGTCCATTATTTTTATGTTGTTTCGGGCTATTGCATCATTACTTAATTTTGCAGAGCCAGATTCTTATTCAGTGTAGCACATATTGATGGCTCTTTGCCTTGAAATAAAGGGGGTTAAGAATATGAGGGGAGGCAAAAATGTAGCGGCCGATATCGTTTGATAATACTAGGATTGCGCGTCGGCAACTGCGGGGTAGTGTCTTCGGCCAGGTTATAGACGACATCGGAAACAGCTGAGAGATTGCGTCGTAAGCAGTCGCATTCATCGATACATGTTCCCAACTTCCTGCCCTTCGACGCCGTATAGACCTGCTACTTACATACTCTTCACTTGCAAAACACTAAACTACTTATTTTAAAGATGGCGTTAATCAAAGTTGCTGTTCTTGACGACTACAGTAGCATCTCGGAATCAGTCTTTGAGACACTGGATCCGAGCAAGTACGCCGTGACTTACTTCAAGGATACGCTTTTGCCGTACAACCATCCAGAGACCCCACAAGATGTCAAGGACAAACTCGTACAGCGTTTGCTGCCTTTCGAGATTATTTGTATGGTTTTTTATCAGTTGTTTTCATCAGTACTATCGCCTGCTTTAGATCATACAGCGGGATGCTAACCGGGCAAGCAACAATGCGCGAGAGAACCCCCTTTCCAGCGGAGCTTGTAAATAGACTGCCGAATCTCAAGCTACTACTTACCACTGGAGTTCGCAATCTGGGACTGGACCTGCCGGCCTTTGAACAGCGTGGAGTTCCTGTTGCTGGTGCTGGCAACCGAAAAGATGAGGGCCCCGACAGTACCACCCAGCACATCATCGCTCTGATCCTGGGGGCAGCACGCAACCTTGCCGCAGACGATCTGTCAATCAAGTCTGGCGGCTGGCAGACAGATCTTGCATTTGGCCTTGCAGGAAAGGTGTATGGTGTTGTTGGGCTTGGGCGGTTGGGCACTTCCACGGCAAAGATCCTGCACCTGGCTTTCAACATGAAAATTGCCGCCTGGAGCCCAAATCTCTCACAGGACAAGGCCGATGCAAGTGCAAAGGCGGCTGGGCTTCCTGTCGAGGATAGCAACGGCGAGAAAACATTCAAAGTAGTCGGCCGGGAGGAGCTCTTTCGAACCGCGGATGTGCTCGCCATCCATGTCCCCCTGTCAGACCGTTCGCGGGGCCTAATCACGAAGCGGGACCTTGCACTAATGAAGCAGGATTCGATATTTGTGAACACCGCGCGGGGACCTATTGTGGTGGAAGAAGACCTTTTGGACGTGCTGGAGGAGGGGAAGATCAATCGCGCTGCCCTTGATGTGTTTGATATTGAGCCCCTACCAATCAACAGTCGCTGGCGGACGAATAATTGGGGCCAGGATGGCCGGAGCCAAGTGCTGCTGTCGCCGCATATGGGCTATGCGGAGAGATCGACCATTGAGAAGTGGTACCAGACACAGTTGAAGAATATTCTCTTGTGGGAGAAAGGCAAAGACCTCACACACCGGCTGATTTAAGCCAAAAAAACACTGTCTCATCATTAGGAGATTATAAAGCAGTTCTTGCGTTCAAGTTTCGCTCTATCAATCTGAAGTTTGAGACCACTTCCTTTAAATCTTATATCATGCAGCTTAACATGGCGCGAAACTCTGGTCGCTCTTTCCTTGTTTACAGATTGTAATTCGCTCCTTCCTGATAATGTCACCTGTGTACCCAAGCCGATTGAACCGGCACCTTTGAAAGCATCATGGAGAAACATTTGTTGACTTTACAAGCAACACTTTGCCAAAGCTCGACACGTTATACACGTGTCTGGAGAAAGCTGATTCACAAACGCAGTCGTTGTGGCTTTTTACCAGCTAAGTCGGCCATGTACTCATATTGGAGAACGGCCCGGGATCGAAGTGCTATTTGCAATGTAGCACCATCTTTCTCGGCTGCATCCCAGGAAAGAAATGATTATGGTCAGTTCTCAAGGAAGACAGCATGCAATTACCTGCTTCAGCGTTCCATCCCCAACCATCTTTACCATTCCAAAATATTAACTCAAGATGTACCGAGCTTCACAGAACCCTTTTCTTACATGCCTATTGACAACTCTGGCGATATTGTTCCATTAGTGCCTCATTGGGAAAACCACCGACAGCGAGCAGAGTACTGTCCAGATCCAAGGAGCGAAAACTATTTTTTGCCATCCCAATGGGGGTTTCCGAAGCACTCCACGGTCAGACTAGTTACACGCAGAGTTACTCCATTGATTCCGATACCGCCCCGGCCAATACCATACTTGCAGACAAGAGCCACGTCCTGGAGGGCGGATCCGAGCATCACGGAATCCCACGATCTGCACAGAATTTCAGCTGCTACAATACACAGACCAGGCCCGTATCACAGCCCTGCCCCAATCGCCTACCCAGACACCAGGGGTCAAGTTCCGCATGAGTATCAGTCTGGAACGATTCGCACAGGGACAGACTCTGTTCCTCTTCGCCTATGTCCAGGCGCAAACCTTGAGCTACCAGGACCCGAACTGCATCAGCCACTAGCTCATAATAGTCCGCAGTTGTCTCGCGAAGCATTTCACAAGTCCGATAGTCGAGTTCTGCATCCCGCCACCTCTTTCTCCGAATCTAGCGTTACTAGCACGACCGGGCTTTCTGATGAGCAACGTCCATGCTCTGGGAGCGATGTCGGTGCACAACATGTTTCAAGCAGCAGGGAAGGTGTAGCATCGACAAAAAACGAGACAACTGCAGTAGATGAGGTACCGACAACAAGAGTCGCAACGACTGCAGAATCAGTTCCAAGTACTCAATTACCACCAGCGTCTGATACCAAAACTACCGACCCCAACCAGAGGGCTCTCAGTCCGACGAGCTATACACACAAGCTTTCCCTGGAATGCCAGAAGAGAGGTTTTAACCCTGAATGGGTAAAGAACTCAAGTTCGGGACTTGTCGACTCCGTCCGAGTCAAAGTGACAACCTTTTTCGTGGACCCAAGAATCTTAAGCCACAGAGTGGCTGTTCAGGAGTTGGCCAAAAAGGCTCTGCACCATGTTTCTCAATGGCCGCTCTCTCAGAAGACCACCAAAAAAGCTGCCAAAAAGCTCGGAACAACTGCAAAGAGCAAAGATGTGAACGCTGACCGCCCAATCAAGGTAGAAAAGGAAGGCAATGCTACTGGCGTCAACCCAAGTACAAAGGCACCGCAAGTGCCTGTCACCAAGAACGATCACGCAGCCATTCTGAGGGCCATTGAGAATTTGGCTAGGAAGTCAATTCCCAATGAGATCCGAAACAACCCAATTGCAGCAAAAGCGTATCTTACAGGGTTCACTACGGCATCCAAGATATCAGAAGTTGCCGATCGGACTGGCAGAGGGCGGAGAAGATCTCCATTATCGCCACCGTCCTATTCTTCTAGGGCGTCTGGGAGACACCGTTCGCGGTCCCCGAGACGATGCGAGTATTCCAGGAGACGGCACTATCGCTCCCGATCTTAGTACCTAACAGAAAGAATTATGGGTCCCCCTTTGTATGTTTATGAGGGAATTAGTTGTGCATGGCAGACTACATAAGACGCACTGCTTAAATCTCCATGGTGCCCTGTATTAGTTGGAGAAGCTTGAAGTGTAGAAGCGAGGGCATGTGGAGGCATCTGGGGAATTCAGAAACCTATTGGAAGATTTCAATCTGATAGCCACAATATTGTTTAGCCTACCTCCCTGATAGAGACTAAAAGGCTACTAATCCTTAATAAATGACAGTTGAAAATTCCCATTCTGAAAATTCCATCACAAGCGGCTAGGCATTCTGCTTGCCCCATCAAGTCGGATGACAACCCCGTTGAGCATTGAGTTCTCAATGATATGCCGCACAAGTATGGCAAATTCTTCGGCCTTTCCTGGCCGTTTCGGAAACTCCATACTCTTCAGCAGGCTCTGCTTGACCTTGTCAGGCATAGCAACGGTCATGTTGGTATCAAACATACTGGGGGCAACCGTGACGACGCGGATGGCATGACGAGAGAGATCGCGAGCCATTGGCAGAGTCATGGCTGCCACTGCGCCTTTGGAGGCCGAGTAGGCTACCTGGCCCATCTGACCTTCAAAAGCGGCCGAGCTTGCCACCATGACGACAACACCGCGCTCACCGTCGGGACCGTCGGCAGCCCCAACTTTCTGGTCGCCATCGTGGAGAGTGGCGCCCGCCATGTATGGCAGCACTTGGCGCACGAGATCGACAGTGCCGCGGAGATTGATATTGACGACAAAGTCGAACTTTTCCAGGTCTAGAGGCCGTAGCTTGCCGTCGACTATCAGGCCTGGAAAGCCAACGCCGGCTGCAGGCACCACACCGCCGAGCGGCTTGCCCGTAGAAGCAACCCATTTGACAGTGCCCTCAACGGCAGCGGAGATGCTCGAGGAATCGGTCACGTCCACAGTGAAGAACCGGGCCACGTCCTCACCACCCAGTTCCTTGGCAGCAGCACGGCCAGCCTCCTCGTCCCGATCGAAAAGGGCAATGGCAGCACCATGAGCGCGCAGGTCCCTGGCAACAGCACGTCCCAGACCAGAAGCCCTATAAAAGCATAAGTAAGCTTTCTCGACAGCTGCTACAAGGATAAAGCACATCCAGAGATATGCAGGAGGAAAGCTTACCCGCCAGAGATGACGAATGTCCGGCCTTCGATCCGCATTTTTGTCACCTTGTGGGATTTTATGGGTGGTTTATGAATGGTGCGCAAACGCGATACAAAATATCTTGCAAGCTTCCACTATGTCGGGAAGAAAGCCATAGCTATATGCATACGACGTTCCAAGCATATACGATACCTCGGCGAAGCGTGGACTAACACCCCTAAATTGCGGAGAAGGCTCTCTTGCTGATTGGCAGCTCTTCAAGCCACAGTTAAAGTGTGGCTCAAAAACATGTGCAGCATTAAGCCGAAGAACAAGCCGAAAGAGGCATGGTGAGATGTACTAATTATTTGAAATGCGATCCCCTCGATCCCCGTTTTATATTGCTCGATATCTTGTCGAATCCTCACCCCTCTTCACCACGATAAACGAGCGACGTGAACACCGTTCCGTCGCACCCTTGTCAATTCCTGTTGGAGCGTGTTTGTCTGTTATCAGCGTGCTGTTTTAGTAGCGAGCCAGCATCACAACCGGAAGAGGTTTATTCGATCCGTGATATCCGCAAACGGAATTACGTCACGCGATACCAAAAGCGCAGAGGTCACAGAAGAGACTGGGTTTTTTTCAAGAACACCACTGCAGTAATAAGGCGGTCGCCAGAGTTCAGCAGCATGTCTCGACCGCGCGGCTCCTCTGCCGCAAGCGAGGATAGCTCTGGCACCACACGGGAGCAGGTACGAAGCGGCCTACAAAGCATTCAAGAAAGATATGGGGTGGGATCTGGGTGACTTTTTGCTGACTGGATGCCCCATTTTGCCTGCAGGAACTCGGGAGCATGTACGACTACCTGGCCAAAATCATATTACTAGGGCCCAGCGGATCCGGAAAGTTAGTGTCATGATACCACCTTGGAGAAGTGAAGGATGAGATGGTGCCGTTGTGGGGGGGGAGAACGGCCGGGACAGCCCGGAAGCGTGTTGGCGAGCCGAGGCGAAGAGGTGGGAGGGAAGAAGACCTAGGGTTGCTCGGAACTAATACGTGCCACATCAGATCCTGCCTCCTCCACCGTTTTGTGAAGAACGAATGGCGCGTGCTCTCGTCGCAGACCATTGGCGTTGAATTCTCGAGCAAGATTATCAAAGTCGGCACCGGTGCTCGGCGGAAGAGGATAAAGCTACAGGTTGGTGTTGTCGTTGTTGATTTACGTCCAGCTTCATTTCCTCATGTCAATCAGCCTTGCTCACACGCCACAGCTCTGGGATACGGCCGGCACTGAGCGTTTCCGGTCCGTGTCGCGGTCCTATTACCGCGGCGCGGCCGGTGCCATTCTTGTATACGACGTGACTTCGCACAGGTCTTTTGCCAGCTTGCAGCCGTTCCTCAACGATGCCCGGGCTCTGGCGTCGCCGAATCTGACGACGCTCTTGGTGGGCAACAAGCTCGACCTGGCGACCGACTTGCTTATTGACACAAGCCTGCCGCCGCCGACGCCGTCATCGCCGTCCTTCTTGTCGTCCTCTCCCGCGGGCACCGTGACGGCCTCCTCGCCACCGTCGGGCGGCCTGTTGGGAGAGGCGGGCAGCAGCCTCACAGGCGATGCACGGACTCTAGGCTCGGCGGTGGGTATTGGCGCGCAGCTCAAAGCGACTGTCGCACCCGAGGGCCGCGAAGTCAGCACAACGGAAGCCGGCCGCTGGGCCGGCAGTGTGAACATCCCGGTGACGATGGAGGTCAGCGCGTTCAGTGGCGAGGGCGTGGACGAGGTGTTTGGGCGCATGGCGCGCATGATCCTGACCAAGATCGAGCTGGGCGAGATCGACCCGGACGATCCGATGAGCGGCATCCAGTACGGCGACTCCGGCGCCAGCTGGAATGCAGGGGCCAGCGACGGCGGCAGCATCAAGAGCTACGTGACTAACGGAGACGACGGCGCCGGCGGAAGCGCGCGGCGACGGCGGAGAGGCGACGGGCGCGGGCCGAGACGGAATGGCGGCATGGCATTGCGCGAGTGGGAGGAGGTGTTTACGCTCTCGGGCCGTCGCCGGGGAAGTACGTGTGGCTGCTGAGAGAGGCTGTTTGATGGGAGAGGGTGGCGTGGTGCGATAATGTCCCTGCATTTACGACGATACCTATGGCTTTCCTTCTTTTCTCTTGCTTTCTTTCATTCTTCTCTCCCCCCCCCCCCCCCCCCCCCTTTTCATTCTGTTATTACTTTTCCCGCCCAGCTATAGTGTTTGCCTATCTGCCTGTTACTCTCTTGTTTGCCCAGTGCCGTGTTTCTTTGCCTCTTGACACGAAGCCTTGTGCAATTATCCCATCTTTTAAGCTAGCATGCCTCGCGATTTGCCTTTTACAGCTGCTGCGTTATATATTCCGATATTATTGTATATGATTGCAACCAAATGCCGTGCGTTTGAGCCCGGGTTTGTTTCTAGCACTGCCACTTTGGTGCCTATAGACGGCTTGAGAACAGCACGGCATCAGCCTTGTACTTTGTAATAGTCTCTCCAAGGCAAAAAAAAAGAGCAATCTCCGGAGAATCCTTGGCTCGCGCGGCCTATTTTTGGGGCGTTATGCCACCACTCCGCTTCACTTCCGCTTGTTCCTACCTCTGTTCTCTACGACGTATGGCGCCATTCCCCCATCGGGAAAGTGATTCCCGGTTTTGGCCCGCGCCGCTATTGGGTCAAGTTGCGGCAATGCAACGCATGCGAAGCTTGCAGCGACGGGAAAGAGCGAGCGCTAGATCGCACACCACAGTTCTTTCCGACACGGTTACCGGAAAAGCCCCGGCTCAGCTGAGACGACATGCTGGGCAGGCGAGCAACATAAACCCGCCTTAAAGCCAAAAGAGCCCAAAAAGCAAAAAAAGCAAAAAAAGGTCAAAACTTGTGCTGCCAGCAATGATGTGGCGTTTTCTGCCGTTGGACGCAGCCAACAATTGCAACCCGATGACAGCCCGGATTTCTTCCGCCCCTTTTCGGGCTACCACCCCCCACCTGTTCCCATTAATAACACCACTCACTGCATGCCTCTCTCTCTCCCCCGTCTGTTCGCTCGTTTACGGTCAGCTCTAAGCGGCCGCCTCTCCCCGCCCCTTTCGTGCTATCCCGCCTGCATGAACAGGGTTAAGGCCTGGTCATCAGCTGGCTGCGTGGAAACGCCCTTGGGGTGTAATATGATTATGCGATAGCAGCGCCGGGCTGATAAATGCCAGCATCCGCCTTCGTAGCAGCAGAACAGGAAGTTGCAACAGGAGGGAGGGAGTGAGGGGGGGGGGGGGGGGGCTTTGCTTTTAGTCCCTAATCCATTGACTGACTCTTTTAGTCTCTCTCTCTCTCCTCTCTTGTGTCGATGTACCTTTTTTGAAATGCCTTACTTTCTCTTCCTCTGATGTTGACGACCCTTTTTTTTTTTTTTTTTCCTTCTTGCCAGCATTCATCCTTTGGTACATGTACATGAAGCGAATGCATGCCAACTTTTGTGCAGCCCTGACGGTGGTTGGTTCTTCATATTCTCTTCATGTCCTTTAATCCTGCTTTGATCGCTTCATTCCAGCCCAAGCTGAGCCTCCGTCTGCCCCCCTTTTGCCTTTACCAGCACTACTGTCCTCTTTCCATTCTTCTTGTCTGTGCTTCGTTGCTCGTCATATATCGCTGTGCGGCGAGCCTGCCCCCTTGCTGTCGTCGACTCTTGGTGCCATTACTGCAGCCCGCGCAAGGGGGCAGAGTCTCTGCATCGCCTCATTTTTTGTTTGCCGCCGCTGCCTGGTTCTGTTTCGTCACGCGCCCCCTCCTCCTCCTCCCCCCCTCCGAGACCGCCACCTATGTTCATGGGCCTTTTGCACGCCGAGAATGGAGAGAAACCACAGCCATGCTCCCACATGGCAGGGCTCTCTGGCAACAGCGTCAGCATCCGCGGACCTTGGCAGAGACGGAGCGCCGCGGGCGGCTGTTGCCTTGGCCGAGATCTACGACACAGACCGCTTTGGCCAGCTATATGCCGAGTCCCGCTGCCCCCCTCTGACGAATCTAGGCTTGGCAGCCAACTTTCTCTTTGCGCTGTTCCGCTACCACTCCATTCCACATGCCTTTCTCGGCGGCTGGGCCGTCTACTTGCGCGGCAGTGGCCGTGTCACCAATGACGTGGATGTGACTGTGGATAGCAACATGGACGTCTTGGAGACGGTCCTGGTTATGGAGCAACGGTAGGCTGGGTCCTCTCCCTGTTTTGCCGGGCTTTTCCCTTTTCTTGGCGAGAGCACCTGGCTGTCGTTTGTGCTGTTCCTCATCATCGTAATACTCTAGGGTGTGTGTTCCCCAAGTCCACGGTCCTACCAGTATCCAGATCTTTATCCACACCGGGAGAGACTGGGACCCGCAGATGCCCAACACGGCGGACTACACTGTCAGCGTTGACATTATTCTCCGAGGTTCGTCTATTTGTTGCCGCGCCCGTGGGCTTTTTTTTTCCAGCGGCTAAACCAAACAAGGGCATCTCGGCACCCCGCCTGACCTGCAAGGCGGCACCGAGTCCATCCGGCCGATTCCGGCCACGCCTCATGGATCTCGGCCCATCCCCGTTGTTGCCCTCTTCTACCAGCTTGCCTCCAAGTTCCTAGCTCACTTCAACCGCCGAAGCGAGACCAGGAACGACTATGATGACCTCATTTTCCTCATCTTGCAAAACCCCGAACAAGTTTGGGAGTACCAGGGCCTGTTTAGCCAGCGGCATGTGCAGCTATTCTGTGATGACTTTGCTGCAGACCAGGCGTACACAGCGGAGCATGTTCGGTTCATGGCCCACATTCTCGGCTTAAATGTGGACGACGAAGGCCTCGGGGGCATGGCCGGTTAGCCAGCTCCGCGTTTCCACTCGTGGATTTGCTCTGATTTTCTTCTGCGGGAAAGGGGATACTATTTGCTACGATAACTGTGTTTTCATTATTTGCAGCGACTACAGGCATCGAATCTGATTTAACTAACGGCATACCCACGATTTTTTTTTTCTCTTCGTCCCTCATGATGTCATGTGTTGCAGTGGCTTCCTTACTTGGTCTATAATTGTGCCTGTTATTGGGTTTAGTATCTTTTGACTTGGGTTTTGTGCCCCACCATCTTGATAAACCTTTCAAGAATGGTTTGCTACATGCGTTGTTCATAAAAAGGGCGGGATTAAGGCAATAATGCGCAAGGCTTGTGGTAGTGATACAGCTAAACCGAACAAAATACAATACTACGAGAAATCTCGGGAAATCTTGCTTCCGTTGATGATCTGGAAACGACGAGTTGAGAAGTCAAACCATGTTGCCGATTTGCCACAAGTTTCTTGAGCAGTTGTTCAAAGGGAGGAGGGCTAAGCCTAAAAGGTAAGAGGCTAGGACGAGTACGACTGGCGGACATGGACGCTCCGCGTCCTCCATCCGTGTAACTCAAGAGAGCCAATCCGCTGCAGTGTATGGCTGGTGATATCCTCCTTTCAAGGCCAAACAGGAAAGTGCGTCCCGTAATTGAGCTTTTCTCGCAATAGGTATCCTGCAATTCGCGGGCGTTTTCTTACGCAATCTGTCCCCCTCTCCGTTTCCATAAAGTCTGAGCAATTCCGTGTCCCGCATCTCGCCCCGCGTTCTTTCATTGATACCATTTACCTTTAACAAACTCGCCGAGGTGGTTAAGTCTTCTCAGCAACGCTCCTTCCAAGCTCCTTTGCCATTACACAGTTCCCTTTGCTGTTTGCAACGACTCAGGGTCGTCCGTTTCTCCCCATCATGGTTGTCCGCACCGTCGTTCCTATTGACCAGGGCTGGTCTTTCAAACGGGCCGACCAGGACGACAGCGAGCTGTTACCTGCCAGTCAATTTCCCACCAATGTGCACCTTGATCTGCTTGCTCACAAGAAGATCCCGGATCCGTTTATCGGAAAAAATGAGCTTCTTGTACAGTGGATTGGCGAGAATCAATGGCTGTACAAGACCTCCTTTCCTTCGCCAGCCAGCACGAGCGCTGAGGACAAGCCCGGCAAAGCTGTGCTTGCCTTTGACGGCTTGGACACATTTGCCACTGTTGTCCTCAACGGACAAGTCATTCTTGAGAGTGACAATATGTTCTTGCCGGCGCGTGTTGACGTATCTGCCATCATTTCTCCATCAGGACATGTGAATGAACTGGTTATCAAGTTTGACAGCGCTTATTTGCGAGGCTGGAAGCTGGTTGAAGAACACCCAGATCACAAGTGGGGCTGCTGGAACGGCGACAACTCACGGCTTGCTGTGAGAAAGGCACAGTATCATTGGGCAAGTCACAAGTAGCCCATCCTTTTCAAATTGTTTGTCTTGTAAGGTGCACAAACTGACCAATAAAGGGGTGGGACTGGGGGCCGACCCTGATGACTTGCGGACCCTGGCGGCCGATCAGCCTGGAAGTTTATGACGCTCGCATCGAGGACGTTTCCTTCCATATCGAAGTGGACAAGACACTGAAGTCGGCCAAAGTGGTGGCACATGCCCAGATAGAGACACCGGGCGACGACTGGATCCTGCCCAGGTCTGTGCGCTTTGATGTGTCTCTCGGTGGTGTTGCTGTGGCATCGGAAACCGTCGTGGCCAATGACAGCATTGCTTCGGCCACCTTTCACATCCAAAGCCCGGCACTTTGGTATCCGGCGCGCTATGGGAAACAGCCGCTCTACCAAGTCAAGGCCACCCTGACAGAGCATAACGGCAGTGAACTGGACTCGGTCACCAAGAAAATCGGGTTGCGTCGTGCAGAACTGGTGCAGCAACCACTAAAGGACCAGCCCGGCAAGAGCTTTTTTTTCAAGGTCAACAACATTCCCGTATATTGCGGGGGCAGTGACTGGATCCCGGCGGACAACTTCCTTCCACGTATAAGTCGTGAGCGCTACTACTCCTGGGTCAAACTAGTGGCCGAAGGCAACCAGGTCATGATCCGCGTGTGGGGTGGTGGCATTTACGAGGACCCGGCCTTTTACGACGCCTGCGATGAGCTCGGTATACTTGTCTGGCAGGATTTCATGTTTGGTTGCGGCAACTACCCGGCTTGGCCTGCACTGCTGGACTCGATCCGCCAGGAGGCCGAAGCCAATGTCAAGCTGCTGCGCCACCACCCCAGCATTGTGATCTGGGCGGGCAACAATGAGGACTACCAGTACCAGGAGAGCGAGAAGCTGACGTACGACTATGCCAACAAGGACGCCGAGAGCTGGCTCAAGACCGACTTCCCAGCACGTTATATATACGAAAAGGTTCTCGCCGATGTCTGCGCGTCTCTGATACCGGATACCTACTACCATTTTGGCAGCCCCTGGGGCGACGGTGTCGACACACATGACCCGACCGTAGGCGACATTCACCAGTGGAATGTCTGGCACGGCTCGCAGGAAAAGTACCAGAACTTTGACCAGCTTGTCGGCCGCTTTGTGTCCGAGTTTGGCATGGAGGCTTTTCCGAGTGTGCGCACGATTGACGCGTTCCTCCCGGGGGGGCGCAGCGACGCAGACCGCTACCCACAGAGCTCGACGATTGACTTCCACAACAAGGCGGACGGGCACGAGCGGCGCATTGCCCTTTACCTGGTCGAGAACATGCGTTATGCACCAGACCCGCTGGAGCAGTTTGTGTACTGCACTCAGCTGATGCAGGCCGAGTGTCTGGCATCGGCGTACCGACTCTGGAAGCGGCAGTGGAAGGGGCCTGGACGCGAATACTGCGGCGGAGCACTGGTCTGGCAGATCAACGACTGCTGGCCAGCGACCAGCTGGAGCATCTGCGACTACTACCTGCGGCCCAAGCATGCCTACTACATGGTGAAGCGTGAGATGGCGCCGTTGAGCGTAGGCATGACGCGACGAGAGCACGTCCATCCGCACAATCGCTACACACGCGTGGACATTACGAAGAAGACGCAGGTGGAGATTTGGGGATCCAACTTGACGCTGAAAGACACCACAGTCGACTGTATCGTGCGCGCGTGGGACGTGGAGACCGGGCGGCAGACGTTTGAGAAGACCCTGGCTACCGGCTTGGTGCTGCCCGAGAACCGGTCGACCGAGATTGCTGCGCTGGATGTGCCCGTGGAACACAAAGGCGACGAGGCACGCACCGTTGTTGCCGCCTATCTCTTTGACCACGACACTTCCGACGGCGCGGCACAAAAGCAGACAGCTCGCTATGTCAACTGGCCGGAGCCTCTCAAGTACTTGCATTTCGCCAAACCGAAGCAGCTGGCGGCCAAGCTGGCGGCGTCGGGCGATGCGGTCGAGGTGAGCGCCGAGGTGCCCGTCAAGGGAGTGGCGCTTGAAGTCGACGATGCCGATGCGGACACGGTGCAGTTCGATGACAACCTGGTGGACATTGTGCCAGGCGAGGTGGTGCGCATCGGTGTTCGCGGTGCTACGGCGGCGACCAAGTTTCACGTCCGGTATCTTGGCATGGAACACTGATTATCGCAATGATGAAGAGTGGATCATGTCGGATATCCCAGCCAATGGCCGTGCTTACTCCGTAGTCTTAGTGGCGGGAGCTAAAGAGGCTCGTGAGCAGCAAAGTTTGCCGTCGGGATAGAAAAACAAATGTTGGCCGAGTTGTCACAGCTGGATGGCGGGGTCAACGGTCCTGCTCCTGCGCCAACACCAAGTGGATACGGCTGGCGCGGCTAAATGCTGAAGTTGAAACTACGAGTACGTATAGGCAAATTGGATAAAGTGCGAATGAGGGGAACTTGTAGCTCTAGCAGCTGTGGGCGGCGTACACATGGTATGTAAAACGTTGGAAGCCCCTCGTGCCACAAGGGAACGGCAGTGTGGACTGGCTGTAACAGGCAGGAAGAGACGGCACGTATAAGCATTGTGGCATGACTGCATAGGTTGAGTATACGACAGCGGTCACGCCTCGTAGCAGCATTTGACAGCTAGCTCTTTAGTGCTCTTTCTTTTTTTGGGCCATCACCTGCCCACGGGGTCGAGACTTCCTTCGCAGTAGCTCCCTACTTAGCTCGTACAGAGAGCCTGAGATAAAATCTCGGCTCTTCGTGCCTTAAGAGAGGACTATCTCACGACAACCCTTTTGACACTTTTCTCACCAAGCTGTCGGCCTGCCCTCCAAGCCCGCCTCCGTATCCACACCCTATCCCGCAAGATACAGCGCCGCAATGGCTTCTCCAACTGAAGGCAAATCGGTACGCTGCAGCTCTCCCCCCCCCCGCAAAAAAAAGAGTTTGATTTGCAAGGCGATAGCTAACGACGGTATCTCTAAAGAACCTGTCGTTCGTCCTCAACCGTCCCCACGAGCTGGTCTTTGAGGAGCGCACGGCGCCGACGGTGCAGTCGCCCCATGACGTCCTGGTGGCCGTCAACTACACCGGCATCTGTGGATCTGATGTGCACTACTGGGAGCATGGCGCCATTGGCAACTTTGTGGTGAAGGAGCCCATGGTCCTGGGCCACGAGTCGGCCGGCACTATTGTGGCTGTGGGCGACGAGGTCAGCGCGCTCAAGGTGGGCGACCGGGTTGCTCTGGAGCCCGGCTATCCCTGCCGCCGCTGCGAGCAGTGCCTCGGAGGCCACTACAACCTGTGCCCGCTCATGAAGTTTGCCGCCACGCCGCCGTACGACGGCACGCTGACGGGGTTCTGGACCGGGCCCTTTGACTTTTGCTACCGGCTGCCGGACAACGTCTCGCTGCAGGAGGGCGCCCTGATCGAGCCGCTGGCCGTGGCTGTCCACATTGTCGGCCGCCAGGCCCGGGTGAAGCCGGGCCAGTCGGTGGTGGTGATGGGGGCGGGCCCCGTCGGCCTGCTGTGCTGCGCCGTGGCCAAGGCGTACGGCGCCAGCAAGATTGTGTCGGTCGACATTGTGCCATCCAAGCTGCAGTTTGCCAAGGAGTTTGCCGCCACACACACCTACATCAGCCAGCGCGTATCGTCCGAGGAGAACGCACGAAACATTATCGAGACGGCCGATCTCGGTGCCGGTGCGGATGTCGTCATTGACGCGTCCGGGGCTGAGCCCAGCATCCAGGCGAGCCTGCACGTCGTGCGCGTCGGCGGCACCTATGTGCAGGGTGGCATGGGCCGCCCCGACATCACCTTTCCCATTGTGGCTCTCTGCGTGAAGGAGGTCACGGTGCGCGGCAGCTTCCGCTATGGCTCGGGCGACTACAAGCTTGCCATTGAGCTGGTTTCGCAGGGCAAGATCGACGTCAAGAAGCTCATCACGACGACGGTGCCTTTTCAGCAGGCCGAAGAAGCCTTCAAGAAGGTGAAGACGGGTGAAGTCATCAAGATCCTGATTGCAGGGCCCAACGAAAAGCTGTCCAGCAACTGAAGCGTCAACAAGAAGTAGACTTCAGGACAAAGGAGGGGGGAGAGTGGAAACAAGTGGATAGATTCTAAAAAAGAAACCGAGACTTGGCGCCATCCTACTTACACACCGGTATGCGATTGAGACATCGACGCCTGGCAGAAGGACGCATGCCCAACTTAAGTCCAGCTTCATCACCAACACAGCCTTCCCCCACCCCCACCCCGCCTGTTCGATTCGAAGCATGGACGAAGAAGCTTGCAGCCGACCATAAAGGTACTTATCGTCGCAGTAGGAAAGCGGCGAGGAGGCATGCGCTGCTAAGGGGTGCAAGACCACATTATTTACGAAATCGGAATGGAAGATTTGGGTTTCTTGGTTCGACTGGGCCGCATGCCGCAATATCAACAAGCTGCCACTGGCTGTATTTGGGCTGAATAAATATAGTGAGATCAAAGCTGAGCTGGTGCACTTGAATCTTACGCCCTCCTACAGTCTGCTGGCGTCTATGTGTACTTGACCACAGGTAGCAATGATTAGATGCCGCTGACGGTACACGGCAGTAGCAGGCGCCAACATGGAGCTGTCCTTGAACACGTTTGGGGTACGTGTCGCGCTTTGTTGTTTGCTGTTTGCTGTTGTTGTTGTTGTTGTTTGTTGCTGCTGTTCAACCCGTTCTGCATGATCTACTACAACGACTTGGAGATATCTGCGTCCGATGCTGATGCTCATGGCCGTCACAGCGGGTATGTGCATCGTGGGACTGCCCATGTTTGTCCCCTACGAAAAAAAGTTTCGGCACTGGACCAAGGATGTCCAGCTGCATGTGTTGTAGCGAGCGCGGAACAGAGCAGCGACGAAGCCTTCCTCACGTCTTCGAATACAGACCCACATGAAAGTCCGCTATGACCCGTCCCGCCATAGTGGATCATGCGCTGTCCATCAGCGCCAATCAAGCCGCTGTAGTTGGTCAGGCGGCCAGAGCCTCGTCGGCCCATCGTACCACTGGGCTCGGATGATCTGGCTGGTGTGATCTGGCCGCCGTTATTCCGCTGTTATTCCGTCGTTGCGCCATCACCTTTTCCTTCTGCCAAGCAGTCCTTCATCCAGGACCTGCCCTCATCCGCTGCGATGCCATCGCTTCGCACCATCCTCTTCCAGACCACCTGCACCATCGCCCTGCTGACATCCTCGCTCTTCTCGCCCATGGCAGCCGAAGCTTCCTCCAGCGCTGCGCCGCCGCCGCCGCCCTGGGCGGACGGGCCGATGGAGCTCATCCACACGCCCGTGTTCCAGACAAACAAGGCAAGTCGACGAAGCGGGAAGCGGACGCTCCGGCCGGCCGAGACCTGGCTGTTGTTTTACTTTTTATGTACTTTTTATCACTGACCCGTCGGCTGCAGACCGACATCTTCAGCACGGGCGCGACGCACATGTGCCTCCTCCACAACTCCATCCTGCGCGGCTACAACAGCATCTACCACCAGGCGGCCCACATTGTGGACGACCAGGACAAGGCCGACTTTGTCGGCTACAGCCTGACCTGGCACAAGTTTGTCAAGTCGCACCACGACGACGAGGAGGCCGTGCTCTTCACCAAAGTCGAAGAGCTGCTCAACGACAAGACCATCTGGAAAACGACGCACGAAGAACACGGTGGGTCGTGATCAAAGACCCCTCATTCTTTGGGGGGGGAGGGGGGGGAGTTGCAAGTACAGCGCGCTGACGACCGCCGGCTCTAGAGTCATTCCTCGCCGGGCTCGCCGCCTTCCACGACTACCTGGCCGGCCTGCCGACCCCGCACGACTTTTCGGGCGAGAAGCTGCTGGCCATCATGGCCGAGTTTGAGGAGCCCTTTGCCCAGCACTTCCACAGCGAGATCGCCACCATTGCCGCCCTGGCCGACCACCCCAACGCACCGGCCCCGGACTCGCCCGAGGCCGCCGCCGCCGCCGCCACCTTCAAGTCCTGGGGCAAGAAGACGGTCAGCAAGGCCGGCACCTGGGACGTCGTGCCCTTTTTCCTGCTGAACCTCGACCGCTCCGCCGGCTTCGAGGACGGCCGCTGGGCCAACTGGCCGCCCATGCCGCCGCCCATCCGCTGGGGTCTGATCAACGTGGCCGGCGCCTGGCACTGGAACTGGTGGCGCTTTGCCAGCTGCGACGCCGCCGGGCAGCCTCAGGTGCTCGCCGCGCTGCGCAGCTCCGACCCGCCGGCGGCGGCGGCGGCCGCCGCCGCCGCCAAGGAGGAGCTGTGAAGCGGTTGAATTGCCGTTGTAGTGCCGTTCTCGTGCCGTTGTTCGGCCCTTTTACTCGCTATACCCATTCATTTTAGCCTTGACTCGTTGCAAAGCACTCGTGCCAAATCGAACAGAAAAGGTGCTTCTAGAAACGGTAAAACTGCGTATAACACCAGGCTGCCGGCTCCACCCTGAGCTGTTAGCTGCGGCCAATCAGGGCCCGGCCCCGTTCCAGCCGTCGAAAGGCCTAGAAACGGCATCTGCCCCACACGTGGGTTCTTTTCTGCCTTGTCTTCAACGACACCCCGGGCTTCATAACTCCCGGCTTCCTTTGCTCAGACAAGAAGAAACTGCCAGTGTGTCTAGTCCAGCCGGTACTTTTTTAAACTCGACATTCCACCACCACATCCATCCCCTCCCTCACCATGGCGACTGCCGATGAGCTCAAGGCCCAAGGCAACAAGGCTATCGCAGCCAAGAACTTTGACGAGGCCGTGTACGTCCTCTGGCAAGCTGGTTTATATATCTTGGATCCCTAACAAAACAAACTAACAGTTTTGCTGCAGAGACAAATTCACCCAGGCCATTGCAATCGACCCGACCAATCACATCCTGTACAGCAACCGGTCGGCCGCCTATGCCTCCAAGAAGGACTGGGCCCACGCCCTGGAAGATGCCGAGAAAACCACAGAGCTGAAGCCCGACTGGCCAAAAGGCTGGAGCCGCAAGGGAAGCGCGCTCTACGGCAAGCGGGACCTCACCGGGGCCTATGAAGCCTACCAAGCAGGTCTCAAGCTGGACCCAAACAATGCCGGCATGAAAAACGACCTGGCCGCCGTCGAGCGCGCCATGGACGCCGAGCTGGCCGGGGGCGGCGCCGGCGCCGGCGCCGGCGGCTCCTTCCAAGACCCCACGCGGTCGCTGGGCCAGATGTTTAGCGATCCATCTCTCCTCCAGAAGCTGGCCGCGAACCCCAAGACCAGCTCGTTCCTGGCCGACCCCACCTTTATGCAGAACCTGCAGGCCATCCAGCGCAACCCGGAGAACACCCAGGCCATTTTCAGCGATCCCCGCATGATCCAGGTCATGGGCGTGCTCATGGGCCTGAATCTCGACGTTGGCATGCCACCCGAGGGAGCGTCTGCGGCCAAAGAGGCCGAAGAAGATGTTGAGATGTCCGATGCTGGTCGCCCTGCTGCTGCTGCTGCTGCTGCTGCTACCCCGTCGAGCCCGCCAAAGCCGGCAAAGAAAGAGCCGGAAGCCGCGCAGCCCGAGCCGGAAGCCGCCGCCGAGCCCGAGGACGAGGAGGCGCTCCAGAAAAAGGCCGCCAAGGCCGCCGCCGACAAGGAAAAGGAGCTGGGCACGCAAAACTACAAGAAGCGCAACTTTGACGAGGCCATAAAGCACTACCAGGCGGCCTGGGACCTGCACAAGGACATTACCTACCTCAACAACCTCGGCGCGGCCTACTACGAAAAGGGCGACTACCAGGCCTGCATCGACGCCTGCACCCAGGCCGCCGAGGAGGGCCGCGCCATCTTTGCCGACTTCAAGACCATTGCCAAGTCGTATGCGCGCATCGGCACCGCCTACGAGAAGCAGGGCAACCTGGACGCCGCCATCGAGGCCTACAACAAGTCGCTGCGCGAGCAGCGCACGCCCGACGTGGTCAGCAAGCTGCGCCAGGCCGAGCGCCGCCGCATCGATGAGGCCAAGAAGGCCTACATCGATCCGGCCAAGGCCGAGGAGGCCCGCGAGGAGGGCAACCGCAAGTTCAAGGAGTCCGACTGGCCCGGCGCCGTGGCCGCCTACTCTGAGATGATCAAGCGCGCCCCCGACGACCCGCGCGGCTACAGCAACCGCGCCGCCGCCTTTATCAAGCTGCTCGAGTTCCCCAGCGCCCTCGACGACTGCGACGCCGCCATCAAGAAGGACCCCAAGTTCATCCGCGCCTACATCCGCAAGGCCCAGACCTACCACGGCATGCGCAAGTACAGCGAGTGCATCGACGCCTGCGACGAGGCCGAGCGCGTCGACCGCGAGTTCCACAACGGCGCCAATGCCCGCGAGATTGAGCAGCAGCAGCAAAAGGCCTTGTCCGCCATGTACTCGGCGCGCGAGAACGAGACCGAGGAGCAGGCCCGCGAGCGCATCATGCGGGATCCAGACGTGAGTTTTTGTTCTTGAAATCTTGTTTTTTTTTCTTCTTCTTTTTTAGAGCGCTCTGCTGATTTTTCTAGATCATGAGCATCATGCAAGACCCCGTCATGCAGGCCATCCTGCAGCAGGCACAGTCCGACCCAGCCGCCCTAGCCGAGCACATGCGGAACCCAAGCGTGCGCTCAAAGATCCAGAAGCTGATTGCCGCCGGCGTCATTCGTGTCGGGCGCTGATCCAGCATCAGAAGCAAGGGGGGGGGGGCCGAAAAACAACATGGGAAAGGAAGGATCTTGTTCTGCTAGCAGCTTATAGGGTTTGTATTCGCAAGGGATTCATGAGTGGCTTATATTCGGTTGCATTAGCACGATTGATGGCGTAATGTTGATAATATCGAGTTTAAAAACCAAACCAACGAGTTCAGTTGCTTCCATTAGAACTGTTACGAGTATGTTGTAGCATCTCTAGAATTGATAGAATAAGTCTACAGAGCAGAGAGAGAAGAGAACACATTACACAGCCGACGACACTGCGAATCAACCCGACCGCCCAGCCCGAGAGCCTTTACTCTTTGGAAAGGGGCAATCCGCGCATTGGAAAGTTCGGAATCGCCGCCGCTCCGAGAAAAGACGGCCAGATCGAGTCGGCTTCGCCAGTAATCATACCTGCCATGCTTCCGCTCATCTCTTGGACCTCTCCACAGCTGCCGAGCTCAACGGCGCCCCGGCCTTGTCTCCAACGCTCGTCATGGTCAGGCCCACAGGCGTCGTAGCTCCCGAAGGCGCCGGCGTCGTCGTCCGCGTCGGCGGTGCTGAGCGGTTGTGTGCCATGTGTGCCTTCACCAAGTGGCCCGCCGCGAGGGCGGAGCACAGGGAGAGCTCACCAGCAAGGACCGCCGCGGCTATGATCCGCGCAAGACGACGAGCGTTCTCACCGGGCTTCGTCGGGTGAGAGCCGCGCACGCCCAGAATATCCAACATGGCACCCTGCGGCTCCAGAATGGTACCACCGCCAAGCGTGCCCACTTCAATCGACGGCATCGATACGGAGATTTGCAAAGAGCCACGGAGACTGGACGGTTAATCAATACGCCCAGGAACGTGTCGCAAAAAAAGAAAGAGAAAAAAGAAAAAAAAGAAAGAGAAAAAAGAAAAAAAAGAAAGAAAAGAAAGAAAAGAAAGAAAAGAAAGAAAAGAAAGAAAAGAAAGAAAAGAAAGAAAAGAAAGAAAAGAAAGAAAAAAAGAAAAGAAAAAAAAGAAAGAAAAGAAAGAAAAAAAGAAAAGAAAAAAAAGAAAAGGAAGAAAAAAAAGGGGGGCTTACTTCTTCATGATGGTGATGCAGTTGGAGCTCTCGACAACTTGGGCCGGATCCTGGCCCGTGGCTATGAAAATGGCAGCCAGTATGTTGGAAGCATGCGCGTTGAAACCACCAATGGAACCGGCCATGGCAGATCCAATCAGGTTTTTGGACGTGTTCAGCTCCACCAACGAGTCCACGTCCGTCTTCAGCACACTCTTCACAATGTCCCCCGGAATGATGGCCTCTGCCACCACGCTCTTGCCGCGTCCATCGATCCAGTTGATGGCGGCGGCCTTCTTGTCGGTGCAGTAGTTGCCGCTCAGAGAGACAATGCTCATGTCTTCAAAGCCTGCCTCGTTCATCATGACGTTGAGCGCGTGCTCGACACCCTTTGAGATCATGTTCATGCCCATAGCGTCTCCCGTCGTTGTCTTGAACCGGATGAAGAGATAGGTGCCAGCGAGCGCCGTCTTCATGCTGCTGAGCCGAGCAAAACGACTGGTGGAGTTGAACGCTTGCCGCATCGTGTTCTGGCCCGCCTCGGAATCCAGCCAGATCTTGGCCGCGCCGGCACGCTCTACCGTTTCAAAGCTGAGACAAGGTCCGCGGGTCATTCCGTCACCCGTCAGCACGGTGACGGCGCCGCCGCCAGAGTTGATGGCCTTGCAGCCACGGCTGGCGCTGGCCACCAAAACGCCTTCCGTAGTTGCCATGGGGATGAAATAGCTCTTGCCATCAATCACAAGCGGACCTGCCACGCCAACAGGGATGGGCATGAAGCCCACCACATTCTCACAGCACTGCCCGAAAACCTGTGCCCAGTTGTAGTTCTCGTAGGGCAGGTCGGATTGGTCTAGCAGCCCAGTCAACTCGGCCGTTGCTTTCGTGCGGGAGATGATGGAGCGGCGGATCTTAACGGCGCGGGTGTAGTCCTTCAGCGTCTTTTCGAGGGCGTAACCGGGAAGCTTGCCGCGTAGCGACAGAGAAATGACCTCTTCGTCGGAGAGCTCGTGGGCGCGGCGGTCCTTGAGCATCTTCTCCATCTCTTCCGGAGACCGCTGGAGCGCAGGCGACAGCTGAGCTGCTGCCGGAACCTTGACCTGGGGCTTCTTTTCCTTCTGGAGTTGCGCTAACCGAACATCGCTTTCATCGTCAGTCAGAGCAGGCGTCATGGGTTTTGCGGGCGGCGGTGCAGGAACGAACCCGCCGAGCGCCAAGGCAGAAGAGTCAGTGTCGTTGAACTTTTGCGCTTCAGCAAGCTCCTCCGGGTTGATTGGGTGGTCCGGGATGTTGGGGTCCTTGATGCTCCATCGCGCCGCGTTGAACAGATAGCCGTTCAGCGCAACACTCAGCGCCAGGGCAACGATGATCCATTTGGACAAGACAGGATCTTCCAAGCTCTTCAGGATGCCGCCCACCATTCTACCGCCCACGCCGCCGTATCCCATATCGTCAAGGCTATGGCCCAGCGTGGAGTTGGCAGCCGGGCCAGAGGGGGGAAGCGCGTAATGAACCGAAGGGAACTCGAGCTCGTACTTGATCGGTGTGAGCACTGTGACAATGACTTCGCGATTTCTCTCCTTGGCAGAACCAAGAATCGCGTCAAGGCCGTTGGCGGCCACCTTGAAGGGGTCCACAGGTGGCGAGGCAACCATGCCGCCTAGACCATTCGACACACTAGAGATGGACGAGTCGGCGCTCCGGAAGGGCAGGGTGCAAAGATTGAGAACGTTGATAACGACAAAACCAGACACCATCAAGACCTTGAACTTCGGAATGCTAGTGCTCTTGATCTGGCGGCCAAATATCGAGGTGCCTGGGCCGCCACGTCCGTCGACCCGGGGCCAGTCGTTCTTCCGGGCCACATCCTCGGCCACGCGACGGCTGACGCCGTCGTCCTCGAGGGCCTTGCGCATTTCCACGTGCCGTTTGATCCGGTTGATCTCCAGCTTGATGCAAAGGATAGCAGTGTAAAACGTGAAGAGCAAAATGCCGTCAAAGAAGAGGATCCACGCAGCGAGGAAACAAAACTGTTGCAGGCCGCCCTGGACACCAGAGGCGGCGCCGGCAATGAGAACCAGGATCTCCACGGCATAATCGCGCACGATATCAAAGCCCTGCTCCTTGATGGCCATCTGGATAGCATAGTGGATAACGCTGGACGAGCCAGTGGGTGTCGTCTTGCGATTGGCAGCCGAGGCCCCGCCAGTGCTGGGGTTTTCCAGGTTATGGCGATGCTCCAGAGCATGAGACAGGACAGCCCTGGTAAGCACAATGTTCTTTTCAAAGCCAATAGTGACAACCAGAAAGGGCAGTCCTTCCGAGAGAAGGACCATGTTGATGGGAACACCCAGCTTCGTGGTGACAATGAGACCGAACAGAAAGGCAAAGACGGAAGAGAACAAAACGCTTGTGCCAAGCCACAAGTTGGAGCCCAGGCGACGCATGGAGAGAAACAGCGAGACGAATGTCAGGTGCATGGACAGGTAGCCGAGAACCATGATGATAATGTCAAGGGTGTCGGCGTTCTTGAGAAGGTCGATAAACTCTCCAAAACCGTTCTGCAGCCACTTGAGGATGCTCGACCTCGTCTGCACACCGGCCGCCTTCATGATCCACATCTTATTCTCGCGCCCGTGCTCCTCAGTGACACGGGTGTGGTCCTGGTTTGCCATGTCGAGCGGGATCTCGCGAGCTCCCAGGGTGAACGCGGGGGCCTGGTCGAATGGGACGGCAAAAGCCAGGGTCGTGTCCTGGGAGTAGGGAGCCAGGGCGTTGGGCGTGGAAGGCAGAGGCGTAGCCGACACATTTTCGGGAATCGGGATAGCATCAAAGAGCGGTGCCGTCTTGGGGGCATTGTCGGACGAAGACTCGGGGAAAACAAAGGTCAAGAGAGCCAGGCGGTCGGTCGAGTGGGGTACTTTGGCCGACTCTGCATCCCAGGCCTGCCATTTCCAGGCCGTGTCGGGACCCGCACGCATGTTGCGGCTTCCTTCGGTCAAAGACGACCAGTCGGCGCGGGGGACAGTGCGGGTGGCGTCGAAAAGGCTCTCCTCGAGGAGGCCCATGTACGTAGAGCTGGCAAGGACGGCGACAATGACAATAGTGTGGATGGGGTGGGAGGACGTCAGGCCCGAGAACAGTTGCAGGACCGGGGTGATCTTCTTGCTCAGCCATGAGGGAGCAACAGGCTTGGCAGCCGGCTGCCCGCCGCGGAAGCGAGTGGGAATAAGCGATGAGGCAATCATGATGGGCGAGGCAGGTCGAGGCCGTCTAGCAAACTTGCAAGATGTTTATAGGGAACTAGAACATGGACCTGCAACTCAGGCTGCACATCGCCATCAATAGGTTAGCTCTAGTGACAATTGGGAAGCGAATCTTGGGCGAGCCAACGGAGAAGTCTAGACAGCACAAGACAACACAAGACGAAAAGAACGAAAGAGTGTGCAACAAGACCGCAACACAACAGAACCGAGAAAAGCAACGTGGTGCATACAGGGGAGGGAAGAGAAAGACTGTCTGCGTACTTGCCGAATAGCACTTGGCTCAGCACCAGATATGTGCCCCCGAGAGCAACTTGGCGGTGAACACCAAAGGCCACGACAGCAGCTCCGAGACGAGGGTATGGGTAGCAAAAATCCCGTGGGCGCTGTGGGCCGGAGGGGAAGAGGAAGAAGACGGTGAGCTGGACAGAGGAAGGAACAACGGCGGTGGCGTTGATTTCAGATTGGAGGGCCTTGAAGGCACAGAGAGCGTTCTCTCGGCCGCAATGGCGTTCCTTTGACAGTCGGCAGTGAAGCTCAGGTGCTGCACCGGACTAGGTAAGAGGAGGAGAAAGGAGAGGGAAAAGGAGGCGTAGAAGACTAGAGAAAATGGCCCCAAGATCCAAGATAAAAAGCAAGAGGTAAGCAAGCCTATTAAGCGCTAGTATAGATATAGCTAGCTTTGTGAAAGGCTGTTTTTTTTACGTGGTAATCGTGCCGGTGGACGAGCGAATAGGAATCCACAAAAACGGTGCTGGGATCTCAATGCGGCCATAGCACAGGGTCCATGATTCTTATCGACAACTTTTTTTCAGGCATCACAGTACAACTACCGAAGCCAAATAAATCAGACATATCATCGCACCTTGTTGTGCGGCTTCCGGTCTTGCTTAGTATTATGCTCCGTTTTAGTATTGTTCGCAACAACCTCGTGCTCTCGTGACGTTTTCTTTGTGCTTCTCTTTCTCCTCGTCGTCACATCTCAAAAATCGGAAGAGACGGGTCTTGGTAGCTTTCAGATGGACCGTTCCAGAACTAAAAAAGGTGCGGTCGGCTCAATATCCCAGAGCTCCCACAAAGCCCTGAGAGTCGGCATTCCTTCACAACTATCGAATCGTCCAACAGCTAATGACCCGGCTTACCGCCATATCCAAGCTAATTAAACCCCCCCCCCCCCCCCCCCTAAAGATCGCGTTTGGCTCCACTAATTATCGTCTGGAATCCCGGCGGCTTTCCCAGTTTTATCGAGCAATTGAGCGAGGGATTTCATCATCTGACACTTTCTTGCTACCTGCAATACATCTCGGTGCCCTCAAGTAAACAGGGGAACAGTGCTTCCAAAGTGCTGGTGGATGTGTTGATTTGCGTGCACAACTGCCGCACCAAAGAGCCCTAAATCGATGTACCTATCTGTACCCACTTAAAAGCAACGCGCCACTAAAAAAAAGGTAAGTTTAATTCAACAGATAACACAATCAGTGGAACTAGTCTGCAGGAGCTATCTCGTGGGGCAATTATTTCCCCCAGGCATCTCGCGGCCGCAACTGCGTCATCTTTGGTTGCGAACAAGACCTCATCAGCACCATTGGCTCGCCATATCTGTTGTCCATGGTTCTAGACCACTTCAGTCCGGCGCTCGTCGTCGTGGATGTGCAGGAGGATTTCTGTCCACCGGTAAGATCCCGGGGATCGCCAACATTAGTGCCGAGTTTGCCGAGCCTCGAGCTAACAGTCTTATCCTTGTAGAACGGCTCTTTGGCGGTCCCAGAGGGTCGTGACACCGTGGCCACCATCAATGAGCTGCTCGCTCTAGATGCATTCCGCCTGCGCGTGCTCACCAAAGATTGGCACCCCCAGGATCACATATCCTTTGCATCCAACCACCCGGGCAAGCGCCCTTTTGTTGACTTTGTCACAGTGGTCAACCCACTCAATCCCGACGAGCCGTCCTACGAGTCTCGTCTGTGGCCCGATCACTGTGTCCAGGGAACACCTGGCGCCCAGCTGATACCCGAGCTCGACCTTGGCTGCAAGCACGTCGTCCTGGAGAAAGGCACCCGCAAAGAGGTCGAGATGTACAGCGCCTTTTACGACCCCTTTCAGAATCCGCGCGTCAGCGATTCCGGGCTGGCTGCGCTGCTTCGGCAGCCGTCATCGTCTCCCCTTTTGGCCGGCGGGCAAGCAACAGATACAGCTCCTTCTCCCATCACCCATGTATACGTAGTAGGCCTTGCAGCCGATTACTGCGTACGCTGCACCGCCCTCGATGCGGTCAAAGAAGGCTTCGTGACCTACATTGTGCAAGAAGGCACGCGGCCGGTTGACCCTGCTGTTTGGCCCAAGGAAATGGAAGACCTGGCGGCCGCCGGCGTCGGTATTGTCAGCATGGACGGGCCTGAAGTGGCGCGCTTGAAAGACATGAGCTAGTCCGTCAAGAGCTCCATATATCGAACTTCAGTTTGGGTTCATGGCACAATTTGACAAGTCACTCGGCAGAATTATGGCTTGGAGTCATATGTGAGGAACAAACCTACGGCGAATTGGTTTTTTCAAAACAGGATTTGTACTTGACAACCTTGATTTTTGATACCAGAAGGGCACCGGAGGATCGCTTGTTTTGCTGCTCTATATAGCAGTTTTTTTGAGATCCCAACTCTGCAGGGCCGCTCTTCAACCTTCTAGAACTTAAAGGGGGATAATCTATGGCACAAAAGAGTCCTTTTTTGGACAACTGACCATAAAGGTAGCTCTCACCTTTAGCAATAGTGCTGTCTTTACCTATATTTATAGAGAAGGCTTTGGTATTGATATTTCCGCATGGATTTTTCATTCGGTTATAGCAAGAAATGGTGTACCTTCTTCGCCAGACCAGCTCACGGTGCAAAGCATACGACGGAGCCCGAAATACTCAGAATGCTAAAGGCCAGAATCAACGAGTATTGCCCCCCAAGGTTGACCAAAGATGGTTGATATGCCTATTTACATCTGTTGACGATACGTGATTGGTCCTCCTGATATACATGTCTTTGTTCTGTTAAGATAAATCCCCAAAAGTATACATGATGGGTAATGGCTTACGGAAGGTAGTGAGATGCACGCACTGACTAATCCTGACAAATAGCACAGCTCAGCAAGGCATCCATCTACGACGAGTTGTTCCGTACAGCTGTTCCGTACAGCCAATCGTATGTTCTCATACTCTGCGTCGTTTTGCTGAATTTCCGCATCATGGCGACCATTTCAAGAGACGCAGGAGGCTGCTGGACTTGCAAGCTACGGCGTAAAAAGTGCGACGAGACGCGCCCGGCGTGCCAAAGCTGCTCGGTGCTGGAAATCGACTGCTTGTATGACGTGCGAAAGCCCGAGTGGATGGACAGTGGCGAACGACAGCGGGACATGGCCAATCAGTTGAAAAATAAGGTCAAGCAGCGAGCAGCGTGGCGGCGGGAGAAAAGATACTTGCAGACGATTGAGAACAAAGCAGCTGCTCTTCATCTCACCACGGATTTTGATGGGGGGAACACGTCCTGGTTTCGGCTTCCATGCCGCCCTCTTCATCTTTAGAGAGAGATCTTCCATCGGAGTACTCGAGCGATGCTCCATCTATCCCTTCCGACGGCCCGGGCCATGACTCGACATTGCTGGCTGCTCCGTCTTCAGTTTCGGCAAAGTCTGTGCACTCATCCGCCCTCACAGCGGAAACAACGTCATCTTCTGCCTCACTTAACGGGCACGCGCTTCAGTCCGTTGGAGAGCCTGCGGCCAAGATGCCTCCCATGCAACTACCAGAAGTAGCACATCAGGAACAGACGATGGCCTGGGAACCCCTTAGGCCTTCTTTGGCTGCTCCAAGCCTTGAGCAGGAGCATGACCTCAACTTACTCGTCATATACCTCGACTATGTCTTTCCATTTCTCTACCCGTTTTACCGGCCATCGCTGAGCAGCAGTGGCCGAGGCTGGCTGCTGATGCTGCTGACCAAGAATAAAGCACTGTTTCATTTCAGCTTTGAGTCTCGCGTCGTACTTTATCTCGGTTGTCACTGTTCACGAGGTATCAACCAACGAGCGTATGTGCCTAGAACTGAATGCGAATGAGCTTTACAAGCAGCAGCAGCTGTCTTTGCGCGAGCTACGATGAAAAATTGGTGATCTAAATCACAGAGGCGCCTCCGCCTCCCTCTGTGAACGGGCCCGTGTCGTGGAAAGCATCATTCAGTTGCTTTATTTCGATGTTATCATATCGCAATGCGACAGCTGGTGCATACACCTCGATGCTGCCTTGTCGCTCTTTGAGCAGATTATGGAGAACTACAGCGGCGTGCCCGTCAACAATGCTTCCCAAGGGGACAGCGGTCTGGAAGCAGTCCCAGGTTACTCATGGGCCCTTATTATGAGGCAACTTTCCAACCCTCGCACGCCCATCGGCGATCAAGCACCACTGGGCAGAATCCATCCTTACAGTGCCGACCAGGCAGCCTTAAGTTCTACACTTCTGTTCTGCTCTATATTGACGTTGTAGGAAGTACCGCCTTGGAGAAGCCTCCGCGCCTCTCAAGGTTTCACGCTTCACTCATACAGTCCAACCCCGGAAGTGATACACGACCAAAAGATGGCGACGCAGCCTTTTCCAACAACACGCCTACAAAGTGGTGCTCCTTGCTACGCATTGATGAGATAACGGGCACTCAGAACTGGCGTCTCCTGAGTTTGTCCCGTGTATCTGCCTTGGCCGCGTGGAAAAAGCGCGCTATCTCAACACAGTCTCTCTCGGTAGTTGAGCTCGTGCAACGAGCAGCAGTCATCGAAGAAGATATTCGCACACAACTGGCCCGGCTAGAAAGGCGTACCTCTTGTGATGAGCAACCGAAATGCACCCAACGATGGCCAGGATCATCCGCCTAGTATGACGTTCTTCCCCAACTACCAACTTCCAAACCGAGCATTACCTGAAGGAGACTTCAAGTCTCAAAAGGAAACAGCCAGACGGGCATGCACAAAAGGCTCACTCTTCTCATTCTACTGGATATGGCAAGCTTACGGCCGATGACACGAGCCTTATCTGGGGCCACGCCACCCTAATCTACTTGCTAGTTGTTGTTCACGGATGGAGCCGCCCTCTCTTGGACAGCCTTCGACAAACTGCCGATAAAACGATCGCGCTGTTATTGGCCCTGTCATCACCAGAATGTCTTCGTACCATAGCCTGGCCGCTCTGTGTTGCCGGCTGCCTTGCACAGTCCACACAGGAACAGATATTCCGCGGCATGTTTGGCAAAATATGTGGAGTTGAGTTGTTTGGATCAGTCAAGGAAGCCCTCGACATCATGAAGGCTGTTTGGGCTCAAAGAGACGACATTGAGAGCGGCCGGCTCGAGTGGGATTTTGGAAAGTGCTTTAGTGCCACGAAGACGGGCTTTATTGGTATAAGGCGCTGCAAACTGCCACCCTTGAAATGTCTCTGTTCGACCTTGTCCGAACAAGCCTTGAGTGCTCTGGTCCGGGCGCTCAAACGACCGTCACAGACCACTCCAAACTCTCTTTCCCGGGTGTATGAGGTACGTCTTCATTTCGTACAACCTGGAAGACAAGTCCTAGAAAGAGAGAATCGGCTTATATAAAAACTGCTAACCAACTTTGCATGCATCATGGAAGCCCAAATGAAAAGCAATGGCATGTAGAACATGAGGAGAATCTACAGTAATTTGTTACAAAAGACAAAATGCGAACGAGATATAGAAACCGTACAAGTTACTTGACACACTCCATTAAGCTGCTTCACAGTATCGTTGATTCTCTTTTATCATCAGCCAAGAAGGTCATCAAGCCCATTGCCAGAGGTGGAAGCAGCTGGTTTTGGTACAGCCGCACTTGAGCTCGGCGCCGGTGCCCCCCAGATCGCCGTCTGACTCTTCTCTTGTGCTAGCTGTCCCAGAGACGGTCCTTTTCCTGAAGTTCCACTGCCACCAGTGTTCGTCTTCTTGATGTTTGTGCTGGCAGTCGACCACAGAGCGCCAAAGGCGTCACCGCTCGTGCTCTTGCTAGCTGATGCTGTGCTTGTTGATGACGAAGCTATGGGCCGCAATGCTGCCATACCAGCTCCAGATGCCTGCCGTTGAGGCTGCTGTGCTTGTTGGGGGAACACTGATGTTTGCGGGCCCGCCGATACCTGCACGGATTGGTAATAATTGGGAGCTGGGGGCTGGTATCCCGCCGCTGGCTTGGTAGCTGTCGTTGGTATCGCCGGTGCCTGAAATGCAGAGTAGTTGGCCGATGTAGGCGAAGAAATGGGAGATATACCAGCTATGCTGCTGAGGGATATCTGCTGAGGTGCTGAGACCGGCTGCGGTGCGGCAAACTGGGCCCCAGATGTGTTGGACGTCGTCAGCGCTGGGCCGCCTAGGGACAACCCAGCTAATGGGTTGTTGGATACAGAGGCACTAGCAGCCGGCTCCGGTACTGCGGATTGGAAGTCGTCGAAATCATCATCATCATTGGCAGCAGTTGTGCCAGCGGGAGCGGATGGTTGAGAGACAGGTCCATCGTCAAAGGAGAGAATGTCAAGCTCAGGCTCCTTCTTTTTCGCTGCCGATGCACTCGTTCCAACCGAAGTGTTCTTTGTGTTGGCATGATCTGACGTCCGCCGTGATCCCGTTCGTACCGTGCTATGTGTTGTTGACCTATGCGCGGGCCGCTCGCCTTCGTCGAACTCGTCATACTCTTCAAACTTGTCGGCCCGGGAGCCGCCGGCTTCGTTGTAATCATTCGATTGACCTCCAAAGCCGCCACCGTCGCCGTATACTCCGCCCGAATAGCCACCGTAGCTTGCACTTGACCCCCCGTATCCGGCCGATTCGCTGCCGAACCCGCCATACCGGCCACCGCTTCCGCTGCTGAAAGACGACCCGCCCTCTGTGCCTGTAAACTTGGCCTTGTTGTTGCGTGCTTTCTTGCGTTCCGTGCGGATACGATCGACATCACTCAGAAGCTCTGCTAGCTCTTTTGCGCGGTTCCTCACATTCACGCCCTGATCTTTACCGTTTTGATCGATATAGTGGAACTGTCGTAGCATCTTGAGTAAGGTCAAGTGGGAACGGGCATCGTCGATCACACGTTCGGAGCCGTGTTTGACTAGAAACTCTAAAAGTTGGAGTGCTTTGTATATTTGACGCCATTCTTCGGCCGATTTCTCCGTGAACCGTCGATAAATCATGGGCATAATTTCATTCAGAGTTTGACTTGATAAAAAGCAGTCAGATTAACCCATCCTAGAGAAGAGGAGCCCACACCAGAAACGCTTACTAGTTGAAGGTGCCATTGGAAATTTCCTGCATCAGGGTTGACGATGCCCCCCATGGTTCGTTGTTGGTTGCCTCTCGAACCTTTGCTTCCATCTCCGTATAGTTCATCACGGCTGCCCACATAGTCAGCACCAAAGCTCAGTATCCCACCATACCAAACGAAAGCCATTCTTTCATGCTCTTACCATTTTGAACCTTGCGCACGCCGGCCTTAAGGTCGTACAGTGTCAGGTTGGAGACGGAGTCTTTCAGGGTGTTGAAATCCATCGCTGCGACGTTGGGAGCACTTCTGAATCAGGGAATCTGCGAGAAGTTGGGTCTGCAGCTGTAAATACTAGAGCTTTACCCCTTGGATTTCAGCGGCGGCTCTCTCCTAAAATCAGTATTGTCGGTGAAAAAGAATATAAGTTGAGACAATTTGTAAAATGCCCCCTGTTCTACCCGACGATTTATCGACCAAGTGGCTTAGTCACACACGAAAGCATATGTTTAGTCACGTGAGAACATTGACCTTATAAGACCAATATATGTAGGGCAAATGGGCTGAGTGCAAGCGGAACAATATATGACATGAACAATTCACTGGGAGGGAAACTAGGTTTTACGTAGAAACGTAACAAGGTATCACATTTGGGTGGTAGCCAGCCTACGGCTCAACGGATCACGGGTTGTGCCTTAAGGCCTGAGGCAAAAAGCCCCAGCTCCACAACTCGGAAGCTCATGCGGCCCTTTTTTGGGTGCAGCATTCTAGTTCGGAGCATAGTGTTCATGCATTGTCGTTCTTTGATCTTCCACAGGAAACTTCACTTCGTCTCACGAACCGTGTGCTTTAAAAGGCAATAAATAAAGGCAAGTTCAGATAGATAGCTACTTTGCAGTTCTCAAACAAGCCTGCCTGCGGCCTCACCTTCTACCTCCGACCTCGTGGACTCTACGTACTCAATTCCTGAGGCGCAAGGAAGAGCCTGTTGCTCTTTATTTACCCTTCTACTTGTTCGGATCATGGCGGCGAGCTTTAGTCTCTTATTGAGCAGAACGGAACAGCGGCAGCTATGAAACTGGGCTTTGGCGCGGTATTTCAAAGATACCAAGGGTTTGCGAATGATGTGAACTGAGGGCTCATAAACTCGCCGAACCGACCTGACTTTCTCTACCCTCCATCCCCCTTGCAAGTCAACGGCGAGTGCAGGGCCTTTCTATCTATTTCAGCCGGCCTGCCAAGGAATCAGTATAGCTAGCTTTTCAGCTTGACTCTCTTCTGTCACTGCGACCCGGAAACAACACAACCCATTCGATTTAGAAAGCTCGGAAAAAACGCCACAAAGATCTACAAGAAAAGGCACGAACAACACATGGTGGCAGACACAAAATTGATGAAGCCTCAACAATATGCAAGCTAAAAAAAGGTGGCAACGGATACCGTTTTCATTGGTCAACGGGGCTCGGTGGGCAAAAATACACTTGGGCCATTTTCAACACGACCCTGCCGGCAATGAGAGCAAGCTCTTCTCAGGAAGCCCCGCCTAGGCCGAAGCAGTGTGCCCCTTATTACCACGGCAAACTCGCCAAATGACAATTGATAATGTCGCAAAATTGGGCCTGGGGGATGCTAAATGCATCGACATATCGAGAAGCTGGTCTGAAGAGAGAGAAATACGACAGCGAGCACAAAAAGCACGAAAAGGCGGAGTTTGGCCCTACGGATGCTTACAGGAGAAGGTGGGGCCCTAAACGGCCCTAGTGAGGCCAATTGCAGCTTGGCTCTAATTTGAGAGACTGAGAGAAAAGTTTCAAGAAGCGCAGACGACAGGGAATGGCATGGTGGAGCTTGCAGGAGAGAACGAGTTTGCTGGAGTTTGTATTGGTGTTTGTTGGATGACGGGACACTGCCCCCGATGGCGGAAACTGGTGGCTGCATGTGGGGTCCGCGGGCTAACAAAGTTCTTGTTCTCCAGGGCAGCTCGGCAACCCCTCCCAACTCCAAGCAGTCATCAACATGCGAGGCCCACAGCTTTTCAGACCCCTCCTACCCCTCCGCAGTATTTGTTTGGGCCCAGCTGCCCCTCGGACTTTTCCCTTCGCCTCTTCGTTTTCTCCTCAGACAACATCGAAAGCTCTCCAGCAATCGACGTCGAAAATTTCTATCCGCACTTTTTCTGCTTCATCCATACTCGCTAAGATGGCTCCTAACGTGTAAGTTTTTTCTCATAGCTTCTATCATCCTCTGAATACAGTCTTCCTGGTCCTCTTTTTCAGCTCTCTCTATACCTCTGGTGCCTTTCAGGGCTTCACCACGTTAGTCTATTTTCGGTTCTAACATTTGACAGTTTTTTCGAGGTTGAGTGGGAGGGCCCGGTCCTCGACGACAACAACAAGCCCACCTCCACTGTCAAGAGTCAGTATTTCTAGCTTCTATGGTTTACGTAGTCACTGCGTTTATATTTCACCGTTTCAAACTTGTCTAACGGAGACTTGTTGCAGACCAGACCGGTGTTATCGAGTTCAAGCTCCACGACGACATTGTCCCCAAGACTGCGGAAAACTTCCGCGAGCTCGCCAAGCGCGAGAAGGGCCAGGGCTACCTCGGCTCCTCCTTCCACCGCATTATCCCGGAGTTCATGCTTCAGGGTGGCGACTTCACCCGTGGTAACGTAAGTACAGTTCAGGCTGGTCTTCCACTCTAGCCTCTCGATCTCGCTGCTAATATAACTGCAGGGCACTGGTGGGCGCTCAATCTACGGCGAGAAGTTTGCGGACGAGAACTTCAAGACCAAGCACGACCGCCCGGGTCTGCTTTCCATGGCCAATGCCGGCCCCAACACGTAAGTTTTTTTGCCTGCAGAACAACACACCAATTCATGCACTAACGCTTTACTTTTTCTATAGCAACGGCTCGCAGTTCTTCATCACCACCGTTGCGACCTCGTGGCTGAACGGCCGCCACGTCGTTTTCGGCGAGGTCGCTGACGAGAAGTCCTTCAAGGTCGTCAAGGCTCTTGAGGCCACTGGTTCCGGAAGCGGAAGCATCCGCTACAACAAGAGGGCTACTATCGTGAAGTGTGGAGTCGTGGAGTAAATATGGACGCACCACATTAGATCAAAAGAGCCATGCTGTCTTGTCATTTGACGTGCCCATGCAAATGGAAGAAAAAAAACGCCTTCAGATGCGAAGCCTTGCAAAATGATTGACCAACCATCACATGTGACTGTAACTCCAAGAAAAGTCTCGAGTTGTTACGGCTCAAACTACCACATGTATATGGCCTCAAACCCAAGCTGTGAAATGCATCTGCGCTTATCCATAACCAGCTATTAAACCACATACGATGTGATGTTGCAAGTGCATGGACGGTGTAAACGACGCAAATTCTACCTACCAACGTGGTAGGATTTTGTTGGGTATTCGACATATTACACGGCACTTGCATTTCCATCAAGTACTCTCCAGCTTTATGGGCTCAATCCTTGACACCGTCTGCGCCAGCCCCTGACTCTGCTGCCACCGGCGCCGACATGTCTTCTTCGAGCCCAAGCCACTGGCTGAAATAAACACAGTTGTCTGGGCTGACAGGCCCACCGTCTTCGCACAAGTCGAAGACTGGGCACAATCCGCATGGTGTTTCGGTAAATCCGTTGTTGATCAACGGAGCTCCCATGGGTGTGTCCCCCCCCCCATCCTGGCTCTGTGAAGGGTCAGTCCCTAATCGTGAGATATTTAGGGGCCGATATCCCAGCTCTCGAGATCCAGGCAGCCGCACAGATTCCAACACCCCGTCGTACACGAGCACATCAACGAGCTGCTGCACATCGGCTTCGCCCAATGTTGTGTTGTTTGTCACTCCGGACTGCTCGATGAGTTCCGCAATGTGCCTCACAGTGGGATACTCCATATATCCGGCCGGCATAGGTAATCGTTGTTCCCGGCGGCGGGAACGCCGTTGTTGTGCAAGTTGTTGGCTCTGCCCGTTCTGGTCTGACGCTTTTCTTGCCGTTAGAGCATCCTCGTCGGTCCCCACTGCCATTGCATCGGCGCTCCGTTTCTTGCCACGCACAGTCCCGTCAGATGCTGTTCCAGGGGCTGCATCGCCTCCCCGTATCACGCCTTTCTTGGGTTGGCGCGCTCCTGGCCCTGACATCGATCCATGGCCATTGACGCGGCCACTGCTGCCCCCATGTCGACTAAAATATGAGCTCTTGTTGCAGATAGCTTTGAAGATGATGTTTTGAAGCGTCTCAATAAACGCCTCGTCAAGCGTGTTGTCGGTGTACCACGGCCCGCCGGTGGCACGTTCTGATGGCCGGAGCGTTGCCTTGATGTACATTTTTTTCCCGATATTCTCAACACTCTTCATGTCGCGAATAAAACCCTTGGATTCGAGGTGCTTTATACACTGCTTGAGAACAGAGTCGTGCATGTTGAGGCGGAGCTTGAGGCTGCGTGCCCAGATGCCGTCTGCACCAGCATCGTCGATCAGTTCGTACACCATGATCTGGTCTTGGTTGAGCTGCTTATATCTTCAATCTGAGTCAGTATTCAGATCTAATAGGAAAAAAGCCCATTTATTAGGAAAAGAGGAACGCACTTGGAAGCATCGTCTGGCGATCGGTATCGCCAACACAAGCCATACCGGCCATCATTCATAGCCTTGAATAGAAAATCCTGGCATAGCCCTTGAACTGCTTTCATAAGCATCAACAAATTGTTATCTGGAATCACTTCCAGATCTAAAAGATCCTTCTGATTCCATAGCCGCGTCTCGCTGCCGTTGTCCACGACAGCTTGGTAAAGAGCATCTTTTAGTAGCTCGACCTTTGTTGGGTCTTCGCTCCCATCCCGTGAAGACATGTTTACAGACGACACTCCTCGTCTGCAATTCTGAGCTTCGAGACAGACTCAGATAAAACCAAAAAGCTTGTGAATCTCGATCTGGAAGCTTAAAGACTGTCGCGTCGCAAATCGTGTTAGAGCACTTTTGTTACGAGGCTCCTTCTTTTTTTCTGCCACTCTGAATTATGCACCCCACCATGATTGTTGCCAGTTGCGGTCACCGCCTTTTCCTATCGGCACGTGACAAAGGCTGCTGCATCTTGCAACATGTCATTCACGACTTTTTCGATCCGTTTTTTGTATTCGCAGCAAAGCTGTGCGCTTCTATGTAGAGTTTCTTTCAGCCAGGAATATTCTCACTTGGATATCAAAAGGTGGGAGCGCATGTCAAGCTCGAGTGCGTGCGATACGTAAGGCTCTTTTGTCGAGCTCGGTTATCTCCTTGACCCACTGCACCACGGAGAGTTTTCAGCCTCTAACACAACTACTTTATATATCAATATAAGTCTTCATAGGCTGTACACTCTCAAAATGCATCTCAAGACAACCGAGCGGCTGGAGCTTCCGCTTACAGCTGATATGCATGTGCATATGCGACAGGGGGACATGATGCGACTCGTGGCCCCTGCAGTCGAGCAAGGAGGGGTTGATACGGCATACGTGTGAGCTGAATCCCCGAGATAGTTAGAGTACGGTTTTTAAACTGATTGATTTCATAGAATGCCGAATCTTGTATGGATTTTTTATTGACTGGCCCCCTCTTTGTATGCTGGGTCTCCTATTCACAATCTTTAGGTACCCCCTCTTACGTCGATAGACAAGGTAATACACCCGACACAGATGGATCCAATATTCACGAATCGCGTAATAGAGACGCCTTGTTAACAAAAGTTAGGTTCTCGAATACAAAGATCAGCTGAAAGCCATCGCTCCCCGTGTTAACTTTCTCATGTCACTCTTCGTGAGTTCATCTTCATTTGACCTACTTTATGGCACTGTTCTTAAAGCAACTCACCAAATTTTAGCTTCACTCATCTGTGACTCCAGAAGTCATTGCAGAGGCTGCTAAGGCAGGAATCTCTGGCGTGAAGCTATATCCTCAGGGTAGGATTCTTAGATTCCCAAAAAGCACCAGAAAAGCAGGATATAGTAAAGCAGTCTGTTAACTTGTTGATAGGAGTTACGACAAACTCTGATTCAGGTGTAGCCAGTATGGAGGCTTTCTATGATACATTCTCTGCCATGGAAGAGCACGGACTAGGTACCTTCTTACGGTTCGCCATTCTATTTTTGGAGTCATAAAGCTGACAGTGAAAGTGCTTAATATCCACGGCGAAGTCATTGAGTCTCTTGAACCTGCTGGCATGACTTTGGAAGAAGCATTTCTGCCGACCCTGAAAGCTCTACACGAAAAATTCCCAAAGCTGCGAATTATTGTATGTTTTTACTTTATTTCATTCTTACTTTTTTTTTAGTATGGCTGATGCATTTACAAATAGCTGGAGCATTGTACTACTGCAGCAGCGGTAGAAGCTGTAAAGGCGTGTGGACCTACCGTCGGTGGTACGTTAATATCGCAACATGTTTTCTTCTAAGCTAACGTATTCCCAATATAGCCACCATCACTGCACACCATCTGTATTTGACGACAGATGATGCTTGTTGCGACCCATTTGCTTTTTGCAAGCCTATACCTAAGAAAGCAACCGATCGGGATGCTTTGATCAGGACTATTGCAGAAGGAAATCCCAAGTTCTTCTTGTAAGGGCACCTGCTGTAGCGTTCGGCTGTTTTGCCATTTATACTGATGCGTGGTACAGTGGAAGCGATAGCGCACCGCATCCAATTCAGTCAAAGAAGTCCGCATCTCCAGGAAAAGCCCCAGCCGGTGTTTATACACAACCCTTTGCCACACAGCTAGTTCTCCTAGGACTTGAAGAAGGATTGGACAGGGGCGTTATTTCGCCCGATGACCTGACTCAAGAAAAGCTGGAAAACTTTCTCAGCTATAATGCCAGACGTTTCTATCAGCTACCCGAGACCGATAAAACGTCGAAGAAACTTGTCTTGGAGCGAAAGGGTGAGCGCATTCCTGTCAGCGTTCAGAGCGAAGATGGTACCGTTGAAATTGGAATCTCCAGAAGTGGCGCCGAAGTGTTCAGCTTGCGCCGTATAGACGTCTGATTTCATCAAGAATATTCCAATGGGAAAGACTCGAAATGAGATTGTTGCGTACTTGAACAATGTACGTGTTCCGCAGATTCTAAAATTCAATGAAGCGAATAGTTGACCTGGAACTACCAGTAGACTATAAACCTGTGCTGTTTCCTGGGCGGCAACCTGATTTTTTTAGATGTTTCTATTAGTGCTTTTTCTCGAATCTGCGATACTTGGTGAAATTCCATATCAGTACCCTACTAAAGTGTATTGAGTAAGGATGTAGTTCGCGATGCCAAAGAATATCACATGATCATACAAGCCTCGCGTAGAATATTGTTAGTCAGCAAAAGAATGTTCTTTTCGGGCGTCATTTTCTATCGAATACATAAACTCTACTTATACAGAAGTGCATTACCACCAAAATCTCTCACGGGAGCAAGGAGTTAGCAGGAGGATAAATTCTGCTTTCTTATTTTTCAACTTGCTTGTAATCTGGAACCTCGGATTTGAACCATGGGTTCTATCGTTCTCCCACATCTTCCGACTGCCTGGCATGTCGACCAGGCTATTCTCTCTGAAGACGAGCGCGTTGTCATCATTCGATTTGGCAAGGATAGTGACCCAGAGTGTATGCGCCAAGATGATGTTCTGTCACGTATTGCAGACAAAGTGAAGAATTTTGCTGTTATCTACCTCTGCGACAACGAGAAAGTCCCGAATTTCAACACGAGTGAGTGAAAGCTACAAGCCATTTTTCTTGCTTGAGATACTAACAAGAGTCAAAAAGTGTACGAGTTATATGACCCCTGCACGATAATGTTTTTCTGGCGAAATAAGCATATGATGATCGATTTAGGGACAGGCGACAACAACAAGATCAAATGGGTTCTTGAAGATAAACAAGAACTCATAGACATCATAGAGACGGTTTATCGTGGTGCCAAAAAGGGCCGCGGTCTTGTTGTAAGTCCCAAAGACTACTCGACACGCCACCGATATTAGCAAAGGGCGCTGCAGATTCAAAGCAATCATTGTTGTCAGCGACCAGAGCTACGTTTCACGACATTGCCGGCATTTCTACAACTGGAAGGCAATACATCATTTTGCAGAATTCACAAGTCATGATCGAATAAATTCAGAATAACGATAAACACACAAGAGACTTTACTTCTGGCTCGTCCCCTTGTTAATGCGATACCTCGAAGCCCTGATTTTGTTTTGAGCTTTAACACCAATCGTAATATAAATACCTCTCGCTACAGTGAAGATAAGGCAAGCTTGCGAAGCAGTCTTGGATACGTTCCACGCTTTGTGAAGTCCCAAACTTTGCAAAAACAGGTCACATACTGGTAGACTTGGACCGTTACTGCACTACTATTGTGCTTCATGCAGGTGGGAGTATAGTAGCAGAATACATGGGCGATAAACAATTCAACTAAACCCGAGTTGACTAGAACTGGGACCCAAAGGACGCAATGATCGATTGGATGAAGTTGATGTCCCCTCAATCTAGAGTATCTTTTCCGACCTTGTAGAACGCCTTCCGCCAAGTTGTATCAATGATACACATGGTAGCTAAAGCAATTAAGCACTCAAATGAAAGGCTCGTAGCAGTCTTCGCCATAGATATTCCCGGCTGTCGCACGCTATCTTGGGCCCTTGTCATCACCTCCGATCCTTTCCAAAGCTTCTAGCATGACAATCGAATTTCCACGGATAACCTATGAAGCAGATAGATAGGTTAGCGATATGTAACTAGGGTTCAGAATGTCATTTATGCCAACTTACCACCATGCCAATCTTTGTCTTTTCACCGCCATCCTTCTCTTCGATCGCGTCATCCAGAACAATGTTCAGAAATACCTGGTTTATGGGTTCGAGTAATTAGCTGAGTCCTTATCAAAAGCATTGCATCTTTACGGAGTGCTGCTTACATCGTAACCGCGAAGTATGCCTATGACTTTTCGGCTACCGTTGAGCTGGACGAATAGCCTCTTGTCAAGGTACTAGATACACTTAGTAAATCCTCTTCCCCCAAAAAGTAAACCAGCGCCATCGTGAAATACATACCTTCTTGAGTTCTGGTTGTGCAGGCGCCATGTCGTCAGGTGTCGCGTTTTGGGAGAACGCATCAATAGTGAGAGGGGAGAATATTTCGACGTCAGGCATGTTGCTTTCACGCGATAACATATCACGTGCAGATAAGATAAAAGCATCACTGCAACGGCGATGCGATATCTTGCGACTTTCGAAATACTTATCCCGCCCAACACATCTTGGTCTGAATATGAGCCTGTTCAAGCCCAAGCAGCGCAAAGGCCGAAGTGTGTCAGCCTTTGAAGACAGAAAGGACGAGGATGTGCAAGAAGGCACTGGAGGTGAAGGTGTGTGATATTCGAGCTTGGTTCTTATTGCTCACAGTACTATGGGGAGAGACAGCCTGCTAACATGGCAAAAAACTCAACAGAGCTTGAGCCTGGGCATACCGTACAAGCTGCGCCACGTTTTGGAAAGCGACAACAAAAGCAATCATCTCTGCGCCGCGTCATTGCCTCGGATGATGCTGGCGCTTCAGACAGCCGAAAGAGCGATAAAAGCGAGGATGAGGAGAGCGACGACGGCCCAGCCGTGATCAGGCAGGCCCTGAACCGATCGGGTCCAAAAAGAGGGAGACAGAGGATATCAGGCTCATCTCGATCCTTTAAGAGTGGCTCGATTAATGACAAGAGCTCCACTGTTGTTGGTGTGTCTGCTCCTACAAGTAAGACGTCCAGCGGCTCCTTGAGCCAGCAGGTGTTGGAGACGAATGCGTACAGGGTCTCATCGTCAACCTCGCTACCAACACGACACCTACACGATGATGGCGAAGACCGTCCAAAGTACAGCAGAGAGTATCTCGACGAGCTTCAGAGTTCAACACCCACCACGCCCCAAAACATCACGCCGCGAATGACAGAGGACAATGATGAAATGGACTGGGATGCGTCTGAACTCGAAGGGGCGGTTGTTGTCGATAGTGCAGAGTTGGCAGTTTCCCACGCGTCAGCCACAGTGGCCCCAGTAGCTTCTATATTGACAGAGGCTGAGATTCGGGAGCGAAAAGATCGCCGAGCGAGGCTCACCCTGGAACAAGACTTTATTCGCCTCAGTGACGGCGACGAGGACGACGAGAAGAATGGCTACATCACTTTGGCGCTCGACAGCAAGAAGAAGAAGGAAAAGGAGACTCGGCTTGTACGAGAAGACGAGGATCTGGGCGAGGGGTTTGAGGAATATGTGGAGGACCCCGAGCTTGCTTTTGGCCGGAAGGCGGAGCGTGAGGCGCGAAAGCGGCGGAAACAAGAAATGGCGGCCTTGATTAATGCGGCTGAAGGAGTCGGCAGTGACGATGGCATCAGCAGCGATGACTCCGAGGCAGAGCGGCGCGCCGCGTACGACGCCGCCCAGACTCGCGCAGCCATGGACGGACTACAGCGCGTGCCGGAACGGAAGGGTCCGAACGGCGCCGAAGCCAGCGGGCGCATAACCATTCCGAAAATGAAGCCGCTTCCAGATCTCGCAGAGTGTCTATCCCGCATGACGAATGCGGTCCAGGAGTTGCAACGTGAGATTGCACAACACGGAAAGAGGCTAGCAGATGCAGAGGAGGAGAAAAGGAGCATTTCTCTACGAGAGAAGGAGGTTCAAGACATTGTGGATAAAACAGGCCAAAAGTACCAGGAACTTCTGGGCAAGGCAGTTCAAGCTAACACACTATCATCGGCGACTCAGTCACCCCTACGATCTATACCCCCTACGCTTACGAGCGGCATATTGCCGATAGAAAGAGGCTTGGAAAGCCTTGGGACAACACCAGGGCGAGAAGCCGATGCAGACATGGTTGACACATGACAATAGGCGCGTTCACCACTCCGTATGCCAAAGCGAGACACGGCGAACAGAATAATGAAATCGGAAACATCCTATAATATGCCAACGCCCATAGCCTTTGAAAAGCAAAAATAATACTCCCCCGACATAATGGAGACTAGTTTGTATCTGGACCGTCCCCTGTCCTTTGCTCTTGCACATTGTAACAACCTTGTCAACATATTCCAGCATCCGGGTGCTTGCTATTATACAAAACAGAACAATGCGAAGAGATAAGTAGATGACAGACGGGAAAAACAAGGACCAAATATAGAGCCCCTTCCAAATCAAACCTTGCATAACCTCGCATAAAATAACCCTGTTATTTGCTCCTGCTCACACCAGCACCAATGACTCCTGGAAGCTTCTCCTCGCCCACGTTGAAGAGCAGTGCGACGGCGAAGCTGATCGCGCCTACAAAGGCCACCGTAAAGCCTGTCAGGAGCCAAAACGGCACGCTCACGTCCTTCTTGTGGCAGATGTTGCCACCCCAGTGAGTGGTGCTGATGCCCTCAGGGCTGTCTTCTGGGCGGTTAAGAGTTGAGTAGCAGTGGCAGACAAAGCACACAGCCTCAGTAGCGTTGATGGAGCTTGCGTCATCACGGCGGGCATCCGGGTCACTGGATTCAGACGTCTTGCTGTACTTGTCGACACAAACACCGTGGCTAGAGCATCCCAGAGTTTGATTCATGCAGGAGCTGAACGATTGGAAACAGGACGGGATGTTTTTCGGAGGAGCGGCAGTCCAAGCGTGTGGAGCGGGAATGCCGGTTTCAGCTCCGCCCTGGGAAACACGGGTTGCGCCGTTGTCTTCCGACTCGACCATGACAGCTTCGGCGTTGTTTTCGCGCTTGCGCAGGGCCGGGGTCTCTCGCTTGGGAAGCGCCTTGGATGTCCAGTGGGACAAGGGCGACGAGCGGCTTGATTCGGGCATGAACAAAAGAACGGCCTCCACCTGTCCGCTCTTGGCCAGAGCTACCAGCTGGTGGATGTTTTTTGCGACCACATCGATGGAGTCGCTTGCCTGTCCATGCGTTAGCTTTGCGTTGGGGATGCGAGTTCCAATCAGGGCGGGGGAGGGCTTTCTTACCTTTTTGGCATCGTAAAGCCCGACAAAATCACCCGCATCCCAGGAGCGCCAGTTGATAGCGTCGAAAGCTGCTTGCAGAGTATCCTGATGTAGTGGAATACCGGCGCGAGACAGCTCGGTCTTGAACAATTTTTTGTTGGCGGCATCCGACGGCGGATCGGCGACAGCAAAACTAGGCGCAACGTTTTCAGCGGCAAAGGCCTCCTTGATTGTCGCGATACCAGCAGGCTTCACGCCTTCGACAACCAAGACGAGCTGGCTAGTCCTGCCTGCCGGCTGTCCCGCCGCGTTGGTTGCCGCAAAGAAACCTGGAGCCTCGACACCGTACTGGCGAATGACGTCGAGGGCGTTTTCGGGATCGAGCTCGGCCGGAAGCGTGTCGGCAAAGCTGCTGTCCCCGTCAACGCCCAGGCGCTGAAGAATCAACTGTCGGACAACCTCGCGTGGTAGCCGGGTCGAGGGCTCCGATGATGTTGACGGGGTGGCCGAGTGCTGAGAGCGAAGAATGTAAACAGGTGCTGCTTCGTTTGCTGCAGCGAGAGCAGCGCTTGCCAGAGTGGCAGAGACTGCCAGTCCAGCAAAGAACCTCATCGTTGACGTGGCGTCCGCCGCAGAGATATCGATGGCTGCGGGAGAAAGAGGTGGAATGAATCCGGGGTTTCAACGCGGATTCATCAAGTTGGCTTTGGAGAGAAACAAAAGGCGCAGGTATCATCATACTAGGAATATAGCTAAGGTGGATCATTATTGGCCCGACGCGATCCCCACACCATCGAATAAGCCAGCGTTTGCTGCGATAGTGTGTACTTTACACATGTATACTTTCAACTAACAAATGCGATAAGATAATTTGCGACAGCACCTCCTCTCGCAACTTTCGTTGCTCTCTTCTACTCGCCAACCCAAGGCCCTTGCACTGCCGGCAAGTGTGCATAGTTCCTACCACTTTCAACGGAAGTCCACCAAAGGCGAGCGCGACACGTGGGTGGGTGTGAGGTTTCTGACTTGCGCACGAATTCTGGGAAAGTTGCAAAAGCATGTTGCGCTCCTTGTGGGCGGCCAAGGCACCCATAGCGTCCTTGGTGACTCGCAGAGCCCGCGCCCCCGCTTCGGGGGCGTTTGTGCATCATGTCAAGATAAAAAACCGAAAACGGTTGAGGTATGGCGCTTTGGCTCTAGAGGGGACGTGGTGCTTAATTTCCTTCTCTCCAGATCCTGACTGATTTTTTTTCTTATGTCTTTAGGAACTTTGCTATCGGAGCAGGAGTGCTGTACGTTTGCTGGTCGGCTTATCTCACGAGAGTGATCGTGCCGCCAATAGCGAGACATATCGAGGAGGAGGGCGAGCCGATCTTCTTCCCTTTTCCCTTTACGTTCAGAGTGGTCGAGTCGAGGCCATACAAGGGCACAGATCCGGAATGGCAGGAATACATACGAATCGCACGAGACCGGGAGATGTTGCTAAGGATCCGAAGTAGGTGTGCCGTGTCCAGGCAGCGGGTGGGCACGGGCTGACTTGTTGCAGATGAGCTGTTGGAGACAGTCCGGGCGGCAGCGGAGGCCAACCCGATTCTCACACACAAGTGCGGAAAACAGTTACTGGTCAGGAAGCACTGGCTTGACCTGGACTTTCCCTACCGGCCTCCGCCAAAGATTATGCGAGATGGGTAAGCCGAGTTCGGGGCGGAGCGCTTGGGTCCATGGCCGTCCTTTGTTTGCAGTGAGGCGGGGGGGGCTAACGTTGTTTTCGGAAGCCTGCTTGTGTCTCTCGAAGGCCTCGAGCTCGTCACAACAGAGGTTGATCCGTCTACGATGCTGCGCATAACGCGGGCCTTGTGGCCGGTGCCCGTGGCGCAGTCCGCCACGACATTTGTGAGCGTCCTCTTCAAGCAGAACCTCCAGAGCGTGGCGCGATATTTCGGGTTTGAAGAAGCAGCAGAGCCGGCGAAGCCGCAGAACTCGTTGGCAGTCGCCCTGCAGAAGAAGCGGGAGGAAAGTGAAGGCCGGGCGTCCAAGGACGCCAGTGCCGCGGTGCGCGAGGACCACGGAGTTGCGTCTCCGGGCGGGACGGCAGCGGGCACAGCCAACTCTGCGGCATTGCCGGTGGACTCGATACGGCCGCCTTCTTCTTCTTCTGTTAAAGACAGGGACCCTGAGCTGGACAGGATCACCAACGCCAAGGATCTGATCCCGTTCGAGTCGCTCCGGTCGAGTGTGGACGACGCGTGGAAGCAGTTCAAGAAGAAGCTGTCGCAGACGTGGCAGCCGTTGCGGCCGTACCCTCCGAGTGGCTGTGTCGGCATCTCGGGCCTTGTGGAGCTGCAAGCGCCAAACTCGCGGATCATGATCGAGGTCAGTGCTTACTGGGATCCAAAGACGAGAAAATACGACCCCCAGACGATGCAGATGAAGCTGCAGAGTATCCGGACCAGACACCAAGTGCCCTTATGAGGCGAGGGCCAGCACGCACCGGACATGGCAGCAAAACGAGCGAGCGTCTCGTCGAGGTGCAATAGGCAGGTAAAGGGGGGAGGATACCGGTATTGAGAGCATTTTAGGTTTAGTGTGAGCTAGGGAGTACGGAGTACGCGTTGTATCTAAGGCGATAGCAAGCCTGGCAGGAAAAGGTAGCGAGCTCTGGGGCGGAGGGGGGAGGGGGGAAGGGGGAGGGGGGTGTTCTTTCTTTGACGCAGTGCCCTCATCAACAAGGGCTACGAAATGCATGTCAGCAACAGGGGCGCAAGAAAAGCAGTCGTTTTGCCTGGAAATATATATAGAAGACTCATCAAACATGAGAACTGAAACACAATGAATCCTCCCAATCTAATCTATCTGCATTTTCCCCCGTGATCCGGCCCTTTGTAGCCTGTAGGGCTGTTTAGATCAGAGCGGGCTTCTTGGCATATATGAAGATGTGGGGTTCCTCCCAGACATCCTCGGGCTGGCAGATGCCGACCTCGGCACTGCGAGGGCGGAAGACGGTCTGCTCGTAGCTCTCAACGTGGAGGCCGGCGGCGCGGACGGAGGCGACGGCGTCCTCGGGGCTGAGACTGGAGACGACGACGGGGCGCCCCATCCAGCGGATGGACTGGTTCTCGGCGGGCAGGGGCACGGTGGCAAAGACGAGGGCGCCGCCGGGCTTGATGAGGGTGGCGAGGCCGGCGACGATCTCGCGGATGTCGTTCTGGCTGACGTCGGCGATGAGGCTAAAGTAGATGGTGACGGCGTCGAGCTGGGGGCCGGCCTGGGCGGCGCGGGGGCGCTCGCGCTGCAGGAACTGGCGCACGTCGATCAGCTCGAAGCGGGCGTTGGGCACGCGCTGGCGGGCGGCCTCGAGCATGGCGGGCGAGATGTCGATGCCGAGCACGTCGTGGCCGGCGTCGGCCAGGATGCTGGCGACGGGGCGGCCGGTGCCGCAGCCAATGTCGACAATCTTGGCGCCGCCGGCGGCCGGCAGCTGGGCCAGCAGCCACTGGAGCGAGGCCTCCTGCGTGGCCAGGCCGTTGAAGGCGTCCTCGTAGGCGGGACCGACGCTGTCAAAGACCTCGGCGGCCGTCAGGGGGGGCTGTGTCTGCGTCTCGGCCATGGTCGGGGTGCGGTGCAAGGCGGCGGCAGCGGCGGCGGCAGCGGCGGCGGCGGCGGCGGCCTGGTTGCGGCTTGCGCGCGAGGCAGAATAAAGGAACGAGACGAGGGCCACGACAAGGCCAAAAAAGACTAGGGCGGCAAAAGACATGTCAACGGCAGAGTTCACATGTGTGTACTATACATGCGCAGAAAGAAAGTCAAAATGGAATTTGTAGCAGCAGAGTTGAAGAAAGTAAGCAGAGAAGAGGGAGAAGAAGGACAGACGTCGAGAGAGAGAGAGAAGATAAGCAAGTACGACGGACGTCCGGGTAGAAAAGGGAACGCTGCACTTATACCATACCTCGTGGCACTCCTCCCCGTCCCTTTCCTTCCCCCCCCCCCCCCCTTTGTGTTCATACCAACAAAGTTGGCGCTCCCTTGCGTGGTTGCATTCAAACGAGAGAGGCAAAGTGCCATGCAGGCGCGGGGGGAGGGAGGGGGGAACGCTGGCGCGGCATCTGTTTTTTAACATCAGCGCAAGTGCATTCCGCGTGTCGCCCTCGGAGTACGTTCCGGCACGGGTGGCTGGATCGACAGGTGCAGCTTTTCAAGCTGGGCAGAACATTCGTACGGCATCTTGGACGCAAGGGATGGAGAAATATTGGCGTCTGAGACATTCGAGGCCGCCAAACGCTCGCCCGCCAGCCAGTGCAGGCCGCCCGAAATCCGGAACGCTCCCGGCCATATCTGTGCCCGCGGTTGCTCCTTCCTAAACTGGTCCATCCCCTTTCCGTGGCATGCCCTTCCTAGACTGGTCCTTCCCCTTTCCGTGGCATGCAACTCGTGGCGAGACAGCCCTGTTTGTCATCTGTCCTCATCTCCCTCATGATTCCAGCCAGCACACCCTTGCGTGATCGACCTTTGTACACATATGCATATGCGCTCGGGACCTCCGTGTGCGTCCCACCCGGCAGACGCGGTGCAGCGTCTCACATCCCGGATCCCGGCAGCTGCATATGCACACGTGGCGCAAACTTTCTAGAAGCGCGGCCTGGCGGACTGTTGCAAAGCAGCCACGTGCTGATCCCCATGCAGATGGGCGCGCCGAAAATGGAAGGGATGTGTCTGGTCTGTTGCCGGCTTCTTCCGCCTGGTCCTGCGTGGTGCGGCCGGGGCCGTGTTGAGGGGCCGGCCAGGGAGGGGACCTTGTCACCGACCTTGTCTGGGGAGATGGATGGCTAAAAAAAAGGCGGCCGTCTTGGCTTGTCTCTGCGCGAGATGGGAAGCACGCATCGACCGGCCCGCCAGCCCCGAAATGCGCTCGGGTTCCCCTTGGAAGAAAGCGCCCAGTTCAGGGATGAAGAGGCGGGGAAGGCACATTATATATGTTGGGGGAAGAAATCTGGCCGCCTTGGCGCACAACACAACAACACCCTTTCAGCCGCAAAATCTCCGCTGACCTCTGCGATGATGGACTCACCCGCGGACGAGCTGCTGGACGTCATCATCATCGGGGCAGGCATCTCGGGCATCAACTCGGCCTACCTGCTGCAGCAGCGCTTCCCCGACGCGCGCTATGTGATTCTGGAAGCGCGCGAGGCCGTGGGCGGCACGTGGGCGTTTTGGAGGTATCCCGGCGTGCGCTCCGACTCGGCATCGGCCGTTTTTGGCTTCCCGTGGCATCCGTGGCCGCACGCCATGGACTTTGCCGACGCCGGGCTCATCCGCGACTACGTGCAGTCCGCGGCGGCCGCCGAGGGCATCGACCGGCACATCCGGCTGCGGCACCGCGCGGGCGAGATGCGCTGGAGCTCGGACGAGCAGTACTGGACGGTGCAAGTCACGGAGGCAGCAGGAGCAGCATCAGCGGCGGCGGCGGCGGCGCGGCCGTACCGCGCGCGCTGGGTCGTGGGGTGCGGCGGCTACTACAGCTACGAGCAGGCGCAGGAGGCCGAGATCGCCGGGCTCGAAAAATTTGCCGGCGAGGTCGTGCACCCGCAGTTCTGGCCCGAAAACCTGGCCGTGGCGGGCAAGAGGATTGTGCTCATCGGCTCGGGCGCGACGGCCGTGACGCTGCTGCCGAGCCTGGCCAGGACGGCCGGGCACGTCACGATGCTGCAGCGCAGCCCGTCGTACGTCCTGGCGTTGCCGCGTCACGACCCCGTGGCCGCGCTGGCGCGGCGCTGGCTGCCGGCGCGGCTGGCCGCGGCGCTCAACCGGTGGCGCGGCATCGTCGTGGAGCACCTCTTTGTGGCGCTGCTCCTGCGCTTCCCGGCGCTCGGACGCCGGGTGCTGCGGGCGCAGGCGCGGCGCCTGCTGCCGGCGTCGGTGCCGGTCGACGTGCACTTTAAGCCGAGCTACGACCCGTTTCTGCAGCGGCTCTGCATGTGCCCCGACGGCGACTTTTTTGCCGCGCTGCACCGGCCCAACTGCGACATTGTCACGGCCGCCATCGACACCGTGACGGCAACGGGCGTGCGGCTACAGCACGGCGTTGATGCGCCGCCGGGCCTCCTGCAGGAGGAGCTGCCGGCCGACATGATCATCACCGCCACGGGCCTGCACGTGGAGCTCTTCAACGGGCGCCGGCCGGTCGTCGACGGCGTGCCGGTCGACCTCGGTGCGCGCTACGCCTGGCGCGGCTGCATGGTCGAGGGGGTGCCCAACGCCTGCATGATTATCGGCTACACGCAGGAAACGTGGACGCCGGGCGCCGACGCCCACTTCCGCACCGTGCTGGCGGTCATGGGCGAGATGCGCCGGTCCGGCGCCACGTCGGCCTGGCCCACGGTGGCACCGGCCCAGCGGCAGACGATGCCGCGCTTGCCGGCGCTTCCCATCACGTCGGGGTACATTAAGCGCGCGGCGAAGCGCATTCCCATGTCTGGCAGCGTCTACCCCTGGACGACGGGGACCAACTACTTTTACGACACGTGGTACAATCTGTTTGGGAGCGTCCGGGCGGGCATGGTGTATACAATTCCCGACAAGAAGGCCTGACACTGGTTAAATGCTAAGAAGCAACGCTAGGCTATGGATGAAAACTCCATGTGGCTGACTGGAAAAAAACCAAGACCCTGGAAAAAAACCCTGGGAGCCCCCCCCGGAAATCAAAAAAAAAATCAAAAAACCAAAAATCAAAACCCATAAATAAATAATAAAAAATCAAAAAAAAATGTACAAAACAACGTCATTACTCGAAACAAGCATCACAGAAGCGCCACGACGACCTGAAGGCCCAGGACCAGCAGCGCAGACGCGGCGAGGGGCTGCAGGGTGCGGGCGGCCGAGGGTACGCGCGAGTTTGTGGCCGAGGGTACGGGCGAGTTTGTGGCCGAGGGTACGGACGAGTTTGCGGCCGAGGTTGTGGCAAAGCACTCGCCGGTCATGTTGAAGTTGCCGGAGGCGTCGAGAGCTTGCTCGTGGGTGCCGCAGTTGGCGGCAGGGGCCATGTAGATGTGGCGGTGGTCCTGGTCGAAGACGACATAGGCGGAGCGCAAAAAGGTGTCGCCCAGCAGCGGCGGGTTCTCGTCGACGGGGACGGCGCCGACGATGCAGGAGCCCGGCGACACCTGCCAGATAAAGTCGGCGAGCGGCACGCGGATGGTGAGGCTGCCAAAGGAAAAGTCGACGGAGCCGCCCTGGGCGCCCTTGTTGCAGTCCACGGACATGGTGCCGTCAGCGGCGATGTCGGCGGCGGTAATGTTGAGGCTGTCGGCCAGGCCTGCGATGATGGGCGACGGCAGGTAGCTCCAGGTGGAGCCGGTGTCCAGCACCACGGCCAGGCTGCTGTTGGGGTAGGCGGCCGACGCCGAGGCCCCCGGGCTGGTGAAGCCGACCGAGTCCAGCTGCACCCAGTACCGCCACGCACGGAAATCGTCAATGGGCTGAGGCGGCAGGTTGGCAAACTGGTAGAGCGGCCCGGAGAACTTTTTCGTGTCGATGCCGCCAAAGATGACGACGCCGTTGCCAATGTTGTCGCCGACTACGTTTGAGGCGTTGCTGTTGGGGGGGGGGAACACCGTGCCGAGGGCCAAGCTAAAGGCGCGCAGCGGGGTGACACCCTGCAGCGCCAGCTCGTCAATGAAGTTGTTGTACTCGAGGTTGTAGTCCTTGCCATAGCTGACGCCGAGGATGTGCGCGGCTGCGTCTTGGCTCGACAAGGCCACGCCAAACTTGACCTGCTGCAGAGCCGAGTTGTCTGAGAGAGCACGCGTTAGCAGCAGAAAGGGGGGGGGGGCAAGGAAAGGGAAAGGAAAAAGAAAAGAAAAGAAAAGAAAAGAAAAAGAAAAAGAAAAAAGGAAAGGAAAAAAGGAAAAAGGAAAAAGGAAAGGAAAAAAAAAAAAAAAAGGAGAACGCACTGGTGCCCGGAATGGAGATGTTGTCCAGGACGTATTCGATGTTGGCGGTGCCTATGCCGTACGCCACCGTGGTGTTTATGTTCTGGTCGACAAAGGTCGACGACTTGGTCGGGTTGTAGACACTGAGCGACCTGCAAATGGTCTCGGGCAGGGCCGACTGGACGGTGCTGCAGTCCGGGTCAAGCCAAAGCTCGTTGGAGCCCGTGTCCAGGAGTACCTCGACCGTCTGGGGCGGGGTTCCAACGTCCACTGTCCCGTTAGTTTTCTCTCCTTTCCAAGGACACGTGCCAGACAACTTACACTTCATCAGATAGACCGCGTTTGTAAAGTTGTATAGCGTCGCGCTGTCGTCCCGGCGGCTGTTCCGGTGGCTGCTCTGTGGCAGAGACCGCCGCGTCACGGGATAGCTGAGATACGACTGGTGGCTTGGTGCCCGGCTGACGTGCCGGGCCGGCTTCGGCGGCAGGGCCGATGCCAGGCCACTGACGGCCAAGAGTGCCACGGCGAGTGTGAGGCCAGCCATGATGTCTCTGTGTGTGTGTATGGGGGGGGGGGGGGCAGGAATCAAATACGCCGAGAAAAGGGGTGAAAGCAGAAATCAAAGCCGAGAAATGAAATCAAACTCTGAAGAAATGAACCTCTGAAGAAACCTTTTAAGAAATGAACACCCGAAGATAGGAACCTCTGGAGAAAAAAAAGGAATAAGAGAGAAGAAGGCCGCGCTCATTTAAAGTCAATTCGCATGCGGACCAGCCAAGAAGATGAGCGATCAAAGGACTACCATCGCCAAAGATGACACCGCTCAGCCTCTGCGCTAAAATCCCGCGAAAAGTCGCGTCTTACTTGCAGGCCCATCTCATTGGGACGCTGGTATGACAGCACAGCCGCGACTCTTACTGTGCTCGTGTCCCAGTTCTTGATTTTGTCCAGCTCATACAGGGGTCTCCGCCTTGGCGGTTTAAGTTGTAAGCTTGACTTGCACCATAAGCCTTTGTTGGCGCGGCCACGCCCCGCTACGCTACAGGACGTGGAAATAGTCCGCTGTAGCCCACACACACACACTAAACGGGACGGCGCTTCTCAAACTCTAAAGTTAAAACCGGCGACCCGTGATCTGCCGTTGAACACGGCGCACCAGCAACGACACACCGGCCGATGCGATCCGTTCCATGTCGCTGGACCACAGCTCCGGGGCGCGGCTGCTGAAAGATACTGTTGGCCCGGAGGGGCTGCCCGCGCCCCGACCTGCGATGCCGGCAGGTTCCGCAAAGCCCCGGACTGCAAACGCTGGCCCTCGCTTTCGGCCAGCGGGTCCGGTGCCGTGCTCCGGGTTGTCCGTGTAGGGGTCCTGAGGCGCGCAGGAAACATAGCAGCCCGTTGAGGCGCTGCTCCAGCCGGGCCCGTTTTCGTGCTGCGCCAAGTGGTTCTCAAAAGTTAAAAATAGACTAGAAAAAGGCAGGCCGTGACGCAGATGATGACAAAAAGAACAGCGGTGGCTTACGTGGGCTTACTGGCCCGCTTCTTCCGTGGACGATGGACCTGGTCCGTGGTCCAGTCCCTGAGCAGCCTCTGACAGCCGTCGACGACAGGCTATAAGCCTGCGACCCGTCTCTCTTACAGGATCAATGGGTCTCTTACAGGATCAATGGGTCTCTTACAGGATCAATGGGCCTTTTCTACGCGCTGCGTCTGCTAACCGGCCGCGCCTCGAGCCCGCTCTGCTTCCCCCTATTTAGCCATTTGGCTCTCTTCCATTTCACCAGGGCTGCTGCTGCTGCTGCTGCTGCTGCGACGAAACCAAGACCACCAGCCCTTGCGGTGCAGGGCCAAGACAGACGCTGAGAAGACGACCCGTGCGCGGTAACCGTGACATAATCCCCGATGCATTCCTCTGTACTCTCAATCGACAAGAGTCGGGGGAAATGGGGAGCGCTCTGTAAAATCCAGGTGTTGCGGGAGGCCTTGCCCAGACTTTCGGCTATTATTCTCTTTTAGCTTTGGAGTCTGGGTCCGCGTAAGGTCCAATGCCAGATAAGTAGTTCCTTTAACAAGGTCTTTCAGCCTCTTGTTCACGTGGTTGCGACCTGTCAAAAAGGCTAGCCTTGGTCTCACGGATCTTGAGAGGCTCGATTCTGAATGGAGGGCCAGCCAGCCAGCCTTGTCAAGCTACACAATGCCAGTTGCGTGTAACATCAGAGCAAGGCAATCTCTTCAACGGATGCAGGCCAAAAATACACCCCCGTTTCATGGAGTCCTTGGAAACACGATCCACTCGTCTCTGTAGCTCCTGTTTTGCCTGAGAAAAAAGGGCTCCACGAAGCAGATGAATGAATTCGTTCCGTGGTTGCTGGCCGCTGGAACAACATCGCCTTACCGGTCAAAATCAAGACGGGACCGGCTGCACGAGCTACGATTCTCAGGCATCGACACGTGTCTTGCAAGAGGATCGAATCTGGCAAGATCATTGAATCTGCATCTTGGGAAAAAAGACGTGCCGTCTCGCACAAAATATGAAAACGTTAGCGTGTCACTGTGGACTCCCCCCCCCCCCCTAGCATAAGTCCGAGCTATGCCTGTTTCGGCCTTGGTTCTCAATACTCCCTCAATACGAGCCCGAGCTTGCTTGGCCCTTTTGGCCCTTTTGGCGATCTGGCAGGCGGGAACATCCCAAACCATCACGACAACAATCACTGCCGTGGCTCGATCGCGATTCCATGGTGCCAATGGAAGCTGCTCTTCCGACGTTATCTCATCGGCTCTGCCTGCGTTTCCCGTCCAAGGTCTTTGATTAGCCTCTACGGATCATCGACGTCTCTTCTCTCTCTCGAGCCTCTCCGCCGCCGCCGCCGCTCATGGATGCCATCGACAGCCAGCCGATGCCGGGAGGTTAGCTCTCTCCCCCTTCCTTGTTGCTTTCTCGTTTGATAGACGCCCAAATCGGCACCTGTGCATATGTGCTGACCGCGCGGCTTTTTGCCTCTCTGTGCTGCTAGGCGTCTCCTGGTCCTCCATCCCAACCGAGCTGCTCCGGGCCGAGCTGCATCGTCGCGCAGGCGACGACGATGGCACAAAGGCAACGCAGCCTGTGTGTGGCTCTGGAAAGAAGGGCACCTACGAAACAGGACTGCACGTGCTTGCGCTGGCGCTCATTCTCGTTATCAGCACGCTGTGTGAGTTTCGAAAGCCATTCATTGCTTTTATACATTGTTTTTACCTGCTCTCTTGTCGCCTCATGTATATCCCCTGACACAACACAGCATGCGGTTTCCCGCTCTTCAAACGACGCACCAGCAAGAGCTTGCGGCCTAGCACCGTCATTTTCCTGTGCCAGCACTTTGGCACGGGCGTGCTGATTGCCACCGCCTTTGTCCACCTGCTCCCGACCGCCTTCACATCGCTCACCGACCCATGCCTGCCGCCCTTTTTCAACAAGACATACCCTCCCCTGGCCGGCCTGATTGCCATGTTCTTTGCCGTGGCCGTTGTATTTCTGGAGTCCTACCTCACAACGCGCGGTGCCGGCCACTCGCATTCACACAACATCTGGGAGGAGGTGCAGACGGACGAGCTGGCCGGCGTGCGGTCCAACGGAGCCGCGCACGAGCGCGCCAAGGGGCTCTCCGCACGGCGCGGGTCGGGCTACCGACCGGAGAGCATCTCGCTCGGAGACCCCAGCATGTCCGACGGCCTGATGGCCGGCGCGTCGCCGCTCCCAGAGTCTACGCCCACACGGCCTTCCAACGACGGCGGCCATCTCGGGCAGACAGCCAAAGGCAAAGGCGGCAACGGCAACAACATCAACAACGACGACGACGACGACGACGACGACGAGTCGCTCGAGCTCGAGATGGAACTGGACGAACTGGGCGCTCCATCGCGGCACCCTCACGACATGCGCGGCGAGCCAGCAGCACCCCACCTCCCCAACGCCGAAGACCAGCGGCGGCGCATGCTACAATGCCTGCTTCTGGAAGCCGGCATTCTGTTCCACAGTGTCTTCATCGGCATGGCGCTCTCTGTCGCCTCGGGACCCAGTTTCGTCGTCTTTCTCGTGGCCATTGCGTTCCACCAGTGCTTTGAAGGCCTCGCGCTCGGCAGCCGCATCGCCGCCATCCACTTTCCTCGCTCATCCTACCAGCCGTGGCTCATGGTCCTGGCCTACGGCACAACCACGCCCTTTGGCCAGGCCATCGGCCTGATTGTCCACAACATGTACGACCCCTTCAGCCAGACGGGGCTGTTGATGGTCGGCGTCATGAACGCCATATCCAGCGGCCTCCTCCTGTTCGCCGGCCTCGTCCAGCTCCTGGCAGAGGACTTTCTGACCGAGAAGAGCTACAAGACGCTGAGCGGCCGCCGCAGGACCCATGCCTTTATCGCTGTTGCATCCGGCGCGTTTCTCATGGCCGCCGTGGGTGCCTTTGCATGACGAGCATCATTGCGCTTTTGTTTGGAGCCAGAAGCACCCCAACTGCGCGACGACCTTTTTTGATGTACATTGCATTTGCTTTCGTGACGGTGACTTTCACCTGGGCGGACTGCACGACGGAGTTTTAGATCTGAACTTGTATAACATGTCATCTCTGGGGGGGGGCAAATAGAATGGGCAATCAAAAAGTGTAGTGCGTAAATCACACTTCAGTCAACGTCTACCTCTTTTTTTTTTGTGGACCCCCTTTTGACCTACGGAGAACTAACCCCACTTTCCAGCTCTGAAGACCCACTAAAAAGATGGAAAACCAAAACTTGTAACCGAAGACACGACAACGAACATTATATATCTAAATCACGCTCCAAGGCCAAGGATTCCGACCATGCCTCTCGACACCTCCACGTACTCTCTGGCGCTCCTGCGGGTAGACGGCCGCCGCTGGAACGAACTGCGGAGATGCCACGCCCAGGTCCGCACACAAGCAGCCGCCGACGGCTCCAGCTACCTGGAGATGGGCAACACCAAGGTCATGTGCGTTGTGACGGGGCCCAGCGAGGCCGGGCCGACGCGCGGGCGAGCTGCCGGCTCCGGCGCGGCGGCAGGTGGTGGTGGTGGTGGTGGCGGCGGCGGCGGCGGCGGCGGCGGCGGCGGCGGCGATGCAAAGGAGGCCGAAGTCATTGTGAACATTGTCGTTGCTGGCTTCAGTTCCGTCGATCGCAGACGGCGTGCACGGGGAGACAAGTAAGCCTGGCGTTTGTCCACCGAATTCTTTCCCTATTCTACAAGATTGCGGCAGCCTAACCCTGGCCCAGGCGCGTACAAGAGATGTCCGCAACGGTGTCGCGCACGCTGGCCGCCGTGGTCCACACCCAGCTCTTCCCCCGGAGCGCCATCACCGTCTCCCTCCACGTGCTCGCCCAGGACGGCTCGCTGCTGGCAGCGTGCATCAACGCGGCGACGCTCGGGGTCATTGACGCTGGCATCCCGCTGACCGACTATGTGGTGGCCTGCTCCGCCGGCAGCTCGTCGAGCTACGCGGCCGCCGACGAGGCTGCCGATCCTCTGCTCGACCTCAACCTGCAGGAAGAGCAGGAGCTGCCCAGCCTGACGGTGGCCACGCTCGGCGCAACAGACCGCATCGCCGCCCTGGTCTGTGAGAGCCGCGTGCAGGCGTCTCGCATCGAGGGCATGCTGGCCGTGGCCGTCGATGGCTGCAAGCAAGTCCGCAGCCTCCTGGACGGCGTTGTCCGCGACGCCGGCATAAGCATGGTCCAGAACATCCCAGGCCCAAAGGCCGACACAAAGATGGACATTGACACGTGAATCCGAGAGCAGCGACCGTGCGCGTCCGTGGACACTCTAGGGTAGGCAGTTCTTTGATGCGTCATCACGTCAACGCTGGATTTGCTAACAAATTTCCGCTTCTATAGAAAAATTGCTATCCAGTCTTCATCCCCCGAATGGCTCGTATCTGAATCCCTCCCTCGCGCGCGACCTACACCTAGAGCTCCTCATGTTTGATTTCCGCCACTGGCGTCTCCTCGGCCATCCCGTCAGAGGGGTCTGTCAGAGTGGACGTGGTTGGGGCCGTCTCGTGCAGTTCCCCGGGCGTAGAGACAGGCTCTTCTGGAGAATCAGACACTCCTGCCTCTTCCGTTTCATCATTCCCACCAACCATGGACAGGAGGCCCTCGGGGAGTACCTTCTTGGCACCCTCGCTCATACGGATGGCATCAATCCAGCCCTGAATGTTCTCAAGGGTAAAGTCACCACCCTCAAAGTGCTTCCACCAACCTCTACGGGCATTCACCGCAACAATTTCGACGTTTCCGGCAAGATCCAGCGCCTTTTGCAAAGATGTGGCCGCGGGGTTGCTGTCGGGGACTGCGAAAAAGGGGAAGAGATGCCGCTTGCTCTGTGCGTGCTTGAAAGCCACATCAGCGAGGCTGTCTAGTGCGCGCTGCGCTTCGGCGTTTTCACTCGACGGCGCAAACGCCAGCACACAGGTGTGGGCCGATGCATGGAGGCACTCCTTCTTGAGTTGTTCGGCGGTGTTCAGGGTCGGAATCGGTGGAGCACGTTCATTTACAACGGGAGCTGCCTGCGTGCTCGCCGGGCTCGGTGTAGAAGTAGAATCGGAAGTCGTGGTTGTTGTCGTCTTGGACTTGTTCTTCTTCGCCTTGGGCGTGGCCTCGGCGCCCGTAGTGCCGGTGTTTGATTTTGCCGCTGCCGCCGGGTTGGGCGCTCCGGCCTGTGACAGGAACTGGACCATGGCTTCCTTCTTGTTCTCTCCCTCGTACACAATCGACTCCTTGCCATGGCCCGGCAGAAGGATCAGGGTGGGATATTTGGATACGCCAAACCTCTCGACGGCCTTGGTCTCTTTGCTTCGTATCTGGCCGAAAGAGATGACACCGAGAAAGTCAATGGCCATGCTCTTGAAAAGCGGGCTGGTCGTTCCCTTGTCGCTGAACAGGAGTGCCTTTGGCTTGTCGTCCTCGCTCAGGAACGTGTCAATGTCTCCGTCAGTCACCTTTTTCACGTAGTTGTTGATCTTGGCTACGACGGCATCCACGATGCCGGTCGCCGTCCTCGGCCCTTGGTAGTCCTCGATAACCGGTCGCCCGGTCGTCTTCCCTGGCCGCACGATTTTCAGAGTCGGGAAGCCCTGAATGCCCATCCTACCACAGAATGGCTTGTTTGCATCATCGTCGCAATCTACAGCCACTGCATTAGCTAGTCCCTGGAGGCTTCGAGCTGCTTTTTCGTATGCCGGCTTCAGGTTCTGACAGTGCCCACACCACGGGGCGTAGAACTCGACAATCTGGGAGTGCCTAAATCAGCATAGAGCCCCCACAAAGCTCGCAGTAGGCGGATGCTCTTACAGAGGTGTAGTTGGACTTTGTAACGAGCTGGTCGTAGGTCTTTGCGCTAGCTTGGAGGACAGGTGAGCCCTTTGTGTACAGGCCTGCTTGTGCTGCCGGGATGGCAGACACAAGCGCGACCGCAACCGCCACGTAGGAGCCGAGACTGGGCATTTTTGTTTTTTTCCACCGTAGAACCAGCCGAGAACGAGGTTGACGCTCGTTTAGATGCACAGAGAGAGACCTGGATTTGTGATTGGATTTAAACCCGTAAAGGGGCAAATGGGTGCTTGGGGGGGTCACTGAAGGAGAAGAACGCTTTGAATTTCTGTTATATCTTCTAGAGCTTTCACAAACAAGCCTTTTCGTGGTTCTCAAAAGAAATGAAACAGTATCTGCCCTTTTCGGGGTCAGCAGAAGGCAAAAGGCCACCGTGGAAGCAATGGAAGCTTACGCCACATTCCTTTCCCTATCGAAATTAGTGTGGCTGAAGCTTGCGGCCAATATGCGGGGTCGAAACACGGCAGCCTGGTACTGGCGCATTCGTGATTCCAGCCGTTGATAACAGCCGAAACAGCCTCTTCGCAGCCCCTTTCTCACGGTCAAGAGACTCCTGGCTCTCAATTTTGTCCTCTGAATCTTGCTTGCTTATATTCTGTATAATTAGGCCTGGAATATACGGGCAGCCATGGCCGACCCTCCTCCGCCGAGCCTCCGGCAGGCTGACCCGAACATCTTCAAGACAGCAACGAGAGCTGCTCAGCTCCAGACGGTCAAACCAATCATAGCGTACTGGTGTATGTGTCTAGACGTGTTCATGTCTTGCAGTTGCGTCTGGTACTGACCCGAGGCCAGGCGAGTACTGGGTGCTCAAGCAGATCCTATCCAAATCACTACACAGCGGCGACCCCGAGATCCTTGAGTACAGCACTCACCTCATGGACAAGATGGAGCAGGTATCTGGTCGGCACAGTCCTGCAAATGAGTCGGAAGCAGAAGCCTGCGGCTAACATGTGCTATGCCCTACCCAAAGACCAAGTCTGAATACGCCACCGAAGAAGCGATAACAGACGACGTTGCCGGGCAGGCCTATGTCGAGCAGTTTGCGCAAGAGACGCTGGATCGGGCTCAGCGTGTTGTCCGCGCAAACAAAGTCACTGCGTACGTCTTTGGTTCTGCGGGAAGGGTGAGGGTGGCATGACTCTGACCGGTGGCGTAGACAAACCGCAAACACCTTTGATGCTGCCGCAACCTTTTTCGGTCTGGTCAACATCTGGGGAGCTCCCGACCCGGAAACTCTGCAGAAAATCAAATATGCAAAGTGGAACGCGACAAGAATATTGAAAGCCATCAAGGAGAACAACGACCCCAACGAGTCGAACCCGAAGCTGGAAGACCTGCAGCCTGATGCCCGGCATGGTTCGACGGAAGAAACAACCACGGGCGTCACCTCTCCAGATCTCGCAGCTGGGCCCAAGCCGGTGACTATCGAGGACGAGCCGGAACCGAGCACGTGGAATAGCTCGGCGGGATCGCCCCCGCCACATGAACGGGCATCGGCGCCTACCCAGGCGATGCCTTCCGGTGCCGAGCACCTCGACGCTGCGCCTTTGCCAACATCCAGCCCTGCAGGAATCCAGCCATCAGACGCAAACCCAGCGCAGGCAGAAGACCCGAACTTGACAGCGCCTTCGGTCCCCCAAGACTGGCCACCAACACCATCACCGCCAGTCTCTCAACCCTCGTTTCGTCCACCCGCTCCAGCATCTCAACCCCCGCCTCTCGAGCCATATTACCCGCAGCCTCAGTCGCCTACGCCGCAGTTTCCCGGACGCCCAGCGCCCGTTCCGGGCACACAGCCAACAGTCGGGGGCTCGCAGGGTGGTTTCAACCCTGGATATACTGGCGCTGTGAAGCCCAGTGGCGTGCCATACTCTCATGCGCCGCCTTCTGCGCCTGCAAGCTACCAGGCGGCCCCGGTCGTTGACGATGTGGCTGTGGCGAGTGCGCAAAAGCACGCCAAATGGGCCATTTCAGCTTTGAATTTCGAAGATGTTCCGACTGCCATTCGCGAGCTGCGCAAGGCACTAGAATCCCTGGGAGCTTCAAATGTATAAGATTGTGACGTTGACGGCATAGCCTGGAAATGTTGTATACCTCTTTATGTACTCGGACTGCGTTGCTTCATGCAAAGCGCTTGAGTCTTTATGATTTTGATCTTTCCTTTACACTGGCTACAGCTTCAAAACAAGCCAGTGGTTTTACGCACCCTGGTACAACGACTTGATTGCCCACAAGTCTTTGCCAATGGTTAGATACCGCTGGCCAGTGGCTCCAAAAGAAAGCCGAAGCTCATCTCCTCAGCTTTTACCATCAGATCCGGCCGCACACCCGGGCCGCAAGCTCCCGTTCCAACGCCAGCCACAGCTGCATCGAGTCGAAGAATGGTGGCTGGCGACGGGGACAGATCGCATGGGTGTCTTGCAGCCTCAATCGTTTCGGCGTCGTACTGAGAAGCCGCCCAGCTGAAGCCTTTTTGGAGGTCCTTCAGACAGCGCGCGGCTTCTGTGCTGGCTTCCCCGGTGTCTACCGAGAGCCGGCTGATGCGCGCCCGCAGACCGAACCCGCTGCTGGCGCTCGTCAGGGTCAGCCACCCCGTCTCCATGTGGTTCCCGTTCTCCTGGGGAACGTCGTAGAGTGTCCCCACATCCTCGAGGGTGTCGGCGTGGTAGATGCCCATGAGCTGGCTCTCGCCCTTGTCGGGATACGACTCTCCGGGCCCTCTGCCGTACCACTTGGTCCTGGTGAAATCCGGCGGCAAGAACAGGTCAAGCCCGATACGGGGGACATGCTCCGGAAACGTCCCGGTAGGTTTGAGATGGACAAAAACATCCAGGCTGCCGGCCCCCGTGACTGTGTATGTGGTCGCGCACTCCCATCCCCAGGCCAGCACGGGCGGCGAGACAAACGTGGTGCTCTTCACGACGACTTTGCCGGCCTGCCTGGCGACGGAAAAGCGCGACGTCCGGTGCCTTGTGAGCACATCCACGCCGAAGCGCTTCCAGTATGGCAGCGATGCCGGCACGTCGTTGTCTGTCGGGGGGCGCCAAAACGCAGGCACAAGTGCTGATCCGCCGTCCGGGACGAGCACGTCGATGCCGCCCACGCTCCATGACTGCAGGTAGCCGCGGTTCTTGTCGAAGACAACGCACCAGTCGCTGCCAGTCAATTTCAAGCTATTTCGTGCTTCATCCACCTGAATGTCTTGTATAGTGGCCGGGAGGGCGGCGGGCAAGGCCAACTTGTCTTTTCTTGGCGGCGTGAGGTATTCCTGGAACGTGGCCACCACGTCGTCTGATTTCCGGTCGGACAGGAGAACCGTCAGGACGACTTCCGGGCGACTGCCTAGACCGGCCTGCTCCAGCGGAAGAGCTAGTCTGGCACTCTTCCCGGGATCCACGGGGGGGATGTCCAAGACGCCCGAAGCGAGTACCACGCCGTTCCTGACAGGGTCAGCCTTTCTTTCTGTTTCTTTTCACCCCTGTCAAATGCCAGAAAGAGAAACGGAAAACAAAATTACCTGTCGTCAAACTCGGTCACGTTGTAGCGGAGCTGCAGGTGGCTCAAGTCGACAAAATCGTACAGATTCTGAAGCTCGAGGGACGCGCCGTGCAGGGCCATTCGGACCGGCTGGATGACCTTTTTGAGTTCCAAGAGTCCCGGCAACGGCGAGCTGTTGTCGTGGCTGCTCCGGCAGAGCCCGTCCATGACAAAGGTGCCGTCGTTGGGGAAGTCGCCATAATCGCCGCCATACGCATAGTACCGCTGCTTCTCGTCGTCTTCCTTCCAGAGCCCATGGTTGGCCCACTCCCATATGAAGCCCCCCTGCAGCCGGGGGTACTTGCGGAACAGCTCTTCATAGTCTTCCAATCCGCCGGGGCCGTTGCCCATGGCGTGGGCGTACTCGCACAGAACGACGGGCTTTGCGTAGGAGCCGTCTGCCGCGTCCACGCCTTCGGTCTCGACCAGGTGGGCAAGCCGCTCGACCGACGGGTACATGTATGAAAACATGTCTGCCGACGCGGCCTCGGCGTCGCCTTCGTAGTGGATCAGGCGCCCCGGGTCGTGCTGCTTCCCGTAGTCGTACATGGCCTTGTGGTTCCGGCCGTAAAAGGCCTCGTTGCCGAGGGACCAGATGATGACCGAGGCATGGTTCTTGTCGCGCTGCACCAGGGCCTGCATGCGGTCGAGGTAGGCGGCCGTCCAGGTCTCATTGTCAGAGGTGAACTGGGCCGCCTGGGGAAAGGTGAGCTTCTTCCGCGCCTCGTAGTCCATCTCCTCAGGTATGCCCAGCGGCCGGGCCACCGCATCGTAGAAGCCATGGCACTCCAGATCGGCCTCGTCGACAACCCAGAGCCCGTACTCGTCGGCCATTTCCAGCAGCTTTGGGTGCGGGGGGTAGTGTGAGCACCGCAGCGAGTTGACTCCATGGCTCTTCATGGCCTTGATGTCGCTGAGCATGAAGTCGTAGGGCACCGCGCGCCCCAGCGTCGGGTGGTGGTCGTGCCGGTTCACCCCGCGGATGCGGATGGCCTTGCCATTGACGCAGATCAGCCCCTGCAGCAGCTCGACCTTTCGGAATCCGATCCGCTGGTGCACAGTGTACTCCCTATCCCCCGAGTGCAGGCTCAGCTCTGCGCGGTACAGATGCGGCGTTTCTGCCGTCCACTTCTGCGGCTTCGGTACCGGAAGACGAATATCGACAGCCTGGCTGCCGCCTCCAACCTTGACCTCTTGTGTGATCGAGGCGATGCTGCCGCCCCCCGTCTTCTCCGCCAAGCGCAGTGTCAGCGAGGTCGGGGGGGGGGCCTGTTTCTCGTCTTCCGAAACGAGCAGGGTGACGGTAGCATGGATCACTGCGTCCTTGTATGCAGCGTCCAGGTCCGTTCGGATGAACCAGTCCTGGATCACACATTCGGCAGGAAACGCTATGAGATGCACGTCGCGGAAAATGCCGGACAGCCACCACTGGTCCTGATCCTCAATGTACGATCCGTCCGACCACTGGTACACCTGCACGACAAGATGGTTGACGCCGTCCCGGAATGTGGCGTCGCTGACATCAAACTCTGCTGCGTTTCGCGAGCCCTGGGCGTAGCCAAGAAGCACGCCATTGACCCAGACATGGTAGGCGCTGTCGACGCCGTCGAAGCGGAGCCGGAGCCGGGACTCGCGGCCCCAGGCGGCAGGAACGGTATAGGTGCGATGATACGTCCCGGTCGGGTTTTCCACCGGGACGGTGGGCGGAGCTACCGGGATGGGATACTGGACGTTTGTGTAGCAGGGCCGACCCCAGTCCTCTTCGGGCCGCCCTTGAAGCTGCCAGTGCCCCGGCACGGTGATCGGAACGCGGCTCCATGCAAGAAAGGGCTCCTTGTTGGCAGAGAGCTTGCCGGCATCGGGTGCCTCGTTGGGCGTATGTGCGTAGTGAAAGTCCCAGGACCCGTTGAGGCACTCTGACGTCTCCGGAATGTAGTAGCACCGGTGAGGGAGACAGTTGCGGCGAAACACTGCCTCGTTCTCATAGTCGTTTTGCCCAGGCGTCTCTTGCAGAGGAAGACTCTTGGGGAAACCCATCATCGCGGCGGCCAGGCTGGCAAGGTGTCGTGTTTTTATCTTCTGTAGCTGTATTAGTGAGAAGTAGGGGGGGGAGAAGATTAATATATGTGATTAGTAGCTGGACCGGACTTCGGGCAAGATCTCGGAGCACAGTCCTACCGAGACGGCTCTGGTGGGCAGAGATATAGGCTCTGGCCAATGAAATGAACAAGTGCAAATTCCACCCGAGGTTCCAATACGCGATGCTACGGCACAACTCTACCTGCAGCTTCAAAATGCAAGAAAAACATGCAGAAACCTTCCAAGATACCAAAGCAGAAAGAGCTGGATTGAGAAATCTGCCAAATCACTGTCCGTACGCCAACCAGGTCCTGTCCGTGGTGTCATGTTCCCTCCCTTTCGTTGTACAGAATTCCACTCAGAGAGCTTCCGTTTTCACTTCCTTCTCGTCACCCACGCCCGGAGCCTCCGCTGGCGCTGGGACGTCCTTGTGTTCTGGGTTTTCGGAATCGCCCCCGCTAGCTTTTCCGTCGCTCGGTTTGTCTAGCACCGACTCTTTGCTTTCCTGGCCTTCCTCTGTTGGCTGGGGTGATGCAGACTTGGTGCCTGCTTCTGCCTTTTCGCCGTTGCTGCCACCTGCTGTCAACTCATCAATGGCCTTGCGTAGAGCCGGAGTCTGCCCTTCGGTGGATATGGTGACAGTCGTGCTGGCCCGGTCAGGAATGGGGCTTTCCCTGGCCGCGGCATCATCAGCAGCTCCGGCATCCGTAGACGTGGCCGAAGCAGCTGGGACGTCTGCGGTGCTCGGCTCTGCCGCCGTCTTCGTCGGTGGGGCCTTGCTCTCGCTGGCTGTCGTACCGAGAGTTGCGGGGCCGACCTCTGCCTCTGCCACGTCCGCCATATCAACATCGCCACCTTCGACATCTGCGGCATTCGTAGTGTCTTGGGGGCCGCTGTCCGCTGCCGCGCTGCCTGCTACATCCGTAGCAGGGTCTTGCTGTTGTTCACCGCTGGCCGTATCGACAGCTTCGGCATCTTCCATGACAACATCCTTGGCTGCTGCTGGAGAACCAGGCGTAGGGACCGCTTCTTCGTCGTCTGGTTTCTTTGGCAAAAGGCCGCTGTCAACGCCAAAGACGGCGTTGGGATTCCTGTAGTCTAGGATGGATCGCTTTGGTGGTCCATCATACTTTACGCCGTTGGATTGTGCCATTTCTTCGTCGTCGCTTTCCTCAAACTCGTCTTGTCGAGCACGGCTCTTCTCCCACTGGCGCTGGGTCACTCGCGTATCTTTGTTCTCGTCCTCGTCAAGATCGTCGAGTTCGGCTTCTTCCTCGTCTGTTATTCCAAGGCTTTGGCGTGGTATATCCTGCATCTGAACCGACGGCACCGGGGCTGTTTTCTTCAGGTTCTCAATGACTGCTATTTTGATTTTCTCCAGATACTCGTAGCTGTTTGCATTCTCCATATTCGAAGACCGCACATCGAGCTCGTAGTCGGGTCCGTAATACTGCAAGAGAGATCGTGTTAGCTCCTACGCGGCACACTGAGCTGTGGAGGCACTGGCAAAGCGCAAGTATGCAAAACTTCGTACCTCGTAATACTCGTTGTACGGAAGGACGGGGTCCATCTCAACACCAACAAGTTTTCCCGTCTCGTAAGCCCAGGTTCGAGCCACGTTGCGCATTGTGTAACCGCCACCGCCTAGCACAAGCGTAGGCAGGTTGAAGCTTCGAATGAACTCGACACAGTTGGCGTGACCGCGCATACTGAGATTGAAACACCCAAGGCGATCCCCCGACAGAGAATCGCCACCGCACTGCAAAACAACAGCTTCTGGTTGGAAATATTGCATCACGGCATTTATGACTGGCTGGAAAATGGTCTTGTAAGTGGTATCGTCGATGCCGTCACGAAGCGGGAAATTCACGGCGTAGTTTTTCCCCGGTCCGATACCAGTATCTCTCAGTTCACCAGTGCCGGGAAAGTACTCGCCGTACTTGTGAAAGGACACAGTCATGACTCGATCGGTAGTGTAAAAGGCTTCTTCGACGCCGTCGCCATGGTGAACATCAATGTCGACGTAAAGCACTCGCTTGTTGAAACGAAGAAGCTCGATAATAGCTAGCACAATATCTTGAAGCAAACCCCATGTTAGCAAACACGAAACCCCAAGACTGTTTTCGAAAGTCGTCCTACCGTTCACATAGCAGAAGCCACTAGCTTCGCTCTTCTTGGCGTGATGTAGCCCCCCGGCCCAGTTGATAGCAATATCGCATTTGTTCCTGTTGAGACGCGCAGCACCTTCCATACTACCGCCTGCACTGATACCACAGAATTCAAACAGGCCGTCAAACACCGGACAGTCGTCTCCAACATTGTATTTGCTCTGTTCACGCTGGTAGCTGTCCATGTTGTCCGGCGTCACTTTTTGTAGAAAGTCAATGTATTCGTCCGTGTGAAACTGGGTCATTTCCATAAACACGGCAGGTTTTGCACGCTGCCAGATTGGTCAGAGGAAAGTACCAGACTCAAGCTACAGGGTTGGAAAACCTACGTAGACTTCGAGAAACTTGTACACGCCGTAGTTCATGACCAGACTATGCGCCAGCCGAATGCGGTGGGGCTTCATTGGGTGCCCGGTCACATAGGCGTAGTTGCCGATATCAGAATCATAGAAATAAGCCACGCGTTTCTTGTCATTGTTGACGACCGTGTAGAGCGGCCGTGTGCGCTCGATCCCAGCTGCGTCGGTAACCATGTTGAGCGGCCTTGACTCTAGCACCGCGATTGAAGTAAACTTGTCCAGTGACAGGCCACAGGCAAGGACGTAAGCCGAAACGGTACACTTGAAGTCGAGGAAACAGAGGGTAAGCAGCCGTTTATGTTGGTAGTGCTTTGCGACAGAAGCTCGTCAAGGAGAGGCATCGACGTGAGCTACAGGGCCCACGGAAAGAAAAGAAGAGAAGATAGGATGCGACTACGCCAGTAGCAATACAACGAAGCTATACTCGGTAGTTCGGTCACGTGACTCGTTGGTAAGCTTTTTGCCGCTTGTGTCCGCCTGCGAAAGCTCCAGGCTGCGCATGGCTGTCGTCAACGTCGCTCGGAGCAAGTCTTGAAGTCCCTTCTTGACCTCAGATACACCAACAACCCGCGACAGTACTGCAACCACTTTTCTGCCTGCTCTATTCTGCTCTCGCATACCAAAGGGACCAGCACTGAGTGTTTCCTCGCTGTTCACTTGAACTTCCCCCACAATGGACCGCCTTCGGTCGATGTTCGCCGGAGCTGGCCTGTCTGGCCTAGGAGGACAGCCAAGCACAGTGAGACTTTGATCCTGTTCTTTTTTGCGTTGGTTGATTTCCAGGTGAACTGACGGTGCTACCGTGGCAAAGGACAACACGAACCTGATCGACAACTCCGAGACCGTCTACATATCATCGCTCGCCCTTCTCAAGATGCTTCGGCATGGCCGTGCTGGCGTACCGATGGAAGTCATGGGTCTCATGCTTGGCGAATTTGTCGACGATTTTACCGTCCGTGTTGTGGACGTGTTTGCGATGCCACAAAGCGGAACGGGCGTCAGTGTCGAAGCCGTTGATCCTGTCTTCCAGACCAAGATGATGGAGATGCTTCGGCAAACTGGACGGTACTACTCCAATTCCTGCAAGCACTTTTGATTTCACAAGAGTCTAGGAGCTGACGTGTTTGCTTCTCTTCCTGATAGGCCCGAGTCTGTCGTTGGGTGGTACCATTCTCACCCTGGGTTTGGCTGCTGGCTCTCGTCTGTCGACATCAACACCCAGCAGTCATTTGAGCAGCTCACCCCAAGATCGGTTGCTGTTGTCATCGACCCCATTCAGTCCGTCAAGGGCAAGGTCGTCATTGACGCCTTCCGATCCATTACCACCCAGACCGTTCTCATGGGGCAAGAACCGCGGCAAAGCACGAGCAACCTCGGGCATCTCAACAAACCCTCCATCCAGGCTCTTATTCACGGCCTGAACCGCCATTATTATTCCATTGCTATCAACTATCGGAAGACGGCGCTCGAGGAGAACATGTTGATGAACCTGCACAAACAGGTCTGGACAGAAGCCCTCCAGATGGACGACTTCCGCTTGGAAGGCAGCAGAAACAAGGAGCGGTTGCAGCGACTCGTGACTCTAGCCGACGGATATGAAAAGCGTGTCAAGGAGGAAACCGAGCTCACCAAAGATCAGCTCAAGACGCGATATGTGGGGAAGCTCGACCCAAAGAAGCATCTGGAGGATGTTGGCCAGCAGCTTATCGAAGACAATATCGTGGCCGTCTCGCGGCAGATGATTGACAAGGAGACAACCATCCCGCGAAAGGATTCAGCCAAACCGAGCGGCGAGGCTGCGGATCTTGATGAGGAATTATGAGCATGCTTCCTCGTCAAAGAAGTACATGAAGCTTGATGCCTGAAGCTGCCGCGAATGGCATGCGTCGTTGCATGCTCACCAATAATGTACTTGTATGGCTAGGGTATCACATAGCCGACCAACCAGTGTTTTCTTGTTCATATTTCCGCTATGCCTGTACACTGTGATTCTGAACTGGCCTCTTTCAAAAAAGGCAGCCGGGCTAATGCTAATGCTGTTCACTTTGAACCTGAACAGCGAAATGAACAAGCTCATTGTTCAATGTCATGAACAACCCACGTATACGCTGCCATTATTTTCCTTAAATACTCCTTCTCGGGCAGTACATTCACAAGTGAGCTATGTTCACCCTGCTTCGTTCCCGCCAGCATTTGCATCAAGCCGTGCCAACAAGCATCCATTGGTGGCTATCTCAAAAAAAGGTGCGATACTGGTACCATGGTGCAAACACAAAAAGCCATGGGACAATTCAGAAGGAGGTTATGGGCAAGCGTTTCTCGCTTGCGCTGCCGGCTTCGGAGCACTTTACAGAGGCCAAAGAAACACCGACTTGACAACTCCATCTCTGTCGAGGAGCAAGGTCACTATTATTCTCCATACTTTGACGCTCTGGACACTTTATCGCAGCCTCTCGACAGCTCTGAGCCACAAGCAGCGGCACCACTGCAAGTGGCAACGCCCAATCTGACCTGCAGAGACTTGCGTACAGGTGTTCTCGCGGCTCTGGATGACGCGCTGTCGCATGTGCGGTATGCTGTTTGTGATTCAGTCGCACTCGCGCTTTGGCAAGAGGCAGTATCCGGCACTGACTGCATTTCAGGAAGCGGTGTCTGGAGCTCACAGGGCAGGATGATTGTGCCGATTGTCTGCGCGGCAAGTGATGCTGACTTGGTCAGATCATGGGCAGCAAGCAAAGGCATGCATCTGTATGTGAATCGGCCCAACGCCATCGGCATATCGCTGGGCGTCGAATACGAGACAGCCCTTGTCACTATCCGCTGTCTTGAGGATGCCGTGTTTGCGCAGATGCGAGTGATAAGGCACGAACTCGATCCCTCCCCCTGCTCTACAGCTGCTTCTTTTGGCACCACGATCAGGCAAGTCAACGTCCTGTCTCTGGAAGCGCTGGTCAACATGGCTGCCCATGACTATGCCCACAGCCAAGCAGCATTTTCCAGCCTGGCAGTACGTAGTGCTATCGCCTATCACATCGTCCGTCTGCTCGGCCTTGTTGCCGTAGTCTGCTGCGCAGAGGCTTGCCTTGGCAACCCATCCAGTGACATTATCAGTCTCTCTGAAGAGAATTGTCCCGCCGTCCTGGATCCGCTGTTTCACGAAGTATTCCTTGCTGTGTTCCCGAGAGCTCGTTTTCTCTTTGCAGCGGCTGGCTTGGTCCTGCCATCATCCTCATAGAAGCCAGTAACCCAATGAGCCAATCTCGCAAGGAGATGGATGTTTGGTAGCAGAAATAATAGAATCATGAAAACTTTCCATCAAAACAAGCTGTTCCATCCCTAGCAAACCTAAGCTACCGTGACCGCATGCATCAATCTACTAACTGTACTGCTGTGAGTGTCGCCCTCTTGCACCTGTAGACGGAGTGCACCTATAGATGTGGTTATATTCACGACGGCTCATAATCCAGAATGGTTACTTTACAATTCCTGCGTAGCATTACAGAACTCAGATACCAGCACCCTTCCTTTTCAAACTCGCTAAGCTGCTGCCACAGCATACCTTGCCATGCGCGCCATCTTCTCTTCTATGCTGTACTCGCTGTCTGCGTACACCATACGCATAGACTTCTCCTTCTTGCTCTTTTCACTGGGTTTCTCCTGGGGCTCTGCCGTGGTGGGTGTCTTTGTGCTTGTTTTCGCAGGCTTGATGCCGGCTTCGGCCATCCGGATGATCTTGTCAATATCGTCGCCGCCTTGCGCGGCCCCAGCCACGAGATCGTCCAGAGTCGATGCTGCCCCTATTCCGCCCGCCGAATAGGCACCCGAAGTGTCCAGAGCTGCAGGACGCTGAGGAAGACCCGTGCTGCCAATCGGATTGGCGCCGCCGGGTGCTTGGTATGGGTACTGCTGGGCGGCATAGTCGAAATTTGGCTGCGAAAACCCTGGCGCTTCGTTCCGTCCGTTGCCTCCGTTGGCTGCCTTGTTCTTGGCAGCCGCTTCGGCAGCGGCTTTGCGAATTTCCGCCTGTGCACGGTACTCGGCCAGGCGCTTCTTGATTTCTTCTGGGGTCTCCATCTTGATCTTCTTCACCGGCCGCTGGCTGCCTGGTGCACCCGGGAGCGGATTGCCCGTTACGGCCTGGTGGTTTGCACGCTCCTTGTGGAACTCTTGCATAATCTTGTCCGTGTGCCGGCTGAGTACATCCTCCGGAATGCCTTCCATGCCAAAAATCTCGACCTCGAGACCTTGGCGGCCCTCAATAGCATTTTCGACATGTGTTAAGGTCTCCTTGTGCACTTGATTCATATGAACAGACAGACCTGCAGCATAGAAGATATTGCAAACAGTATTAGCTTCAAGTCGCCAATTCCCAAAAGGCAAAGACACAGTCCGACTGACCTCCTGCGGTATTGAGCCTCCGACCGCATCTATCGCACTTGAAGTGCTTGGCTTTCTGGTGCGAAATAAGAAGCTTCAGATCTTCAAAGTCTCGCTCACCTGCGAAGAACATGGTGTGTTAGCTACTGTCTCGTTTAAGAAAAATCGACCGTGCGCCTGTCCATGGGAAGACGAACAGTAATAACACCATGCACGATTTAGCAACTCCTCCAGGTTTGGGTAGTTGCGCCGTTTCTTCCCCATTGTGAAGAAGGCGTCAGTTTGCGCAACGTATGCTTCTCGTTTATTTTTGGACTTGGTAACGTTTGAGAATAAAAGCTTAAAATGAGAGCGAAGAGCTTTAGAAGTGTGGCGCCGCGTAAACTCAGTAAGAGGATGAGGTTTCTCGTAGGTAACTACGTTGGAAGTCTGGTAGGTTGCACGCGCCAGGAGAATATCAAGGCTGAGTAACCCACACGTCACGTGATGAAGTCACAACGGCGGAAGTTACCAACTTGATAATATCCAGATGGAACTCATTACTTGGAACTCTTCATACTGTCGGGTTTACATTTTACAAAGATTTATGACATTGTTTTTCTAGTTATGTGCCTCGATTGAATATGGTGGAGCATAAATGGGTTAGAGTATCCGAAATAGTACATGACTCTACTCGAAAACAGTCAGCGTGTCCAACCCGCCGGCAACAGCCTTGACTCTGAATCCAGTTTCCAGAGGGCTTCCTTCATATACAACAAAGTGATCCTGCCGAGTGGCTTCGTCAGAAATGTCAGGACCCAACATTTTGAAGACGTTGGTGGAGATGAGGTCGATGGCTGCCTGTTTGGTGAGTCGGCCGCCGCCGTTTTTGTATGCCGTGCCGGCAAGGAACGTCAAGTCACGTAGCAGCCAGTCTTCCTCCAGGCCGATGGCGACAAGCACGCCGGCATCAAGCAGAATGTCAATGGCGGTGCCGTTGGTGAGCGGCGCGCCAGACAGAGCACGGCGCTGCTCCCACGACGTGGCGTGTGATTGCAGGGGCGCCAGGACAACGCCTGCGTGCGCCGAGGCAAGCTGGTCGGCCACGAGGTAGGACTCGGCACCGCCAAGAATGACCAGGCGGATCGCCGCCGGCGCTCCCCCCTTTGACGCAGCTTTCGCGGCGATGGCCTCCTCGACCTCCTCCTTCAGCTTCAACACCACGGCAATGGTATCGGCGCTGTGGGCTGTAATGGCCAATGGCAGTTCGCCAGCCACCACTCTCTGCAGAAAAGCAGACTCTGAGAAGGGATAGTCGGCTTCCGAACCGGTCGCCGTGACAGCCTTGAGCAGCTTGCTACGCAACGACGCAATGGCCGAGGAGAACGAGGGCGTGTCTCCCTTCTTACCGGCCAAGCCCAGGGTGTAATGGACCGCCGCATCAGCTGCAAAGACGGCACCGCTTTCGAGCCGATGCCCGGCGCCGGTGAGAAAGCCGGCACTGGTTCCGTAATGGCTGAAACCGCGCTGCAGATTGGGAGCTGAGACGGCACGAGTGACGCCGTATTTGTGAGCAACGTTGAGCTTTTTGCCGTCAAACGCCAAGCCATCCACGGCTCTGCTGAAGACGGTGCCTGGGCCGTTGCTCGTGTCGCCCTCCGCGTCGATCTCCGTCAGACCGAGCTGAGAGCCGAATGCGGCAAATCCCGGCGTGAGGTACCCATCCGTGAGCTGGATGATCCGGCTGCTTGTCTCTGCGCTTTCTGCACTCCGAACCTCTGCCTCACAGTCACCAACGCACACGATACGGCCCCGGGACACTGCGACATTGCAGCCTTTCGCCTCGAGGCTTCCCGTAGAGTTGGCTCCGGGCAACAGGATGTTGGTGACTCCGACAAAGACAACATCCTCGGCCACCTTTGTCGCCGCGTCCGCACTGGTGGCGGCGCTTGTCTGGTGGTTTTCCGGGCTCATGGGCGCAGCAAGGGGCTTTTCCAGCTCTACCGGGTTCTCAAACTGGCCGTATCCGTCGATCCAGACCTGGACGGGGGTGGCACCCACGCTGAGGGGGTCGCTGTCCCAGACGACAATGTCGGCATCAAAGCCAGGCTTGATGCGTCCCAGCCGGTTGCCAAGCCCCAGCCGCTCGGCGGGAGCCGTAGTAACGGCCGCCAGGGCTGCGTGGTACGGCAGGCCGTAGTGATGGGCTTTGGCGGCCTCAAAGAGGACGTGCTGGGCATTGAGCACCGGGTTGTCGCTGACATAGATGGGAGTCAGGCCATGCTCCCACAGGATCTTCCCTGCGTATTCCGAGCCGCGGTACGCCTCGTCCTTGTAAAACATGTTGTCGGCAAACATGGCCGAAGCAGGGGGCCCGTACTTGTCGGCGCCCCAAGCACGTTTGAGCACTTCCGGGACGAGGTATGTCTCGTGGGCGTGGTGAAACGCAAAGACGGGAAACTTGAACTCGTTTGTGTGATCCACAAAGGCCTCCAGGTCGGGAATGGTGTAGCAATGCGTGTTCACGCGAACCTGCCCGCGGAGCACAGCCGCCAACGTCTCCCATTTGAGATCGCGAGGCAGGTACGAGGTCACGGTGCGACGGAGCGAGTCGGCGTCGCTCTTCGCTGCCGACTCGGCCAGGGCACACCAGTCGTCCTGTGCCTGAACAAGGGCGGCGGCCTGTTCAAAGGCATGCCGGAACTCCCAGCTTTCGCCCAGCCGACTGGTGGGCCCGCGCTCGCCCACCTTGCCGTAGACACGCTTGGCGTTCTCTCCACAGGCCATCTTGATGTAGCGCAGGTCCTTTGCGTCGGGGGCGGCCAGCAGGTCGTTGATGCTCACTTCAGAGCGCCCGTCGTGGGGCCCGACGGCATGCTTGATCAGATAGGCCTCCCCGCCAATGTTGTTACCGGACCCAGGAAGGACCAGCGATGTCGTGACTCCGCCAGACTTGATGACCTGGATCTGGTGGTCCAGCGGCTTGATGCCGTCAATAGAGCGCACGTACGGCGTAATGTCAGAGGACAACTCGTTTGTGTCGTCATTGGCGATCAGTTCAGGGGTGGGAGAAACACCGGCATGGCTGTGCAGATCAATGATGCCGGCGGTGAGCTGACGGCCGCGGGCATCCCAGACGACGGCGGACGACGAGACGGACGCAGCGTCAATAGACGGCTCGACGCGCTGGATGAGGCCGTTCTCCAAGAAGACATCCGCCGTGATCCATTCGTATCCCTTGCCAGCGTGAGCGTCCTCCGCCGACGTGCCCGCCACCGGCTCGCCCACCCATACGGTGGCATTGCGGATGAGCACCGGCGGCGTCCCGGGCACGAACCGGGCGCTCTTGACACGGCCAGGGCCACGGGCAGCCTGGGGCTCGGCCCTCAGGCTGGCACATGTGGCCAGATCGGCCTGAAGCTTGTCGAGCGATAGCAGCGAGGCGGAAGGGCCGGCCGGGCCACCCGATATCTGCCTCCACTGGGCGAAAGCGATGAAGAACAGGCAGAGGATGACAGCGATGCGAAGTGCACGGCGCTTCTGGCGGAAGCCGCGGCGACCGCCGGTGGGAGGCGCCCAGCCAGGCAATACGACGGCCGGCGAGTCGTCCCGAGCCGCGTACGGAGGGAGCAGATCGCCTTTCCCGTCCATTTCAGCAGTTTTCCAGGCAAGTGTGAGCTGGCCAGGGAAGCTTGGATCGGGGGAGAGAAAGAGAAAGCCGCCGCCCTCATTTTACACGCTATATATTCAACAAGATAAAGCGAGATAGCCTGGTGGAATCACAGCGGGCCTTGTCCCTATTTGACAGGTCGTTTGCATTTGGCTCCGCTCTGCCCAGCGACTAGCAGATGACGTACTGTGCAGTGCCAATACAATCGTGTCACCATCTGTGCGAAGTAGCACACCTTCCCAGTGCAGCTTGGTTTCTAGGCTATCTGGGGGAGCTCATCCGGGGCGACGACAGAAGCCCCCGTGAGACACGCAACAGTAGTGCAATTGGCATCGGTGCAAGCTTACTATGAACCTTAACTCTCAGTACTAAACATGCCGCGGATTGACTACTCAGTGTAGTAAAATAGGGCCAACAAGAGCTCGAATACTGCTATCTATTGGGCCTCATGGACAGCTTACAAATAGCTTGCTTGGGATCCAATTTTCCAAGCGCTGTGTTTATGTGCTTGGATGAGGCCCTTTGTCGCTTGTCAAGGCTCATAATTGTTTCGTTCATTGTTAAAAAAAGAGATGTAATCCCTTGGGAACACGGAATCTGTGTTCGTGTTGTGCATATACACCGACAATGGCCAGAAATCAGCCAGGTAGATCAGTCAATAAATTGCGCGCCTTACACTATAGAATCGATATATAACTCGTTACATGTTCCCTTGTTCCATCGCCTTTATTTTTGCTAAAATAAAGGCAAAACATACAGTGTGCTCTCCGAATGTGTTGTTTGTCGACCAAGTATCCCTCAAAACAAGCCCATCTCAACGAACCCAGTCAGTCCCAGTCCTATGCCACGCGGGCCGCGGGTTTTGCCCCACGCCGACCCAGCAGAGTTGCACCGTCCAGATTCAGCTCAAAGATGCCCTTTTGGCGGTTATGCTCACGCACTTGTTGTCTTGCTGCGGCAGCAATGGCCGCCGAGTGCTGGCCGTACCCCTTTTCTGTGCCATTGGGCTGTCGTTCTCGTTCTCTTCCACGGCGCTGTTCATGGTCTTGTAGGTTGGCGTTCTGCATGCCAGTCTCAATGTCTTGTACTTTATCGCCCTGCTGCCGAGTCGTAGGATTGCTGTTGTCTGGGGAATTTTCCGTGCTTTCGTCTTCGTCTGCTTCTTCGTTCAGCTCAGAAAGCCTGGAAACGGCCCCAGGAACACGTGCGCCGGCATTCTTTCGGTGCTTGTCTTCTTCTTCCTGCCGATGGACGGCGTAGCTGACGTCGAAAACCTCGCGCAGATTGACCACACCAGGTGAGCGGAAGTCCATGCGTCTGTTGCCATCAATGAACTTTGTGCTGTCAAACGGCTTGGTAGCTGTTTCCAGAGGAGCCTTCTTCTCGGCTGCTCCCGCATCTCGTATCCATTCGTGGTTCATGAATTCACCGATTGTGTATCTTTTTTCGGGGTCGACAGCCAAAAGATGGGTTATGAGATCCTTTGCCGCGTCCGAGATATCATCCCACCAAGGCGATAGGAAGGTGAACTGCCCCTTGGCGACCTTCTCGGTAAGAACTTCAATGCTCTCGTCGTAAAAAGGAGGGAAGCCGCAAAGCAGGGTGTAGAGGACGCATCCGAGCGCCCACATGTCAACTGATTTAGAGTAGCGCTCGTCCTTGACAATTTCGGGTGCCGTGTAACCAACGGTGCCACAAGGAGTTGTTGTCTTGGTTTCCCAAACCACTTTGGACAGTCCGAAATCGGCAATTTTGATTCTGCCGATACCACCCGCACCAACTCCCGGGATGAACTCGCCCTCATCGACTTTGTCTTCATCCCCTGCCTGCTTTGGCTTTTCGTTCTTTGATGGAACGAAGGGCACTGGGTAAAACAGAATGTTTTCGGGTTTGATATCTCTGATATTTAGTTAGTACCAAATCCGACGAGCCCCCTTTTCACTAGCTTCCAAGACTCTTACCGATGAACAACTCCTTGTTTTTCATGGAGATACTCCAAAGCCTGTGCAACCTGAAGAATGACATGGCGAGAGAGATCTTCGCTGAAGTAGGTGAGTTTCACAATCTGGTGGAAAAGCTCGCCTCCAGGAGCTAGCTCTAGGACAATGTAATAGTACTGTTTCGCCTCGGCAAAATCAATCAACTGAACAATGTTCGGATGATCTAGTTTTCGCATGATCGTCACTTCTTTCAGTATGTTTGATCGCTGATCTGTGTTAGCTTTCTTTGTTCCACATTCGTCCAGTTTGGAAATGGGTTGCCCCAAGCATCATTGGGCAGGTGATGTGTTAAGAGGCATTCGCCTTCCATGATCAAGGGCACTCGAGAATATTGGAACAAACACACACCCGCACACCCGCACACACACACGCATTGCATATAAACAATCGAATGGTGCATACGTGCAGGTTTTGCGTGAACATGGGATTAGACTGGGACAGAAATTGGAAAGTCCCACCTCTGCAGCTTTAGGCGCTTTAGGCTTGTATTGTGGGTGAAGATGATCGACGCCCTATTTTGTGCAATCCAGTGATGTTGGCAAACCAGGAACAATAAAAGTCTCGACTCAAAGATCAAGCACCATGCACCAATCCCGTTGGAATAGTGTGTTCTGGGTGGGTATTCGAGCCTTGAGAGCCTCTGGATGTGCACGCCTGCGCAGAGTGGAAGAGAGAAGGGGGGGGGGGGGGGGGGGGGCAAATAAATGAAATTAAGAAACAACCCAAAAACTCAAAAAACGAGA